>OX465579.1:110409764-111009764 GCA_950022655.1 Alentia gelatinosa
ACGGCTCGGGTATTGAGTTCGGCAGGGGACTTGTCGGGCTATAGCTGGGTACGACCGATTTGGAGATATTGCGGAGTATTCATCATTATTGATAGAAATGTTGTATTTTTCTTTATTAATATTCTATCTGAATACTTGCGCCCCTGAATAGAGATTCGTGCTAATATATCAGTACCAATAAAAAAATATAATAAATCGAGTGTATTTCTAAAAAGCACAGGCATATCCACCTGAGACCTGTTTTATATTTATTTTCCATTTATTTGTTTATTAATAACCAGCGTTTCCTTCATTTATGTAGGTTTTCTCTATTGTATAACCATTGGCATACTGAAAACCCCGCTTAAGGGGACACCCCGCTTAAGGGTGCACTTGGCCCGGAACGGAGGGTGTCCCCTTAAGCGGGGTTTTACTGTATATCAAACTTCGGTGGGTCAATTAGGTATTTTGGTCTCTAGCAATTGGTCTTGGTCAGCTGGGTACGCCTGTAAAAGGATGAAACACTGGGCCTCTGTACCTTTCCTATTGTAACAGAGTTGACATGCAGATAGTGACGGAATGTTTTTTTTGCAGCACACTGAAAGTCTATATGACCTCTATCTAACCCAGGCAGCATATCTGAGTGTGTCGTCCATGCTCAATAAAGGATAGACAATACGTTCAATCAATATTCTCTCACTGACTTATCTACTGAGATGAGGTTGCATCACCAACTTCGCGATCTAAGTGCCTCTAAGACCCTGAGGCACTGGCACTCTGCTCCTTTCCCAACGTCAGTGTAATAGCATGCAGGTAGGCCTAGTAAAAGGATAGTTTTTTCCAGCAAGCTCAAACTCTATGTGACCACTCTAACCTTAAAGCAAACAATATGGGCGTGTGGCCCACGCTCAATAAAGCCACTCCATATGATTGATAACTATTTATGTAATCACACCCTGAAGCAATAATCGGTTGAGTGCACTCGCAGGTAACCCCAAAAGCCAAGTGTCTATCATATTACAGTAAAATCCCGCTAAAGAGAAACTCCATGTAATGAGACTGTTTTGCTCAGAACAGAAGTTTCCTCTCTATTGGGTCCTTCTTTTAACCCCGGGCCCGTGTAAAGTTGCAATCCAGCGTAAGCCTACACCCCGCGTTAGCGGGCAGTTATTTCGGTACGGAATATTTCTGAACCCTTTATAAGGGGTCACTCTGGAGGGGCACGGAATTGAGGGAACGATGTGGGGACAGTAATCTGGAATATCTAAATTATTTTTGTATAGGGGTATAGTGTATAATTGAGAGGGGAAACACCGCGTTAGCAAAGACTTTGGCAGGAAATGTTTGTGAGCCCTTCAATACGCGGGGGTTCACTGTATAATGAAGGGAATGACCATGTCTAACTTATCGGAGGGGGTCGTATTATTTTCTTTGCCCGATGACAGCAGGGGTAGTATCCTTTCACACTGTATACACATATATCTATTACATTTATCGGGAAAGGATGTAGAAACGTCGTCAACAATTGCATTTGTAAACTGGTGTTGCTAGTACCTACGTTATCACATAGAGGGCAGCACGAACTCAGAAGACATGGAGAATCAGAGCCGTTTGTCTTCAAAGGTAGTTGGTAGAGAATCAAGACAATATGCATATACAGGCGCTACACGATATTTGATATAGTGTCTACTTGTGGACTTCGCACCATTCAGGGGCAGATTCGGAGTAGGGCCTTCTGACAATATGAGGGAGGGGAGATTAAGCTTTCCATCAGTTATAGTAGTGAAAGGGGAAGGGATTGGGGATTTTCGAAAGTCATAGTTTCCCGATGAAAGGGTCAATAAAATCGATGGATCTTGACATCTTCAGACTTCTCCCTTGAGTCACCGTTATTGACATGTGATCGTCCCTCAATAACCCTCTTCTAACCATTCGTACATTGCACATGGGGATTTATTCACATCTACAGTGTACATTTTGTTTTGAACCTAATACATTAATTTACCTTTGTATATATTTTGGTACTAGTCAAGTGGACTGATAGTTCTACTGTAATTTAATGCAAATATGTCTCTTTTGAAGAACCCTAAAAGCCTGGGCTTATTGGTATGATATACGGGCCAATATGTATGCTCACGACGCATTTATAGGAAATACCTCCTCAAAAGAAAATGCATATGAGGTCCCCGTGGGCATGAATAGGTCTAGGGTCAAATGAGACTAGGGTCAAATGTCACATTAAAATCGACCAACTTTATGGGGACATCACTTAAGGTTATGTTGAGCCGTTTTTTTTATAGGTATGATGTTGTAATCCTTCATGAGAACATTGATTAGTATAGCTGTAATAGGTATTGTTTTCCTTTCACAGAGGGCAGCCTACTTTCACTTTCAAGTCCCAACTATTGACATAAATAAATCTGAATAAATCTATCTATGTTATCGACACTATATTTTATCGCACGGCATAGTAAAACGCATTCATGTTTTCTTTCAAAACATGTGAATCTGTTAAATAAATACCTAATTGCCTGGCCTAAATCTATAAGTCATATCAATATTTGCTTTGCTGTACAGCACTGTTATTTACACTGTTTATAATATCACCCTCCCAAGACGTATTTCTGTTTCAAAATCCTGATTAATCATGATCCGTACGGAGTTTTACTTCCAGAGCTAGATTCACCATTAGTGAATTATGGCAGTTGTTGACAAGCACTACAAGTACACACACGCAGTGGTAAACATGCATGCACTTCAAGCAATGAATACAACTGCCAACGCCTGCCTCGGCTGGCACTGTCGGCCAACCTATACCGCATTGCTCACATGCAATGACAGCACTGCGTCGACGCTGCCCAATACCCTACTCTTCACACACCTGTGTATCAAGTGGACTGTCTTCTTACCTGGAGCTGTGAGGGTGCTTGATTTGCGGAGGGGTGTCAGATGTTACGCCGTAAAATGATTACCGATTCCCCGTCTCCTCTTTCCGGCACGCGTACCACTTCTGACTTGACGGTGGCCTCTCTCCGACCATTATCACCATGGCGACAACAACAAACCACCAACGCTGGTGTGTATGCCATGCTGCCGTTCTACCGTCAGGGGCGGGTCAAGCGGCGGTGGAAAAGCCTGGGCGCAGTCCAGAGAAAGCATGTTTGGCTTGCATACATATAGGTATGGTCGCGTAATGTTGTTCAGTTGGGGGTTTCACAAAACAGGGCACAAGTCCAGAAAGGAATTCCTTTTTGTTTTTCAGAACTACCCTCGTCATCGGCCTATATAAGTACAGGCCATTCTTTCAACAGAAGGTAAATGGCAACAATAGACACGGAGGCTTCAGTTGCGCTTGAGCAATATTGCATCCAGGATTTAGAATATTATTTATCCTAATTCAACTAAACTATTTACATTTGAATCGAACTGATGGCAATATTTTCGAATGTAAGGCTATATATATTTATTTGAATCGATATGGGATTTATCACCAGCCATTTCTTGTCTCTAATTGAATTCCAGGCGCATTTTAATTCTAATAGCATGTCCGGAATAAAAGTTGTCCAAAGAGTATCCGATACGTTGTATGAATATAGGCTACTCGGGTAACCGAAATCAAACGGTCCGCCATCGTGTGTAGTAGTAATCCAAGAATCAATGAACGCAATACATATTCTTCACATTTCTCGTCGGCGTATACATGCGCCCTTACTTAACCCTTACCCACGGACCTATATTCATCCAAGTCCGTGCCTTACCTTACAGTTTGCCAGCTTTTATCTATCAGGATGCGTCGGGGGCCACGTGTATCCGGTCTCACATGCAACAGGATGGGTGGGAAGTGTGTTCGATTGACTTGTTGAACCTTACATCCAATTGCAACACCGAAAGACACAAGGGCCCTGGACTAAACTCCCTTAGTGACAGTAGTTAGAGTGTTAGTGCCCATGCACGCATTATCATAGTACTCACTGTACAGATGCATAGCCCACTTTGTGACTGATTACTATAATGATCCGTGTTTAAAAATCCATTTCCCCAAATAAATATACATCATTATCTTGCTGTTCTTCTCAGGAAGAGGATAATCAGCTATCACATATTGTAATTACAGTGCGTCTCCTGGAAAAATTCAACGTGCCGTATCTTTTAATTAGGTCGGGCAGGCTGTCAGGAATTGCTTCCTGCAATGAATTCGTCTATGTATTGTAGTGGGAATTGTCAATAATTTCATGTTACTTATTGTGGTACGCTATGTTATAGCACGAGGAGGTATGTCATAGATTGCCTCTCATGGACCAGCAAAACCTATTTCGCGTTTTATCATTGGTCTACGACTATAACGCCGACTAGCGGTAAATACTGTTGACAACACATTCTTTCTCCTTCCTTTCGGATGCTTGTCATTTCAACTGAAGATTGTTCGTAAACAGAAAAAGAAGGTGGAATAACTTGTGCAAACACATCCAGGCCTAACTGTAGTGCGTATGCCCGTTCTCTACATTGTATTGGTGGACAGTTGTGGAAGGCACAACCGATTATAGTCCGAAATACTCCCGATGTTAAAACATTTAAATCTCTGACCAGAGACAAACTGAAAGCTACCATCCCCATTGTGGAGGGGCAAAATTTGTTGTAGCTATCACATTAAAAGATAAAACCCCACTTTGTAATCTTTATATTGATATGTACTTATTGGATTGCCTAGCGAACATCCTACAAACTGAGTGTTATATTTGTTAACAATTTAGTCTATTGACTCCCAATTTCTCAGTCAATAATTGTGAAAACGCTGTGATGGACACTTTTTATGTTTTGAAAAACTCAGGCTACCAGACATGTATTAACAACTACCAGACTGGCTAGATCATTAAAATCAGTCAACACTGACTGAGATCGACATCCACTTTATTTGTCAACAACTCGTATGTGTATACTCCCTGTATAGACTAGACTGATTGTAACAAAGGACAAATAAAGGAATGAGAAAAAAAAGATTTATTAAATATATAGGTAACAAGATATTCTATTCTCCTTTTTCCAATATGAGCATGGCTCTTTTATATAATGCTATCTTTAAGGTACTCCTATACCTCCAACGTTCTTATGCATGTAGTCATCAACCACTAGTTTACATATGTGTCACAGTCTAATGCTAATTTATAATTCTTCATCCATCTTATTAAGGTGCTTCAAATACCATATAATCATATTATTTCGAGAAGGCATACATTTCTAGTGGAAAAAATATAGACGATCCATTCTAAGAGTGCATACTTCTTATATGTTTTCTGGATGATCCTGGGTGATTTATACAGTGTTAGAACCATAAACCTGTTGACATTTCTAATTTTTCTTAGTTTCACTGTTACATATCTTGGTTTGGCCATGAGAGTTGCTCTTTTTACTGTGTTTTGTTTTGGATATATGTGCTAATGGTAATTGAACTGACAATCGTCTATTCTACTACATGCCATATTAAATACTCTTAGGATAGAATTCTTCGGTATTATTTCTTTAACCATTTTATATGGTTTTGTTATGGCCTGTAGGTACTTCATTTTCATTTATCATATATTCTACTTACCTCATCATTTCCTAGTTACCTTCAGGCTCCATTGTATATTTCATTTTTGAAGTTACCGTCCCTTTGGTGTAAGATATATGTATACATGTACCGATAACCTATATCTACAGGCATATATCATAAACTCAGAATGTTGCTGGAACCATTTTTCGGGAACTAACTTTTTAAAAGATTTTTACTTTTGGCATAGTATATATTTGGATGCTGGCTTGAATCACCATCTGAATCCGTACTCTACTAAGAATCCTACTGTTCGACTCATCAGTGAATAAAAGATCAAATTACTAGATAACGAGTATATCTGTCACTACGACATACATGTAATATCATGTCAGCAGGAAGAACACCACAGCTTTCAAATTCAACACAGACTAAGATGTGAGTGATATATTCACTCAAGTTTTACTAGTCTGGAAAACAACATTAGTAACACAAACAACTTGGGTCTTCTTTTTATTGCTAAAGAATATAAATGACGATTAAAAGGATCATTCTTCTTAACACAATGACAATATCAGCATGTTTCAATGTGATTAATTGTAATACAACAGAAAAATATTACTTTCATTTCTTGTTCAAGTGTGAATTTAAACCTCAAGCCATATGGAGCAAAGTGTTTTTGCTCAGGCAATATTTTAAAGATGCAAAGCGTTGCATTGAACAGAGTAAAAATCTGGAGATACTACTTTTAGACTTTACACTATAATAACCTATATATGAAGGAGGAGTCATATATTTTGATTCACCACTTACTGTGAGCTAGATTCTAGGAAAGACTTTACACATGGAAGTGTCAATATAGCTTGGCGGACAAAGGAAAATCATTCAATGCTGTAGATGAAACATATCCAAATTATATTTTTGGATAAGACTTATCCGAGACACACAGAAATACAACGGCGACTGGTTGATACCGGTGGATGTGTTGAGCGGCCCCGAAAAAATGTTTATTTATCTGTCCTAGCAGACAGTATTCCAAATGATAGGAAGAAGAGAACAATGTCTCCACGCGTCAACCGTTTCTCTTTACTGTGGTCGTGATAGCAATGGGAGAAACATAAAAACGCCGCGTTATCTCACACTTCTCCACTGTATATTTCATTATCATCTATATGTTGTGTCTTGTGAGTCTCTAGTCCCATAAACAGTGCCTTTCTCGTTCTGCTCGATGTCCTCTTCAGCAGCGTGACACGTGCAGCCGAACGCCTCACACACAACCTTACCCAGGTCAAGAAACGTGTCGGTTATCAGATCCAGGCAAGGTGTGCAGCATGGACAGACGAACTTCACTGTAAAGTAAAGCGAACTATGAGTAAATGGTATGTTGGTCAATAATGAATGAGCGTAGAGTTATATAAATATAATTATATTCAATATGTAGCTCCTTTTCTGTAACCCACTTGTACCCAATCAACTTGCCAATCTTTTAACTGCTAAAAATACAGTAAGCACCAGTGGGTCAATGAGGTATTTTGGTCTCTGGTGATTAGTCATGGTCAGCTGGACATGCCTCTAAGATGCTGAGGTACTGGCACTCTGCTTCTTTCCTAATGTCACAGTGGTAAGTGGTGATTCCACCAACACACAAGATCTAGCGAGATTAAGGCCCGGCGTCCACCTACTACGATATGGCACCGATATGCCCTACGATGCACCTCCCGATAAAAAATCAAAATCGCGTCGGAAGGTTACCTAATATCGGGGCAGTTGACCACGTTTTTGCGATTAGGCTCCGATAAAACCCCCATACAATGCGTGGTGGATTGGCATGTCTAGACATATGTCTACGATTTTGCACCTTCCCGATATGGCACCGATTTTGACATTTTGTATCGGTGCCATATCGGGAGGACGCCGGGCCTTACCACGGGCCTTACCACGCTTTTGGGTGTATTGCTAAATTGGTCTAGGTTTGAATAATTGTGTGCCTATTTGTCGCGATGTGTCTTAAGGCGTCGCGGTGGTGGAGCACCAAAACATACATCCGACACCGCACGGCTACGTTTTGTGACAACGGAGGTACGCATATCACGACACCAAGATTACCATGATATATCACGACAAATCCATCGTGTTGGTGGGATCAGCCCTTTAGAATGCAGATATTGAAGGGATAGTCTTTCCAGTACGCTGAAGTAACTATAGGATCCAATGCCATTTAACGTAGAGGGGCTTCAAGCCCAGAGTGTTATGAAGGTGTGGATGGGAGTAAAACTGGTTTGTCAGAGAAGCCTTTATAGTTGGTACATGGACAGTGAAAGGTTTGCATGGAGATTCGGGGAGTCGCAGCATTTCCCGCTTGGTGTGTCTTCGGCTTAACCGAGGCAGAATATATGAGCATGTGACCTCCGCTCAACAAAGTGAATCTACACTTCGCAATACCTTAGTGGATTTTGAAAGACAGGAACTCAATGAATACTAACATTTTGCCTGTCCTGATGGTCGTGTACTGATGTTTCTTCTGTGATAACAAAAGGGCATTGAACCGTACGTGAACCTCGATCATAACAACTCTCCTGATGAATTCTTACCCAAAACGAGTATTTTACATCTTAAAGGCACTCACTCATATAAATATATTTCATAACATCCTTAATTTCAAAAAGAAAATTAGGTGACAGCACTTCGTTGGTGCAGGAGTACTAGGAATGGCATGTATGGCATGCGTGCATAATTTCAGGGTGTGCCGGCTTTAGAACATTGCTATCCAAACATAGTAAATTGCATAGTATAAAATACATTTCTATATACATATATATGTCCGTTAAAGCCGGATTAAAGCCCTATTGGTTCGCTAGCTGAGCCTTAATTTCATCCTCACTGAAAGACCGGACTCTTGGTCTCAACTTTCAGGTTAGCGAAGCTAATGGCTTCCTTCTTATACTGTACAGTAAAACCCCTCTTAAGGGGACACCCTCCGTTCCGGGCCAAGTGTCCCCTTAAGCGGGGTGGCCCCTTAAGCGGGGTTTTCAGGGTGTCCCCTTAAGCGGGGTGTCCCCTAAAGCGCGGTTTTCAGGATGTCAGTGGGTTATATAATAGAGAATACCTACATAAATGAAGGAAATGATGGTTATTAGGTTAAAAGGTTTATTAATAAATAAGCAAATAAATATAAATCATACAATATAAATGAATAAAAATGAATATAAATGTAAAAAAATTAAGAATAAATATATAAAAGAGGTTGAAGATGGATATGCCTTCCTTGTGAAATTTGCTCCTTTTTACACCCCCGTTCAATGTGCAAAATAAAGATCAGTAGATCGGTAGAAAGTTTATATTAAGATTTAAGATCAACATAAATATATTTATGCCACTGACAGGGTGGTACTTTAACCTCAATTTAGGGGGTACTTTGACTCCGGATGGTACTTTGCCTGGTTCCCCACAAGTTGAAGCCTCTATGGCATGGCATGTACATAACAATGACATAATATATGTTCCCATCTACTAAACCCTTTTTAATTTAAGAAATATTCACAGAGAATATTTCTATTTGTTTCCTGTACCTTAATGATTTTATGATTCCACAGAAAATCACATTTTTTAGGTTTTTATTTATCCTGGAGTTGGCACCTAGGACATCATGAGTCCTATCTTCCGGTGGCTCCAGGGTGAAAGTTGCATACCGTGTGATGCTTACTGGGTAAGCATACAATAATGGCGGTTTTCTCAAACTCTAGTTCAATGTAGTCATCTTAAGTATATTGTACAGTTATATAATATACCCTTTTGTTCTATATTCAGTATTAACTATAAATCCAAAGAGAAAGATGACGAGTCACAGTGGACCCTAATGGTCTGACAATAGTATAATACAAAACTTCAGATTGGCTTACATGTAAATATAAGCTTATTACACGTTGGGTTCGGGTTACAGGAGTATGGAACATCACCAAGTTAAAGGTGAATTGAACAATACAGATTCTTTGAATTTGTTGGTGCGAATATGTTGTTTGATTTTCAATACTGGTCCATCATGGAGACGTGTTTGGTGGGTTTGGTCTACTAAGTTGGTGGGTATCCTAGTGCGTTTAAAAGCCAGTTTAAGTAGTTGTGTGAGCCTACAGTCGTGTGAGTAGTTAATTTTAAAAGTCTAATGTTGGATACTCGTCAGGATGTGGTTAGGAGTACCATAGGGTTTTGGTCTTCTGGACTATTTGTCATCTGTCAAAATGTTTCATTACCTCAGGAAATATCTGTCTCAGCCTGGCAATATAGGTACCATTTTATTCGTCTTGAACTACCGAAAAAGATAGGGTGGTAATTTATATAGGTCATCGTGATAGATTTTTCATGAAATCCCTTTAAATACAGGAAGGTAACATGTGTTCATATTTTTTAGCAATCAAATTCTGATGTTCAAGCTTTTACGAAAAATCTTAGCCAAGGCATAGGTATCTAATATGCATATCAACAAATAGACCAGAGTCTTAGCTTTCTAACAAAGTTTTACTTATTAAAATCGGCCCATTATTCACAACGCAAGAACAATTTTCATTTTCCGACTTAGAAAAAAATAGTGTTCTCCCATACAAAACGCTCAGGAGTCAAGTCGCACGCCTCGTTTTCATGTGACCTACTTTGGCGGCCATTACAAGATGGCGCCAGTGTGAAGAGGGTCTATGACCGTGAGCCGCCGTGAGCCGCGACGGCTCACTGAATACCGCACCTTCAAAGCCCCCAGCCCTCCCTGTGTCGCCCACCGCTAACCTGTAAGCGGGCCTCTAACCCCCTACCTTCAACGGGTGCGAAAGTCGCTCATACTAATATCCACTCACAGTCGCCCTCCCAGAGCCTCTAGAGATGTGGTTATTACCTTGAAAAAACATACTCCGGCCGCCCGAGCCCGCCCGGGAATCTCAGTCTATTGTTCTGGTTGCGACAACTGTCTGTCCAGTACAAACGGTCACCAGAAACTTGGATTTTCAGTGTTTTTGATATGATAGCCCTCCAAACTGCCCCCTTAAGCGGGGTTTTTAAGCATTTCTGTACCGAAAAACTGACCCCTAAAGCGGGGTGTCCCCTTAAGCGGGGTGTCCCCCTTAAGCGGGGTTAAAATAAATTCTTAAAAGAGGGAAAAATTTCCGTTCCGAGCAAATTGTCCCCTGAAGCGGGGTGACCCCTTAAGCGGGGTGTCCCGGAAGAGGGGTTTTACTGTATATATAATCTCTCGACTCTGTCATTAGGTTGATTTAAATGGTTAGGTTATTTTTGGTTGTTGGATATGGAAAGATTGCCATATAACCTTTATTTAGGTCTCTAACAACGAAAAGAAGGCAAAATAGAATACACAACCGGAAGTAATAATTTGAGGGCATGAGAGTTGAATGAAAAGACAAAGGAATCTACTAGGAATAAGTCATAGTGCCAATGGGAAAATTATAATTAAAGGTAAAATGGTTTGGAAATGTAATCTAGTTTTATCAGTCCATTTGAAAATAGATTTTGAATATGAGTTTCTATTGCCATGAAAATATTGTTTCCTATACTTTGTTGACAAGTAGTTACACCAACCGATGAAATATACATAAGTGGTGAATGGCATGACATGTGAGGCTAATTACAGCAATATGACTGGTTTACAACTTGTGAACAGCTATTGTCGCTAGATGGTCTACATCACAGGCAATACCAATACATACTTGTACATTCAATTTAAACTTGACTTCATTTAGTAGGGGAGCAAAGTGTCAAAAAGAGCCTTAAAAAGGGGTCACAATGACACCCGAGAGTCTCCTGGCTGAAACTTGCCATGTTGGTCAATTATGACCTCAGGAATCTGAATCTGATGCTCGTTTGTTCCAAAAAGTGTAGCATCATGCTCGTTTCCATGGTAACAGAAGGAAAACATATTTTAATAATTACTGATATATATTAAATACTTTGATATAAAGAGATAAAAATATGCAATTTTTCTGTGAAGAAAATCATTGATTCTTTTGTCAAAAGTATACACTATGAAAATATGCCCTTTTCCATTCTCATGGAAGATTTGTTGCCATGGTAACATTCCAATATCTAGGAGAACCCTTATTTTCGTTTTTCTTATGGTACTTTATGGTACTTGATGTTGAATAAAAAAGAGTTATTTTATGAACAACACATAAAAATTGATGAATATAGCAAAAATACAAAGCAATAATGGGCAGCGCCATTTTTTTAAGTCATTAGATTGTTCCCATGGCAACCATCGCAAGGTAGTTTCTATGACCATATCTGCCAAATAATGATGATTTAACTGGACATTTGTTTGGTGAGTCCTAATGACATGGCAACTAGTAGAGGAGTATAGTATAAAAATGGTCATTAGAGAGTCTCCTGCATGAAATCTGCCATATTTGTCAATTATTACATGGGGAATCTGATTCTGCCACTCTCTTGGCCAAAAGAATGTAGCATCACTTCCGTTTCCATGACAACATACATGTATAATGATTTACTCAGAAATCCCTATTTTCCTATACATATGAATAGTAAATGTAAGAAAAACAACAAAACATCTGCTCACAAGCTTTCATTTTCATTTTTATATGTGTACCTTTGGAACATAATGGAGGATTGTTATTTACATTCCCTTAGAATTTTATTGCCATGGCAACCAATGCAGACCAGAACATCCACTGCAGGAAGCAACTCTGAATGTATGTGAAACTAACTGCTGTACCTTTATAGTCACTGAAGATGAGTCTCCTGCATGAAACATGGCATGTTTGTCAATTATTACATGGGGATTATGATTCTGCCACTCTTTTGGCCAAAAGAATGTAGCATTACTTCTGTTTCCATGACAACATAAAAGCATGATAATGTACTCAGAAACCACTATTTCCCTATACATATGAATAGTAAGTGTAAGAAAAACGGTGAAGCATCTGCTTATGAGATTACATTTGCAATTTTTAAAGCATGAGATTACACTTGCATTCTTTAAAGCATACATTTGGGACATAATGAGGGATTATTATTTCCATGTCCTTAGAATTTGGTTGCCATGGCAACCAATGCAGAATAAAATATCTGTCATCTAAATAAATTGCTATAACTTTGTAGCCCCTGAAGATAGAGACCTAATGGAAGTAGCTATTCTGGTAAATTAAAGCATGCAGAATCCAATGGGATGTATCAGCAATCCCAGAATGCAATACTTTGGTTGTTATTTTGAATCCTGATAATTTCAAATTAACAAATATATGATACTTATGGTCTAACACTATTTGGTAGAATGGATATCATAATTAGATATATAGCTCAGAATGTCAGAATTGGGTGATGCATACTCTTACTAAGGAGAAAATGGGGCACCATATGGTGTCATCCATGCACTTGCTGGTGATATAACCCTACAAGACTCCCAGAGGCACTGCCACCATTCCAGAGCTTTTGTCCTCTGTGGTTCCCCTCACAACACTCCCCACACCTTGAAGTCCTGTTAACCCTTTCCTTGCCGGGCCTAGCACGCATGAACTTTGTTAACCGCCCCCCCCTCCCAACGGGAATCTCTGTTATAACGCTGCACACCTGACGTCATCTGACCTCTCATATGCCGGCCCATTTTGCAAGCGTTAAAAAATGGCTAAACCCGCAGAGGGGTGCGTTACTAATTATCAAATTTAAATAACTTAGAGAAATAATTAGATAATTTAAATGATACCAAAATAAAGAAAAGTCTTCAGGCTTTATGTCCATACCATGAATTATTGATTAGATCGATATTCAATAATTATATTAATATTTCCAAGTGCAGTAAGACTTTTTTTCCCTCCATTGACACAAGCCTGTGGCTAGGTTCAATACAGCACTGTGCCACTTATGAAGATCTGTGTCTTTTTTTTCATCGCGATGACATAATGTTTTTTTATGTTAATAATAATAAAAAGGTATGGAGAAAACGATTCGGGAATTATTTTTGGCGTAAAAACATTATTGCCGAAGATAGAAGACTTTCTAACATATTTACGAAAAATAATACTTTTTGGCACTACCGGCACACGCTAGGGGAATGCCTTAAGGCATTACAGGCATATAGTAGGGGAATGCCTTAAGGCATCACCGGCACACGCTAGGGGAATGCCTTAAGGCATTACCTGCATAGAAAGGGCTACTAATTACCTGAGGATTATCCCATTTGAGGTGGTCCTGTAGGACTGGTAATAACAAGAAGAAAACCTCTCTTCAGAAGGTTATGGTACAAATGTGACTTACTGATCACCTTGGGATAATGTACCCTTCCCTGCCTGGGGCCTAACAGAAGGGCAATTCAAGAATGTGAAGATGGCTAGGACTGAGAACCTAGAGATAAGTAATTATACATGGCTCAAAATGAGAACCTGACTAAATGTTGAGTCTCTTTAATTTCTATATACATCTATAAATGCCCATTTAAGGATATCCTACCAGACAGGGGAATCTAGCAGGGTTCTACTGATTCCACCTTACTATATCATATTGTAGTATACCTGTTTAATGCACTGACATCTCCCAACTATGATTATCCATGGTATACAGGTGGTTCTGTAAACCACTCAAAGTTGACGTTGTAATACACTTGTTGTGCTTGTGTAATACTATGCATCAACCTCTCATGGTTTACAGTCTTTCACCCTCCATTCACGCTACTGCTGCTCCTCAGTTATCCCCATGCATGGAAGAACAAACTGTCCAATACAATCTGACCATCAGGGCATATTCCAGCAATATGAGTCACTAAGGTCCACTTTCCCTTCAACTATAACCACTCCAGATCACTACCTTCATCAAGGGTAGCTCTGTTGATTTCTAGCACCAGTCATGGGCTGTCTCCTACTGAGACTACTGCCACTGCTAATCCCATAACACCTAAAGTGTACCATTCTTAAGGGAGAGAGTTGCAATGTTTCAACTCCTGCCCCTTCCTTTTTCGCCTGTATTGGGCACAGGGCCATATTGGGCTTCTGATGAAACAGAAAATGAAGTTGTAATTATTCCACATAGCTCACCGGGCCTATACCTGACCTCCTGGGAGTGTAAAGGGGCTGATTTATGGACCCTGGCCACCCTCATACTGGCAAAAGTTATCTAACCCGGGTATAAATAGCACTCCCCCAGCATAAACCCAGCAAAAACCCAGCAAATTCCCATAGCCTTGCCTCCCAATTTGTTTCACCCAGCAGGCCTGGTAAAATAAAAACATTTAAATATTTTTTTACCTATTTTGCTTTAATTTGGAGAAAACAAATTCTTTGCCTTTCCAAGCCCAAAAAATTGAAAGGCTATTACTCATCAGCGTGGAAGAATGACATGCACCATCGAATCCTTTGTGACCAAATAAATAAAAAATATATATGGGACATGATCTTTGTTCAATAAAAAAAGAAATTAAATAAAAATATAATAAATAAACTGAAAGTTCTACTCCCTGGAGCGTGTCTAGAGGTGAGGCACCCTGGTGCTATCCAAGGCACACTTGAACCTATTCATGCAGTTCTAGATAAACTGCCACCCTAACCTGGGGGGAGGTAAGGGGGCTGGGGGGCGAGGCTGCCGATGGTATTTGGGAGTGCTGGATAGGCCCGGGTGTATGGAGCATACCTCTCAGGTGTATGGAAGATGCCTCCCAACAAATTCTAGGTGTATATCGGCCTGGATAGCGGTCAGATCAGGAAAGCGGATTAAATGGACGTCAGCACTTGCAATAATACATCTGGTTGTCTCCTGTATTGCCTGTCAGATATGCTCTCTGGGGCTGAAGCTGCCCCTGGGGCATTCTCCAGGGATGTTCCCTCCATGGCCTTGTCAGGCAGAGTCAGCACATGTTAAGGCTTACCAGGACATATTTTATTCCTGTCTGCGCTGTATGTAGATATTGGGAGGGTTCCTTCTTTAGCGAGTCAATCGTTTCCACACTAAAACTACACATGTACATTTTGCTTTGTAGAGAGTATACTATCCTACCCAAAATTTGTAAATGGTCTGAAAAATTCCTTAACCTATGGGGACCCAGTTAAGAACAATAATTGTCAACATTATTATATTTTTCTACTAATGCTGAATGTTGCAATTATGGTACATTCATTCTATCATGAAAAACACCATGTTTTGGGTAGTTTGGGCCTTCTAGCTCTGTTATTTATGATCCCACATAGGCAAAACTATGGTTCCCCTGTAAGATCTGACTGAGCCTGACCAGAATACAAAATAAAATCATAGATCTCTATTAAATTGAGCATTTTATTGAATGGAAAAGCAATAATGGTTATTTGATGACGATCTGTGACATCTGGCCATATAAAAACCTGTACTAAATGGTGTCATACATGTATATCTATTTGAAAGTGCTCAGATTTAAAATGGCAACCTAAATATTGCATTCTGGGATTGTGGCTGCATTCCATTGGATTCTACCTGCTTTAATGTACCAGAATAGATACTTCCATTAGGTCTCTATCTTCAGTGGCTATAAAGTTATAGCAATTTATTTAGATGACAGTCAGAGATTGTTACTTAAATGGATGTTTTATTCTGCATTGGTTGCCATGGCAACCAAATTCTAAGGACATGGAAATAATAATCCCTCATTATGTCCCAAATGTATG
This sequence comes from Alentia gelatinosa, assembly GCA_950022655.1. NCBI lineage: Eukaryota > Metazoa > Annelida > Polychaeta > Phyllodocida > Polynoidae > Alentia > Alentia gelatinosa. Next base: position 110,425,905 of record OX465579.1, read on the forward strand.
CTTTAAAGAATGCAAGTGTAATCTCATGCTTTAAAAATTGCAAATGTAATCTCATAAGCAGATGCGTTTTTCTTACACTTACTATTCATATGTATAGGGAAATAGTGGTTTCTGAGTACATTATCATGCTTTTATGTTGTCATGGAAACAGAAGTAATGCTACATTCTTTTGGCCAAAAGAGTGGCAGAATCATAATCCCCATGTAATAATTGACAAACATGCCATGTTTCATGCAGGAGACTCATCTTCAGTGACTATAAAGGTACAGCAGTTAGTTTCACATACATTCAGAGTTGCTTCCTGCAGTGGATGTTCTGGTCTGCATTGGTTGCCAATGCAATAAAATTCTAAGGGAATGTAAATAACAATCCTCCATTATGTTCCAAAGGTACACATATAAAAATGAAAATGAAAGCTTGTGAGCAGATGTTTTGTTGTTTTTCTTACATTTACTATTCATATGTATAGGAAAATAGGGATTTCTGAGTAAATCATTATACATGTATGTTGTCATGGAAACGGAAGTGATGCTACATTCTTTTGGCCAAGAGAGTGGCAGAATCAGATTCCCCATGTAATAATTGACAAATATGGCAGATTTCATGCAGGAGACTCTCTAATGACCATTTTTATACTATACTCCTCTACTAGTTGCCATGTCATTAGGACTCACCAAACAAATGTCCAGTTAAATCATCATTATTTGGCAGATATGGTCATAGAAACTACCTTGCATTGGTTGCCATGGGAACAATCTAATGACTTAAAAAAATGGCGCTGCCCATTATTGCTTTGTATTTTTGCTATATTCATCAATTTTTATGTGTTGTTCATAAAATAACTCTTTTTTATTCAACATCAAGTACCATAAAGTACCATAAGAAAAACGAAAATAAGGGTTCTCCTAGATATTGGAATGTTACCATGGCAACAAATCTTCCATGAGAATGGAAAAGGGCATATTTTCATAGTGTATACTTTTGACAAAAGAATCAATGATTTTCTTCACAGAAAAATTGCATATTTTTATCTCTTTATATCAAAGTATTTAATATATATCAGTAATTATTAAAATATGTTTTCCTTCTGTTACCATGGAAACGAGCATGATGCTACACTTTTTGGAACAAACGAGCATCAGATTCAGATTCCTGAGGTCATAATTGACCAACATGGCAAGTTTCAGCCAGGAGACTCTCGGGTGTCATTGTGACCCATTTTTTAGGTCATTTGCTCCTCTACTAATTCCCCAATCTCTATTTTGACAACTTCCAGCTTGAGACTATGTAACACTTCCTGTGTTCAGACACACCCAAAATAGTTGTCCTCCGGAATACTGGTAAACAATAGAGTGCTAGTGTGCATTGATAAAGGGTGATACGAATGGAAAAGTATAAGAAGAAGTTACACTATATACGATTACAAAAAAAGTCTAATTATCACAAACGGATAAATACTCACATGGAGCTAGAAGAATCCAGACCACAACAGCAAAGAGGCCGATGCCCAGGGCCAATGGTGCCAGGATAATAGTCCCGATAACAGTTAAAGTTGTGATGCATTTTCCAGGCCTCCGCCCTTCGTCTGGTTGATCCACCGTGTTACCTTGTGTAGATAATGGTTGAAAGTCTACACACACAATTTTGCTAGCATACATTGTCTATAAATATATGTATATTAAAATTGCACATGATGCTTGGAGGGAATGAGAAGCATATCATAGCTCTTAAATGTATGATATCTATCATACATAACAGTTATGGTTTTCAGAATCACGTTTCAGAATCGTAAATCATTCTGTTTCGAGATGATATGTGTATCTCAATTCATATCGTTTTCGCCGTTCTTTGTTGAATAATATTAAATTACTTTATTTTAGCACAAGGGCCTCTGCGTTGGCCTATTACAACTGAACGCCTATGCCCCATACTTAAATTTTACGGTGACAATTAAAGATATACTTATTTAGAAAAGTGGTTAATTGAATAGTAATATAAAATGCAGTACACTAATGGTTACCTGTATTATCTAGGTCACCCATTCTTCAGTCATGTGGATGTTGTACCTACATAAGAAAAATATATCTTTGAACATTCATATGAAAATATCCCTTGCTGGTTCTTCTTGCTTCCCTTATCTGTATCGTATCATGAATAACAATGATGTATCATGAATAACAATGATGTAAATTATATCCAATATAGGTTGATATATCTAGATTTTGCAATTAAAATGTGAGGAGTGCATAATATCAACTAGGAACAGATGATATGATCATCATTGATAAATGAGTGCGAAATTATATATAAATAACAATTGAAAGGTTTGGGTTATATTCAGTCTATGGGTCCTTTTCTGTAACCCACTTGCACCCAGTCAACTTGCCATTTTGTCAACTGCCTGTCTAGGATCCAATATATCAAACATCAGTGGGTCAATTAGGTATTTCGATCTTTAGTGATCGGTCATGGTTAGCTTGGTATGCCCCTAAGAAGCTAAAATACTGGGCCTCGGTATCTTTCCTATTGTCACAGAGGTGGTATGCAGATAGTCAAGGGATGGTTTTTGCAGCAGGCTGAAAGTCTATATAGCCTCTCCCTAACACAGGCAGCGTATCTGAGTGTGTTGTCCAAGCTACATTCTCTTACTGACTTATTGACCCAGATGAAGTTGAATCACTAACTTTGCCATATACATGTACATTATAATGCTGTTGTTATAATGCCCTCTTGAATACTCAATATTTGTACATCCTATGAAATCCATTATTACACCACAGTGAATTGTGTATACATCATATTCCGCTGTGCGGCTTTTTTTTGTTTCAAGCTTTCTTTTGAATCATCTATCTTTATAAGCTAATATCTATCTCTAAATAATTAATTTGCATTCCTCCCATTATTTGGAGTCTTCATAGATCCAAGTGGCCCCTCTAGATCTGCCACTGTACATTCTTTAATATTAGGATTAACGTCCTATCATATTTTGATTCATTGGCTAAAACTGTAGAATACCATTACGTATGCATTTAACCAAAAATACACATAAATATATACTATCATATCAATGCAACAACTTATCAACTTTAGTAAATAGCAGAATCTGCAGTACAGTATATAAAGGAAATTTCTCTTCCCCGGGAATGGAAATGAGGCTTTAACATCTTGTCTGGACGAGACCATTTAAATGGCACAATGTCTGAAACGAGTTTTCGAAACGAAAATGTATTTGAGACCATCGATAGATACATGAGCAAGATTGTAAGCTATTGCAATTGCCACTTGATAAATATCTAGCTCCCTCGAATATTAGTATTACCTGAATTCATAACCGATATAAGCAAGCTGCTGAGGCGCATCATAGTAAGGATTAATATAAACTCTCAAATATCGTTTACTTGTTGGAACAGCTACACCATTTGAGAAATTATTTCCTTTATAATTCTCTTTTCTTTTTGGATGCTTAGTTAGTTACTTAAATGATTATACTATACAAGCAGCTAAAGTTCGCTGAGCTAAGTAAGGCTCAGCCTCTCTGTCATTAGCCCTCATTATTTCTTAATGGACGGCCATGTCATTTGTTAGAATTATACTCTGTGCTACGTAAGCGATACTAATTAAGACTTAAATTGATGTTTCACTTATGGTGATCCATATCGAGTTTGGCAATAGCAACCATCTTGCCCTACTTTAGTACTACCTAATATGATGCGTAATATCTAATAAGCAAGATATTGTTAGAGGTTAGGAGAAAACAAAAATGGTGCATTTGGGTTAAACCGTGGGTTGAGATAACCAAAGTGATGTGGTCATTTCTTAATGTATAAGTATGAAGGATGATATGACAAACATCATAAACAAGATCATAAACAAGATCCACCAGAAGATGTTAGGTTGGTTAAGCTTATGTAGTATTTAGTTGCTATGGGTTTGACGAGTTATAAATAACTACTACGTTTATAACTATTTATGAAACTACAGTTGATTAATTAAAAGAAACCTAGAATACATACATACAAGCAAGCACTGTGAAAATCCCACAGGGTCCCCGTCTTTGATTCAAAAATAATGAATTACAAGTATATTTGAGTTTCTTACCTGTGCCACGATGCTGTGAGTCATGAGGCTGACTTATGCGTATCCAGTATTTGTATTTTCCAGGATTGCCAAAGACCCGAAGTTGTAGCGGCTAGCATTCTGCACATCGCTGACCAAAAGTCATCTCCCAGTAGAAAAAGGAGATGAATTATAAAGCGTGTATTAAATTGGTTTTGAAAAGGCCATACTTAAGGACGCCATGGGCGTATGAGTGTTATGCCCCAACTAGCTCTACACCTGTCTAGTGATCGCCTCGCCCGGAAACATCTCTGCTCTCATCAAGATTGGGAGGAGCGTTGTGGGTCACATGGTGTATGACCTTGCAGTTCTAAAGTTAAAGGGAACTCCAATGAGACAGCGGTTAAGGTACTCAGCGGAAAACCAGTCCTGTATGTTCATGGTATCAATTGATTTCTTATTGTCACTCTCTCAACGGTCATATATATATGTAGGACAAAATATTGGTGTGTATAGTAAATAGAACACTACATAGGTTGATATTGTTATCATAAATGGATACATCTAGATTTGTTAAATCTTGCGTAATGCGAAATGCGTGACCATATGTTTCTTACCAGATTGAGGTATACGGTATTGCCTATAATTACCCGATTTTACCAAATGATATGACAATATATACAAGTTCCACAATGGTCAATGACACCTGCCTATATTTGTACACGGTCTCACAGCATTCTTTTTTGATACATGCTTTGGGGGTTACAACATTCTTTCAGCAGAGGCAACTTTCCTTAGGCTCATCATGGAAGCAAATATAGAATCCGCTTCGACATCAGCGTCCCATTTGGGATGCAACGCATGTGCAATTGTTGTTTTACCGTTCGCCGTGGCCTAGCGGTGCGAAGCTAAGTTATCGGGCGTTGTTCGGTCAAACACTGGTCGGTGTAGCCTCTCTTCATTGTCATTTCATTGGGATTATACATGTACTTAGAGTGTGAACGCTCTGTACGACCGCAAGGGTGTTGTTTTCCCATAAGAATGTTGGAATAAAGTAGGGTATTGTAATAACGTGTCCGGTCTGTCTAAACTTGATAAACGATAATTGTCTCTGTTTTTCACATAGATAAAGATATAGGTATATGATAGCCAAGCCTTCCTTTGTGTTATTGCACAATCATGAGTGGGGATCATGTGCTATTTAAGTCATATCTGAAGCACTACTGAGGCGATATGCATATTTAGCACCCGAAATTGGAGCTGGAATTACATAGAATATGATATATCATTGTACATGTATTTTATCTGGGGGTAATGTATGCGGGTATTGTAGCCACATTAAGCTCATACACTCGGGCCTCTAATGCTAATGAATATATATATATATTTTTATAAATTTATTAACGACAATCTCTTTCACCATATGAATGGTGTTTTACAAAGTGATAGTCGCTCGACTATCTTACAACAATTTCAACTATACAGTATAATGTGGGTGGTATTCATTCGGTACATATATGCGTTTCTCATACTAATGTACAATATTTCGCACTCAAAATTAAACCTTTTATACATCTTATATATATATTTATATCTATATTTTGGTCGCACGACCATATTTCTTGATCAAGTTTAAATTTTGGAATATGTAGTGTATTCCATCCTTTCAACACTTCTCTTCGATCATCTGTTTCATCAAGCCTCTGTTAGTTTTCTGCGATAACAAAGCATAGTAATAATTTAATATGTCAACATAATAAAATAATATAAAACAACACAACACAACACACAAATGATACAGTGACACAATCAGTACAATCTTTTAGATTATTACATCTATATAACAATTCTGATTATAATATCTTTTTCATGTGTTATTACATACATATCTTTCATTAATATTATTAATCATTTATCTCATTCCAGATCGAATTTACCTTTCCATGTAGTTGTTTGGCCACAGGCGTTGCGTCACTAAGCAGATAACATGCACCAACGGCATGTGGAAAAAGGCCTGTAACGAGGCCGATACTAACATGGTCATTGGGCGGGGCGGGCCCACCCACAGTCTCCACCCACAGTCTCCACCGGCGACCCGCCCACCCACAGTCTCCACCCACAGTCTCCACCGCGTCGCCAGTTTGGCAACATTTCGTCCCCCTCGAGGGGGTTACACATACAGCGTATACAAGGGACCCAGGAACTACTCGTAGGTGCTCTAGAAGTGCTCCCAGCGAATCCAGAATTTAGGTCAGATGCGTGCGCCTGGCACGGGATGTCTCGACTCACGCATGAATTATGTATTTTCTTAGAAGTAACAATATCCAGGTTACAGACTACTTTTTCATGAGAAATTGATAGATTTACGCGGAGAAAACTCTTTGATCTAAGGCGAAATAAAGTCTTCTACTATCATACTGTTCTTAACATTGAAACTGATGAAATTGAAGCATTGCACCTGGACTGAATACATTATAAGAATAGTCTTTAATAGATTTAATTTAACCATTGAAAAATGTGTAATTTATAAGGTATATTAGGAAACCTTTGGTTGCTGGTACAGAACTGAAGTAACAAGGGCGAAAATGGGCACGTGGGAATTCTCTGCATCCGATGGCCTTTGAGCACGCGCCTGCGAAAAGTGCTGAATAGTGAATCCAATTCACTTCATTCTTGGGCGAGATTTACGATGTTGTAAAGAAGAAAGTCTGACTCCCGGGTCACGACTACGACCAGAGATAGACGCGGTATACACTCCACCCCCACACCCCAAGCAGTAACCCCTCCTCCATCTTCTCTGCTCCTCCTCTCACTTCTACCCCGCCACCAAAATAAACCCGCCTGCAGGCGAGGCGCTCGCGGTGAGGGGTGTTGCCCCCTGGAACCACCCACCAGTCGGGGAGAGTCTACTTGCCACGTGGGGCTTCACCTCAGATCGCTGCTCCTCCGCCTCCAACTGCGAAAGCTTTTTATGTACCCCTCTCCTCCTGTGTATTACAACACAAGACACAGGGGACTCAGTGAGGACAGCTCCTGGCAGGACTCTGCATATTCAACAAGCCCACCGTTGGTGATCAACAAAAGGGTTTCGTGTAGTTTGCAGGGCTGCCCTGGGTTTGGATCCCGAGTCTTCCTGGAAACTCACAGAAGCGTTGCCTGGTTGTCTTGGAGATGACATGTGATGAGCAGGAGAGGCTGCCCTTTGGTTTTTGTCCAGCTGGAGGGGTAATTCTCTTCTCGGAAGATTCTCCGTAGTAGCTTTGGATCCCCTTGAGAAAGCAGCCAACGTATCCTCTGCAACACAAAGGTAAGTAAACACCTGAATAACTCTGCTTTTCGCACATACCTATGTCTCTACACCGTGTTTCGTTTAGATGATTATAAATATACATAGAATACGTAGCAGAAAAATGTACTTTAAGGTTGAAGGCCCGAAGCCTGTGATATGAAAGTTCTATTACTCTTAACTTTAGTGAGATTTTGAAAATGGCGCATGCATACAACTACTCAGCATAGCCTTGACGCTTAAGCATTGCATATTGCTGTTGAACTTTTTTTGCATAGAGAAATAATTCTGTAAGAAGTAAAATTTTGTAAGGATAGATATAGAAAAAGAATTGCACAAAATCCAATCTGATGATGAACATCTTAACCTTGTCAATAAGCCCCTAAGCCATGAAATAGTGGCATATACTGAATTCCTGTCGCTAAATAAAGCTCATAAACATGACGGAAATGGCAGCCTGCCCACGTGGTTGTTGTTCCAAAGCTGTACGCATACTGAAACCTCTTACTTAACCATGGCGCGGTACGTCTTTCCTGTACTGTAGTACTCTTCTACATCTCTGCTGCGGTGTTGGGGCAGAATTGAGATTTTATTTCAGCAATGTATTAGATGAAATGTGTTAATAAGGAGAGGGAGAGAGAGAGAGAGAGAGAGAGAGAGAGAGAGAGAGAGAGAGAGAGAGAGAGAGAGAGAGAGAGAGAGAGAGAGAATTGTGATACTAACAGGCAATTACCTTCTAATCTTTGCAGTTTGTAGAACACCCCAACTATTATGTGTTAATCAGTATTAGATATGATGAAATTAAAATTAACTGTTAGGTTTACACGTTAGGAATTTATTTCACAATGCAGACATTGATTTACGCGCAGGATACACATACTCCTTAAAAATCAACTTTGGACATTTTATATGATCTAGGCACACTCCCATATTTAAGCAAAAAGAGTAGATATCAGGTATCACCAAGTAATATCATGAAGACCGCAGAGGTCTTGGAGTAAGATACAGTGTATATAAACACAACAGCAAGGTGTTTATTTTGTGGAGATGGCAAAAGCATGTCAAGGTGATGCAAAAATGTCCTGAGGCTCGGATAGTGTAACCACACGGCAACTTGTTTTACCGAAGATTGAGGGCGATTTGTTGACAGCCGCAGAGTTAAAAAAATATATATTCCTACAAGAACAGGTGTGTGCGCATTATGCCTTATTACTTCTCATTATTGGTCGGCCAATGTTCTAGATACTACTAGGGGGTGGAGCTCCCTCCCTTAGATCAAGACTGAAGCAGGTTGTGAGCGCCTCTGGTGGCGGAGCAGTATGTCAGGGGTGAGCGTGGCTAGGTTCGGGAACACGGGGTAGTTAGTACCCATGCCTGGAGGCGGAGGGTGTCGGAAGGGCGGCTGTACTGACGCCGCCTCTCACACGGGGCAACCAACAGGAAGTCCCTCGCTATGCGGTTCTAAGTGTCTTACACCCAGTATCATGCAAATAAAAATTCATAGCTTTTAGATAGGAGTATATTGCCCTAAGCGGAGCAATCTGTTTCAGGGGACGTTTTCCAATGACTGAAGGTCATATGGAGGAGTAAGCATGCACCATAATTATAGGCAGACAAATTAGTGACTTCATCGTCTATATTTTCAAACATTATGCCTCACATACCTTATGGCAGAAGAGCCAAGACGGGACCTATAGAAAGAAAGGAAGGGTGCGCGAACGATAGTTGGCAGGCTTCTGCAGAGCTTGACTCCAGAGAGATTAGATTATTACAGATGAACTAGGATTATGGCTAGAAGTGTATGTGTGTGTGTGTTTGTATACATGTACCCTTATAACTATCAGCTGCAATTAGCGGGCTACAGTGTTCTATTTGCAGTCGTCATGTTCTAGGGGTTGTGATATAAATATATATATAAGAATAGAATAGAGCATACTTACACATGTAATTCATTGTGATATTTTCTGCCTTCTTTTAGCCTGGTATAAACGTTCATAGGCTCAACGTTATGCTACGTTTACACCATCACAACACAGTCCTGGCAGTGAATTTAACATGTGGCGATACTCCGCCGGGTCATAGGACGCCGTAAGTCACCGGGATTTCGAAGCCTATAAGACAGCGACCGGATCATTTTGCCCGATCACACCTTTGCCCGACGAATCCGTCGGGTCGGTCAGAATCGGGTCGCTGTACGCACTTCACAGACCCGATTTTAATCGGGTCGCGCATTACTAGCGTGGGGGTAATGACCGACTCTGCCCGACCTTAATCGTGTCGCTGTACGCACTTCACCGACTGTTCCCGATTCTGACTAGGCTGTTTCAACAGCAATTCTACCCATCCCCTAGTCCGATTTACAAGTGCCTTATATAGATTTGTAGGGGAGATAGAGGCGATGGTGAATCTGAAAACCGATTTCCAATATCTTATTCGGATCAAAAGTTATTAAACTTTGAATTATTTTCTATGAATCCACGCCAGCGTCCCATGGTTCACCACGGCTCGGCTCCCGGTGGCTCTCTTTGATCTCACTCGGTTCACTGTACAAGGTCATAAAGTGGAAAGGTGTAAGCCAGCGACATTCTTGTTCCCGATTATAATCGGTGATCGGATCGATGAGAATCTGTGGAAATTGTCGCTGTCTTATGGACTATTGGAAGTTCAATGAATATCATGATGTACAGTTAATTACCTGAGGTACTTACCTAGTACTGAAGGGAAATTGAACTTCCTACGAGCCTGGGGACTGAGCCGTCCCGATTCTCATTAGCCACGGGAGGGGGGGGGAGAGGTAGGAGGGCTGTCAGGAATTGTTGGGACTAAAGTGCTGGATTTCTTGACAGAACTAAAGTTTCCCGGCAGCTTCCCAGCAGCTCCCCGACAGTCAAGTCGAAATCTGGTGACTTACAGCATCCTAGGACAGACCTGACAGAGTATGGCCATGAGGAAAATTCACTGATGGGACTCTCGGGCCGGGTTCCTCTGTCACAGAGCCTTCTGCCAAGTTGTCATTTCATACTGGCCGCACTCTGACATGCATGAAAAAACAATTGAATCAATAAATATATACCCATTTGTCATCGCTAACCTTCAAAACAGCTGTCTCTTACTCTATAACTGTGTATTTAGAGGTTGTTTTCAAGTGGAGCTTGGCTGGTTTTCAAGTACAGGCATTTTCTTCAGTCCTCCTCACTGGTTCCCAAATTGCACAGTGCTTCACCAGTTAACATAGAACAGCTGATCACCCGTAAATGGACAAAAGGGATGAATTCTTCTCCTATAAAGGAAAAAAGACAAGGGGGGGGGGGGGGGGGTATCAGTCGAGATGATCTCAATTTGAGATCCGCTAAGATTGATCCTGAGACCGAATTTGAGATCAACGGCGGAAAGTGTTTTTCAGACGTGGTCTCAAGTCTACACAGCGGATCTCAGCTAAAACGATCTTAACTTGAGATCATTTCCTGCCAGGTAAAAGATTCTGCAATCGGAAATTATTGATTTGAGACATTTATAGACCACATTTGCACTGAATAATTGTCCGTGTCCATTTGATCCAGTCCTAAAATTTCATGATTTTCCTTTGAGTATTCCATAAGTGAGACGAGTTTTACTTTTTTAATGGGTGTTGTTATTTATGAATATGGAGTGACTTTGACAAATGAAAAGCAAGTATTGCAGTAGGATATACACAAAATACCTGAGTGGTGCAGTGCCTGCATTTTTCAGATTTCCAGACAAATGTTTATCACGGTCTCAATAACCACAGGAAAACTATATAATTTGGGAAATAGGTATGTCAGACTATTAGTACCCTTATCTAAATATTTTCTAATTTGAATGAGTTTTAGCACCTGAAAAAAAGGTTACGACAAGTCTCAACTGGTCTCAAGTTGAGACCGTTTTTGAGATCATTTCACTTGGGATCCCTTGAGATCGTCTCAACTAAAAAAACACCCAAATCACCCGAAACGGTCACATCTCAGTCTCAACTTGAGATCCCTTAAGATTGTCACAACTGAAAACACGTTGCCCCTCAAACGGTCTCAACTTAAGATCGTTACGATTGAAAAACACCCCCCTGACAAACCGTGCGCAGCGCCCCTACAAAACTTCCCTAAAATCAAACCTTAAATCTGTTCTTGTATATGTCTAGCCTGGATATACTGCTCCCTTGTTCCTCTTAAAGGCTGCTGAAACGTTTTAAAGATTCACGTCCTAATGGCATCATGTATTCATATGAGACTTTTCATGGTTGCAACGCGTATCATTAGTCTTTTTTGGACGAACGCAGGGTCGATTGGTTCACTGTTCATCCACCAGAGGACGTTGCGAACTGTTTCCCACGTTACTGGATATTAATGGCAGACTCTTTCCACATGTGACCAGAACACTTGCCGAATTATTAGAACAGGGTCTATGCGTTTCTAAAACACAAATGATTACTAATTAGTGAATTTAGAAAGGCATCCTACTACTGCATTATAAGAGGTTAATATGATATTTTGAAAGGATTTGTGGCGGGTACTCATAGATGAGTAAAGGGAACCAGGGTCCAAACAGAATATGCCGTCGCCTGTTTAATTGCAATGTTCATATCTAATTAGTCCATTGATAAATCATGCATTTGGGAGATTTGTTAATCAAAATAAACAACCATAACTTGAAGCATATAAGCATTCAACAGAAAATGTATATATATACTTTGGTTGATTCTTATTACCATTAACCTATCTTGAGAGCGGTGAAAATCGGGTCTTGGTCCTATTGATTCCGTGCTTAATCAATCCAGTTTTTAGAGCTGCATGGCTAGTGTAGCTTGTGCACATGGCATAAAATGCACACAAATACTATTAGTATCTGCTATATAACATTTTATTACTTATTGCTCCATTTAGAGAAAACCATCTTAATTTTCATTAGCATTCGACCATAACAACTCAACATCAAATCATCTCGACATTATATTTTGCACGGGGCAGGGTTTGCATTGAAAATATCTGCTTTGGAAATTGTATTTCATATTCACAGTCTGATGACACTAATCTAGCAACTCTATGCCACGTATATGAAGATGAAGATACCGTGCGTACTGCTTGTCACCTTGACTAGTGAGACTTAATCCACGTATATATGCTGACAGGTGCTGGGGCGATGGTGTTAGCCGTTCGCTTCTCTCGTCATCTGTAATGGTTTCCTCTGTACAGGTAATATCTCAACAAAGTCGACGTCAGGTATAAGTGTGACCACCCTATGTGTCCTTAACGTTGATTTATATTTTGGTTGTAATAGCTGTCTCTTTCTTACCCAGCCAATATTGTGGTTTATTTCTTTTTAAACGGGAGACATGGTATTGATGAAGTACCTAGAAAATGCAAATTACAATGCACAAACTATACTTGGACTCTGTTTTGTGGCTAAAATTGGCATACAAGGCGCATGTCTCTAAACGAGGAATGAATTCTAAGCATGCAGCTGTTCCATAATAGTGAGCATGCTGAAGAGAATAACTCATGTCAGTTCATAAGAAGAATTATATGATTAATTCTGAAATTTAAAAAATATTTCTTGTGATGTTTTATAATCAGCAATAATAGTTCGCATATTGACAGGAATAAAGGCATATCGGACAATTTACCTTGATAATTAGAATCCATGTCATTTCCCAAGAAGTATAATACAATGATCTCTAAGCGTTGTAGAGCACATAACGAATTCAAAAGATGTTTATCTAAAGATCAAAACAATAATACTTATATCCAAGAATATAATAACATTTAAAAAAGTTAGGTTTCACGTAAATCTGTCAATTTCCTCAAACTTTCAAATTGTATTGTAAATGTGGGATACCAAAAAAGATAGGTCACCATATACCTACACATGTATCAGAAAATTTAAGAAAATAATATTTACAGCACATTTCCTATACAAATCAAGCAGATTGAATATCAATCATATTTTATCTATTATATGTGAGTGAACTGGTCAAACGTTCCATTTTATTCATTTAGTATTAGAACGAATCATAACGAACCCGCTTGCTCTGATCGGTGTCAATATTTAAGAAAGATACCAGGTGGCGCCAATGTGAACTGTAGGATATGCCTTTATATCCGAATGTCTCTGTAAGTCAGCATGCTGTTGAAACTTGAAGGCGAAAAAGTGGGATGTTACCTTCCTAAACTATATTAAACCTATTGCGACTGAAATGGATAGAAACCTCCTCTCATATTCTGACCAGTGATTGTAAATTTATATTACAAAGGTATATTGTAAATACCATATCTAAATACATTCACCTATTTACTCTTACAGGTTGCGTGGGCTGATCCACGAGCCTACCCCTTGAAGATCCCATATCAGAAACCGTTCCTTTCGCCAAGCGGACCGAGAGGTGTGGGTTGAGGTTATCACGCAAAGCAGCACTCGAGTTTAAACACAAAGCCACCTCAATCTTGGATACCCAGTCAACATGCATTTCCAAGACGATACCATAGACTCAGTCCGGAGAGAGGCGACAAGTTTGAACCAGACGCCAGAGACCTTGTTGTACAGTGACTACGAGAGGAGGATGCGAAAGGAGAACAAGGAATATCTGGAAAAGATGAAGAACATCCTGACTGCGCCCAGGAAAGGATTCATCAAAATGTCCGACGCTCCAGGCGAGCTACTCGATTACCTGTTCATTGGCAACATGCGAGAAGCTCGCAACCCGCGGATGTTACGCCGCCTGAGAATCACACACGTTCTCAACTGTGCCGCTACACCGGAGGACAATAACGTAGACGGTGACTCCCTCTATGACCCCGAGGAGTCAGGGGTCAAGTGCTACGAGCAGTTCGAGGCGCGTGACAATGATGGCTACCCGATACTACGACGTCACTTCCACCGCGCGCGGAAGTTCATCAACGATGCGCGCGACACGGGCGGCAGGGCGCTGGTTCACTGCGAGTTGGGCGTAAACCGCAGTGGCGCCATTTGCATTGCTTACATGATGGTGGAACAGCGCATCACGCTGCTCCAAACACTGAGGAGAATTAAGACCGAGAGGCCAGTCGTTCTCGTTAATGAGGGATTCCAAAAAGAACTCATTGAGTTTGCGCGCGATCATAATCTTTTGTACAAGGAGGATTCTGTAGGTATCCTCTGAAATTGTTCCATCGCGAGACGTCATGTAGTAGATCTATACCCATGACTACTCATCACTAGGGGGCGACAGGGTCGTCCCCACTAGTATGTGAAACTTTCACGTTCAGCAGTTCTTGCATATATAGGTATGTAGAGCAGACCTATGAGCAGATCCAATATATAGATGCGTGTGCAGTATATTATTCCGCATATACACATAAGTATAGCGTAGGTGATTTGTACAGTACAACTTCAGGGATGGCTACTGTACATTTATGATATAGATAACCTATAAGTACCATATATAAGATAATACTTTACAGAGGAGCTAAATAATATGCTTTATTATCTGCGAAGCATATCGCAGATGAATGAACTATACATCTACTTCCTTTGGCTGCTCGTTGTATCAAAGGGGGCGTAATTCTACTCTCGTTTGTTATGTCATCTACATGCACTTTATGCCTCTTTAGGAAATAGACGTTCTCAAGTCTGCATCAGCGATATATCAATAATCAAATACCAGTCATATAGATATGGCTATTTGTGTCTTTATGTAGGTATATCTGTACAACATTAAGTTACGGATTGATATCTATGCACGGTTTCCAGTATATATCAATCGTTAGGATAATGTAACATGTTTCATAGTGTGTACAAAAAGACATTTTAACGATAAAGCGAACGATAAACCATTAATCCCAGTTGGTTGCAGTGTGATGTGTGACATAGGTGTGTTTATATTATTCATTTTCCAAAATGATATTCAATATATGAGATATAGCTGGTCTTGCATTTATGAAAAGAAAGAGCCAGTACTGCCCAGTGAAATGAATAAATAAAGGAATTAAAGAACATCTTGGGCTATTGACTACAACTATCCTTTTCAGTAACATATCGGCATGACATTGTGAGATGGAGGCATGACACAAAAATCAGTATAGGCATGGAAATAAAGGTGTTGAAATTACTATGCCAATTCCATCGAACTTCCCAGTAAAATGAATGAATAAAGGAATTAAAGAACATTTTGAGCTATTGACTACAACTATCCTTTTCAGTAACAGATTGGCATGATATTTTGAGATGGAGGCATGAGACAAAATTTAGTATCTGCGTGGAAATAAAGATGTTGGAATTATTATGCCAATTCCATCTAACCTCTGGAAGTAGGGACCCGGGACCCGTTTCATTATCTGATATTCCGTTCGTAGTTGCTGTCAGTGGTGACGCCCATTTCATAACGACATTTCTGTTCGCTGCAAGTGCTGTTGTGGTGCCCTGTTCACGAGAAGGTCTACCCTTAATTACTGATCAAAACAAGATATTCTATCAGACACTATGAGATGTTTAAAGGCATATCCTACATTTCACAGTGGCGGCACCTGATGATTTTGGAATAATGTCAATTATTAGTAAAAACTGGTTTTTGGGATTCTTTCTAATTATATTTGAGCAAATTTAACATTTTATCCAGTTTATCCAATCTTAATAGCTAAAATAGGCCAATTTTCATTTGCTCGGTTTACATAGGAAATTTACTTTAAAAATATGGTTCATTTATTTCAAAAACAAGGACGGTGACCTATGTTTTTTAAACCCAAATAAGTAGTACTATATATATGTTAGGGAGCAGAATCATATTTCGTGAATGGCATCATGTCCGCACCCCCGGCCGGATACTTATGAACGTTATCATATTGTAGCGACCGCACTGCCGCGATTATGAGGATCGTTTAGACTGATGGTCATTCCTGTATCTAAAAGCATATTAAACTACAAGTTATGATAATATATGTACTATATTGTGTGAAAGTTTGAGGGAAATGACATGGTTTTACTATGTGAAAAATACTTTTTAGAATTCTTATATATTCAAATATAAAATTATCATAATATTGATCTATAATTCAAAAATTAGCACGGTGACCCCCGATTTTTTAAATAGATATGTATTCCACAATACTTGGAGATCATCTTATTAACTTTTCAGGAAATTGACATGAGTTTTGATTTTCAAGCTAAATTGTCCGATATCGCTGTAAGTCGAAAAATGCATGCTGAGAAGAATTCTTTGTGAATGTTTTTACCTGTTGCACAATTTTTATAATTCTCTAGTTGTGAGAAACATTTTACTATTCGAACTGAGAAATACGGTCCCTCTTTACTGTAAAGAAATCAGTAAAATATACGAGGTACTACTGTAACGTGGACGGTATATTACCGTAATCATATCTTCAGTTTCATACCATATATTTGGTATCACAAAACTGTATGAAACTATAATCGAATTCAGTACCATAGACCATCCAATATGTGGCCAGTTTACAGTGTAATTATGGATACATTAGATACACTTGAAACAATCTTAATTTCAGTAAAAATCAAAGTAGTGAACAAAATCCATAAGTCAACTTTATCAAAACGTGTAATGGACATTCAGTTATCTTCTGTAAAGTTTCTCTCATTTAAACCATATTAGTTATCAAGTTTTGATGACATTATTATTATTCAGAGGAGTAAACACCACATTCATCGACAATTTCTAAAACATAGCTTGGAAAAAATAGTGAAACGTAAAATAACAATGCTTTTTGGCCATATGTCGGCCCATGCGCAAATAATCATTAGGGGCAAGCCATTTATTGGACCTGATTCCAGTAACCTAACATGTATTATGAATATGGAGCAAACGAATAGATCTGTACCTTGTTTTGTAAGAGCTAGAGGCCCAGAACAAAAAAAAGGACTGTTTTTCACCAAAATGATATATTCTGGTAGAATGAGGTAAGAATTATAAGGCTTTGATGTTTGAAGTAATCTAAAATAATGTGAAACCTTTTTGTCACTGTGGCGCCATATTTCTAATCTCAGACAGCATCTTCTATTGAAGAAATCATACACTGTGTATGGTAAGGTCCACATCTACACCTAGTGACTTTTCTACCCAGGGCTAACTTTGTCTGAAATGAAGTGCCTTTTTTTTGTCTGAGACATTCCAGAATACAATCACTATACTATTGTATAAGGGTCATTCCACTAGAAAATGTAATTTTGGTGAAAATCACACTTTTTCGGGGTTGATGGGCTATAATTTCAATATAAATGAATTTTTTTATATGGACAGAAAACACCCTGCCCTTTCAGAAAAACATTACTTTTATTGGTCTATCTGCATTTTTTTTTTCTAAATCTGTGGACTTTCAAAGTCAGAAATTAATTTTTTTTAAAGTGCATGTCCTTTTTATATCTCTAAAGATATATTCCTTAATTGATTAATTTCCTGAACTTATGTATATTGGCTCTTGTTTAGTAGTATTTTCCCTTATTTCTCATGCTCTGCAAAATTTTTAGGTGTTTTTCAATGAAAAGTGTGCTTTTTCAGCAAATGCAATAGGTTAATTTTGGCATAGCCTGATGACAATATATTTTAATGGTATACTTCCCGAACATAGACTGAAAACTCTGTACATACATCAACTTTTGATATATGTATATTATTTTAGCCCAACTGAAACAAGTTGTTTTTTTCAAGCCGAATTATGAAAAAAAGAAATTGTACACAATCGATATCGCGGACGTGATGAGTTGCATTTAGCATTCTCCACTTCTCCATATTGATCCTATCTTGGTACAAAACTTACTGAATAATGTGGCCATAGGGACTGTAGTGTATGAGTAATAAAATGCTTCCTAAGTCCCCGCACTGTACGAGAACAGGGAAAGTAATTTTGGAGGAATCACGTCCGTGATATTTATCATGTCTGAGAGATCAATCGAAGGCGGGAAAGTGGATCACAAGAACCCGATGTTATCCTTTTTAACTGCGCATGCTCCTCCACTTCAGCGGTCCAACGCCTCGAGGAGACTTCCAGCTTTTGTGAGTAGCCCGAATTTCTTCCAGACTAGCATTATTTTTCTATGACATGATTTTCTGTGTTAATAGCGATAACTTGGAGTTTGTGATTCTGTAGAATCCATTCTCTTGAAAAGTGCAAAAGTATTTACCGAGATTTTGTGGTTTGTAAAAAAGAGCAGATTGATCAGTTCCCAACATGGCTGCCTCTGCAAGGATTGAGGGTATTTTCAATGTGTTAGTGAATTTTTCAAAAAAATTTGTTTAGCCACATCACGTCCGAGATGGAAACTCTTCTTTTGATTGATCTATGAGCAAATGTGCAGAATTCATATATATTCTGATGTATTCCCAATGACAAAATGTATCTCTAAAATACTGCATATTTTCTGGACACCGGTGGTATGCCTATCACGTGGTAATAGCCATCACGGACGTGATATGGGTGAAATATTTTCACTGAATTGACTAGGAACTATGTTAGAATGAGATTAAATTACAATAATACAGCAATGCAAGTTGTTCATTATGTGCACCAAGTGTCATTTCATAAGTCTAGGGAGAAAAAGTGATGGAAGTCTACGTGTAAATATATTTTTTTCATACATTTGTGTAACTGCCGTCACGTTCGGTATATGTATGTCGGACATGACGCCCAATTAGGTTGTCTCATAACAAGTATGAAAATGAGTGGAAGGATCATCTGTTTTGTTTTTTCTTAATGTTTGCCTATTGAAATGATTATGAGATTCAACTACTATCTATAGTGGTTCATTTTCATGTCGGACGTAATGCATGATTTTTCAAAACCATACTTGAGTATAAGACTTGAACAAACCTTGGAATATTGAACAGAGTTATATTCTGTGGTATTATGAAAAAAAAATCGTTTTGAGGAAACCTCTTCTCCACCAAAGTTTAAGTGGCCGGCCAGGAAATGCCTTGAATGGTATGGCTGTGAGAGTATCCTTGTTCAGATATCTCCACCAACTTGCAAAGGAAGCAGTCGAAGGAAGATTTACTTCCAGTTAACTACCAATGACTATGCAGCTATTGAAGCAGCTTTCAAATTAATTTAGCACTCCATACAGTGAGCCATGTATTTAAAAGTTTGAAGAGGTCTTTTCTCCTTGCCCCATAGCAGTGGTAGATTTACTGCTTCATCGAATGCCAATCATTCTCATACCATGTCTATGTGGTGTGGGAAGTAAAAGAACTCTCACCTCAGTACTTTTGTGTGTGTGTGTGTGTGTGTGTGTGTGTGTGTGTGTGTGTGTGTGTGTGTGTGTGTGTAGGTGTGTGTGTGTGTGTGTGTGTGATGTCCCCCCTCCACCACTTCCTATTGAGCTACATCCCCTGTTAATTTATAATGTCCTCTATATTTGAAGTATCTTCAATAGCACCTAAACAGATTTACAATGTACAAACCATGTTTATCTTGATTATCCAGAAGGACTATTTATTTTTCATTTGACAAACATCATTGCATTGCACTTTAAGCTCTAAGGACGTACATGTACATGTGCTGATTATACTAATACTGAGGAATACTGCTGAATACTGTCTTTTCTATTAAAACCAGCAACTAAATATTGGGCCTAGTGTTCATTGAGATCATATCTTTTTAGATCCCTGCCTCTACACTGAGTCATATGTTTAAAAGTCAAATACAAATGATAAATGTTGAATTAGAAAATCGGTGTTGGCACAAATTTACACTAAACCATTCTTAGCACAGTATATACTGCAAATAATATGTATAATATAAGTACAGAAACAATGATAAGGCTTCTCTATTTTGTTAACAACATGAGCAACAGTCTGTGGTCAGTTGGAACACCGCTGTGTCGCTTACAACTTCAGTTGTACGTCTTTAAACGGTGTGGCCACATAATCAAACATATACCATAGCAATATACGTGGAAAATAAAATAGTTTTAATCACATGTACATTTATTTATTTCTATATCAAGTCAAACAAACTTTTTTCTTTACAATACCTATCTAACCTCTGTGTGATTCTGTAGGAAGCAGACATCTTAATACCATTTCTCATAAAATAATTATACATCAAATACATATACAAAGTCCTCTTTTATATACATACTCCAGTATCTTACATTTTAAAATGTCCTTCTCATTTCTTTCTGTGGCACCCAGAAACCCTTTATCACATATCACACAAGTCTTCCTTTTAGGCAACAAGTATCACAAACATAATTCCAGGGAATAAAACCAACGGAAAACTGTACTAAGGAAAGTTTGTATCATGCAATTCTCACTAAATGATACTTATAAATAAACTAATATAATTTCAGTTAAGTCCTCCCTTTTACCATACTCTCCTTTACATTCTTTTGTCCTGTCACGAAACGCACTGTCATCATATTGGAACCTTTAAACACCGCTATGTGCCTGCATCGCGATAGGTCGTTAAAATAATCCCATCTTGGTCTTCATAACTAAACCATCTACATATAAAGGAGACTTTCATGCTGAAGGAAAACCAATAAGGGAGACTTGAACTGAAATACTGATATTCTTCTTACCCATGTACCATTCACTGAGATTCATGGAAGGTTTTGAGCAAGTTTAATTCACTATGAAGAATTTTTACTGATGAGAAAAATAAATAAAGTGAGATATGTACAAAAGGCGCATTGTTAAGGTCACACACTCCAATATACAGTCAACACTTTCTGTAATAAATAAAATAATTGTACCGATTATTTGCAAAGGTGCCATACTGAGGTGATGAGGTATGAATCTTCCTCGTTTTGTCTTCTAAAAGACAACACAGTCACGAGACTAAGTGAACCATCACTTAACTGTTCTATTTACATGGATTTTAACAGACGCTTCTTATGAGAGAGTACAAAGGGATATTTGGTAAAATTTAACTCAACTACTCTTTCCATTTGTAGCTTATTTCTGATAGAACAAATGGAATTTAATAAAACATCATGGCCGATAGTACATTTGTCGTATTTTCCGGCGGATTTGAAAATATACTCCAAACTACTCTTTGGGTCAGTAAATGTTTAGAATATTTCAATTATAAAATAAAATGCAAAAACATAGGTAATCAACAGTATATCAACATAATGCGGGTTTCAAGTACATGTGATGTTTTGTCCGTTCTCTTTTACAATGACTAGGAAAATTTGAGAACAGAGATTAAAAAAAAGGAGAGATTATTCATGTCAACCATCAATGGAGGGTAGTCCATTAAAATCCCTTAAAAAGCACATTTTGGTTAAGAAATTATGCCAGTCTATAGATTTAAAAGGTAGGACATGTTTGGCACTTTCTTTTAGATAGATAAAAACATCTTCGTTATTTATTTTATGCAAGAGGAAGAAAATACAAGAGGCCTGTAGTGTTGGTCCCATAGATTTTAACATACCAAGTAAATGGGTAGATTGATTAAAGGGAGATATTTTTAATATCATTTGCCAACCTGCTAAATAAAGGCAAAAATGTATATGCAGCTGGTGCCTTGGATTCATAATAACTAACAGTGCAGCATATTCCCATACTGTCGACTGTCACAACAGCACTGAACCCACTTATCGAACAACGTAACCATCAATGTGAATATTATGTAAGAACAGACATCACCGAAGGGGAAAACATCCACTATTGTTGTTTTTGCTGGTATGTGCTGTGCTAAGGCATACTAAATAAATTTGTATAGCAATTATCCAGAACAACTGGACCAAATCATAATTTCCCTCTGGAGCCTGTATGCCACAAATCATCTCTTACTAAAACAATTTCGTTCAATTTCTAGAATAGCGAATGCAATTAAAAACATTTTCCCAAACATATGAAGTCAGGCAAAATGCTGACATCGACAGGTACATGGCATGTTGTATTGAAGTTTTTGGATTGATAAAAAAGTAGCCTTTATATTATCAACAATTCTTCAATAAACCCTGTTGTCCTTCCTCTTCACCTCCTGTAATCAATCCAAAGGTGGCAATAGAAAGCTTTTATGCCAAGAAAAGTTGCATTTCACAGGCGGTGGGTTTATAAGTTGATAGTTCGTTCAACATGACCAGTACTGTGGAAAAATATACTCATGTTCGATATTTTTTTTACGATTTTCTTTTTGGAAATATCAATTTCGGTATTTCTATAGAACAACATGTCATTTTTTTTTATAGCTAATCCAGTTAAATCTGTCATACCATATCATAACTAGACCGCTTCGACAACAGCAGTTGAATCTCTCAGTAATCAGTCAGACATAGGACCGTTGGAATGTCTAAGTCCACCTGCATCATATCATATCATAGAGACTCGAATAAAACAGTTCCCAGCAACGTTCCGTAACAACCATAAGGACTGGATAAAAATATACCGAAATTACATAGGACACCACAGTGGGGATGAGGGCACTATGTAAATAATCCTCTTCATTCATGAAAGCCCATTCTCGTTATCGTTGTAATGTAGGGACAAACTTGATCCAAGGACAAGACCGATTATAACCTAAACACTGCCCCTTTCACAAACAGTAATTAATCTCTTCTATCACATTGTTGAAAAGGAAATCTATTTTGTTCTATATATCTATAAAAACTATACAACTTCAAAGTTGAATACCAGCATTCGAGTCCCCTATAACATGATTATGAACTTTAATCGTACGGCTACCGTGTTCCTTTTATCTCTATCTTTTGTTTCCTTTGGCATTGACAGATAAAAGTATTCGTTCTTATGACGACCTACGAGTATTGCACATACGTATGACACAGGGATGCCAGTTGGAGTAAGAAAAAAATCCTACATAGGGACTAAGGCCAGGTCTATGTCTCACCTAAAACGCATATATGCAGTAGGGGAATCCCCATCACTCTCCCAGCAGATCCTTGGATATAGATTGGCAGTATATGATATCTAGATATCTGCTCTGAGAGTGGGTCTATGTGTAGTTCTGCACTAAATGAGGAACTATTCAAAGAAATCCATTTGGAATAGATAACCACACATTATCAGTTCTATATTCTGCAAAATATCTTTACAAGTTCATAAGGTATTCCTCTGATTTCTTTTTACACTTGGTAAGGCCCCCATAACTGTACTCTCACATGACATATTTTAAGCCAATCAGAAGTCAGCATTCTGGTTTGCCCTTGTCTGTAGGATTTCCTACAGGAATCCTACCATCCTGCGCTGGGGGTAGCTGAATTAAACATTTTGAAAGATTATAAAACAAGTTTATACAAGATTTAGAAAAGCTGGGGTCTATATCGTTCTTAAAACATATACAATTTCTTGAAGTTTCCATATATGTTTTAGACTAGAATGAAAATCCTACATGTAGGCAAAATCCTACAAACTGGCATCCCTGATGACAGGAGCAACTCCTCTTGGTGGCGGGTTGGTGGGTTATCTGCTGGGCGGCGTGTCCAGTTCTAATAGCTGCTTCATGAGTTCGTATACTGAGAAAGAGACGGCCACCATCGGGGTCACCTTGATGTAGTTCACGCTGAGCCCGCGGAACAGACCACGTCGGATGCCGTGTTCACGGCTCACCACCACCAACGTTGTGTACCACTTCCTGTTGACAAACAACATAAGCAATTAAAAAATACAAGCAAAACATATCTGTAACAAATCTCTTGATTCCCTGCTTCTCAACTGAATATAAACTGAGCAGCCATACATATCTATAACTATCTTTTGCAGGCACATCGGAAAAATCTTTCCTTTCGTGGATCTACTGATATTATTTGTTAGCATTTTGAAACATGCACAACATATACAAGTTTAAATTATTATCTATATAGTTCACATGATAATTATAGCTTGGGAAGTTGTAATATTTTGAGGGATACACAGTTATCAAAGTCACATAAGAATTAAGAGCTATCATATCAAGAGGTAGTTGATAAAACATGATTCATTCTCCGAGCAACATGATTCAACTCGTAATCTCTGAAAAGTAATATGACCTGAACCAGAATATGGAAACAAATAAGGATTACACTAAGGGATAGAACCATGAATGTAGATGAGGGGCCCTAGTCGGTCGTCTGAACAACTATTCAAGAATTGTCAAGCCTAAACTATTCATGAATATTTCGTCGACATAGATATATCTTAAGATCATAACAAATATTAGTCATAGGTTCATCTATATGAAGTAGATATGTAGTATATGGAATAAATGTCCGTTTTCGATGGGTCGTCTATGTGCTAGAGACGAGAGCAGTTATGACTAGATGGCATAAGAGAATATAACTTATGTAGAGGAAGCATTATATGTATATTGTTGGCATAACTAACAGAATCTACTGCAGAATTATTTACTACATTCAATAACATACCCCAGTTCATAGCATGCCTATTGATATATATTATGGATCTGATAAAAGTGGGTGTCGTCGTATTTATCCGTTAAAGAACTCCAGCCCCTAGCAGTAAATGTTCCCCGCGCATGCGTGTACGATGGTCATGACACCAATCACACGCCAAGATTCACAAACAGACAGTGCATCTTGTGGACTTTTGGAAAAAGAAAGGTGCCACACAAAATTAGGATAACACATGGGCAAATACCATATGCCATACGGTATACATGTACATTTGTGCAAGAAATCAGGTTGAGGCATAGACAGGTTAATATCAACGAGTCAGTAGGGAGATCGGCTACAATTTGATCTTACTGTGTCATTGGCTATTCCATTTGGTATCTTTAACAAATAAACATTTCTCTAGAAATCAACAAGTGACCAGTAATATATTTGTAACCATGAGAATCGAAATTAGCTATCTCAACAGAAATGGGAAAATAAAATAGTTCTTTGTCGTATAGCCTACTCTGGATAGCACTTTTATTCTAATCAAATAACCAATATACGTGAGCACATATAAAGCATAACACATGGTGATCATTTACAATAAGCCTACCTACGACTGTTGATGCCTAACTTGTTGCATACAGCTATCGATGCAAACACTATATCATATGGGATGGTGACCGTAGTACGAGGCTATTGACTAGCTAAACCTTTGGTGGCGGTTAAAAGTCTATGGTAGCTATTCTGGATCTTTTGTATACATGTATAAATTATAAATATGATTAATTCCTTATCAGTTTGGATGAGGTTTATGAAAGGGCTCCATATAAATTTCCATAAATATGTAATGTCCCATAAACATATAAAATTCCCATATTTCCAATCAAAATAAAATCAGCACTACTAACTTTATGATTAAACACAACTAGGTTTGAAATGAAATAATATAAAATGTTATTAGTTAGTTCTTTCATCGACATTTTCTGCCAACTTTTCTTATACACAATTAGAGTATTGCTATAGGATCAAAGCATTTGATACTCAATGCATAGTGAGGAACATGATCAAGGATCTGGTTTGGTTAATCGTTAGTGGGTCAGAAACATTTCGGTTAGTTGTGATACAATGCAGGAATTATTAACGATTAGTGACAAGATCCAGGGCTTATAAATACGCGAATATCTTACCTCCCTCTGTAGAGAACACGCGAATTCAAATAAAAGTTGGACAGAGTATATCAAATCAGTAGAATGGGGAAGAAAGGTAAACACCACAGTAGTTTGATACTAGTAAACACACACTTTTAGTATCGTAAAAACTGCAAGATTTACAAGATGCCAAAACTCTACCTCAGGATAAAAGAAATATTCAAGGCCAAACAAAACGAACCCATTAGCTGAAACAATAAAACATCCGTCTGCCTCGTACTGAATTTAGGATTTGAAGGTGTTGGGTCACAAGTAAGCAGGGTTTGCTTTCGTAAAAGTAGTCCTAATTTAACAATTTAGTAAATGATAGCGAAAACATTCTCAATCACATAAAGGTATATGTACTAACCTGAATTTGTGCGATTCTGGGAGCATCATAGCCAGCTGCATTTTTCTACGGGCTACATCCAGTGGATATCTGAAATGAGTATTGATTATTAAGTCTTTGACTTAAATGAAATGCAATATCAAGTTAATTATACTTAATCTGAAAATAATCAAAGTGTATATGATTTTAATGCTGAAAGGCTGCGAAATAAGAATTACTATTATATTATCTGTAGTATCACTATTGACTAAATTATTTTATTTCTTTTTATCAGTTATCAAGCAGAAACGTCTTAATTTCTTTCTGATATTCAGAATCTTTCCCACCCCTGAATTAAAAAAACAACCCAAATCATTACAATGCACGCCAAGAGTTTGTCGAAATCTTATTATAACACATCAAACATAAACAACTTGCGTATTTAGGTCGTTGGTGATAGGAAAACCAGGTCGCAATCTACTTTCGGATGTGGTAATTGGCTAATACTACGTGATCTTATGAAGCAAAAATATGCCATACTGCTAGAAACCAGCGAGAGAGGTTAGTGCAAATTATTTTACTATGTTACTTGCGCCAAAAAACCAGGGATGGGATTATGATAAGTATTGATGAAATTGACGTTACTTTCCGAGCAACCATGTGAGGTTAATTCAACTGTCTATTTAAACATATTACCACTTTAGGCACTTATGACTTCCCCCTTCTCTGCCAATCTAGAAAAAATATTTAAAAAAAAACCCACATATTTCTCTTTTTGTTCCTTTATTCATTTTTTCCGTTGTAAACAGAAAAGAAATAAGTTTTGAGAATCATGAATTTTTTTTTAACATAAACAGATACTTACGACACCGTCTGGGCAAAGGCCCCGGCGAGTCCCCCGCAAACCAGCTTGGCTGGGATGATAAGGTAAAGGACGTCAGGCTGGTTTTTACTAGGCTTCCCTAATGTGTCCGGAAACTTTTCCAAGCACATACGCTTGAGCGTCTCGAACGAGAAGAAGGAGAGTCCTGATAGTGAGAGAACAATACATTGGCCATAAGAAAAAATGAAAGTGCGTTTTAATATCTGATTACCGGGGCCACTCTGCAACTTAACAACATTCAGAGACATTCTGACACACTCCTATTATGGTTTTTCTTTTATCATCAAACTTGAACCATCTGGATAACAGCATATAGTGAATTAGTATTATGAGGAAACGTCCTTACTGTGGACGAAACGGTTCCTGTTCGAGGTCAGTCTTCTATTTCATACCGCCTGACGCCATAGGCGGAAGGCAGTATGAAATCGAAGACTGACCGAGAACGAGAAGCGTTTCGTCCACAGTAAGGACGTTTGCTTATCATATACCTTAAATTGATGAAAAAACGACATTTTGATGACTTATTAAGTCGCTCTCACAGCGGGCACGAATATTATCATTACTGCACTCCTAGCAGCGGGCAGTATTTCATAGAGATTCGCACACAGGTATATAATAATATATTTTTGCATTAGGAAAAAAAGACTATAAGTAGGATACTAAATCAGTACACTAAATACATTAGAAACCCTGTGGCGAAGCATCCTGTTGAGAGGGACATTTAACTCACTCCTGGTAAAAGTTTAGTCACATGATTAACATTAGAAAAAAGAAAACAGCAATTTAACGACCACCCCTGTAAACTGAAAATACTGTGCCACAGTTGTGGCAGAGTGAATATGACGTCATATGCGATTGACCAACCAGCGGCCAGGATTTCAAAGAAAAGACAAATATCAACACGGAGATTTAAATGTTCCCAACTGGATTTGCAAAAGTAATTTTGATTATTCGGATATCATGATACTACTTAATGTCATTGAAAAGGGTGCAATAAATCCAGAATCGCACTCGAATCATGTAAATATACAATACTCCACTCGCTTGTATAAGCCATAATCGTCACTCGGCTTCGTCTTGCTGACGATTGTGTGGAGTATTGTGTATCTATCTGATTCTCGATGCAGCTCTATTCAAATCTCCAACTGGGATAACTTTGGCCCAGCATGAAATTTTTACTATCAAACCTATAAGACGTCGATATATGTCACCGATTCTCACCAATTCAACCAATTATAATTGGGAAAAGTCGGGAACGGTGATGTCGATGTACGAGGGTAGCCGACTCTCACCGATTATAATCGAGCAATACCCCTATGTTAGTTATGCCAGATTTTTATAACCAAATGACAATTTCAAACTCTGCTAGGCACCTGCAACCAGCGAGATTCCTGGTAATACAGAGGGCGTGCGGGGGTAGTGGTGTAACCAGCGAGATTCCTGGTATTACAGAGGGCGTGCGGGGGTAGTGGTGTAACCAGCGAGATTCCTGGTAATACAGAGGGTGTGCGGGGGTAGTGGTGTAACCAGCGAGATTCCTGGTAATAGAGAGGGCGTGCGGGGGTATTGGTGTAACCAGCGAGATTCCTGGTAATACAGAGGGTGTCCGGGGTATTGGTGTAACCAGCGAGATTCCTGGTATTACAGAGGGTGTGCGGGGGTAGTGGTGTAACCAGCGAGATTCCTGGTAATACAGAGGGCGTGCGGGGGTGGTGGTGTAACCAGCTAGATTCCTGGTAATACAGAGGGTGTGCGGGGGGTATTGGTGTAACCAGCGAGATTCCTGGTATTACAGAGGGTGTGCGGGGGTAGTGGTGTAACCAGCGAGATTCCTGGTAATACAGAGGGCGTGCGGGGGTGGTGGTGTAACCAGCGAGATTCCTGGTAATACAGAGGGCGTGCGGGGGTAGTGGTGTAACCAGCGAGATTCCTGGTAATACAGAGGGCGTGCGGGGGTAGTGGTGTAACCAGTGAGATTCCTGGTAATACAGAGGGCGTGCGGGGGTGGTGGTGTAACCAGCGAGATTCCTGGTAATACAGAGGGCGTGCGGGGGTAGTGGTGTAACCAGTGAGATTCCTGGTAATACAGAGGGCGTGCGGGGGTGGTGGTGTAACCAGTGAGATTCCTGGTAATACAGAGGGCATGCGGGGGTAGTGGTGTAACCAGCGAGATTCCTGGTAATAGAGAGGGCGTGCGGGGGTGGCTGTGTAACCAGCGAGATTCCTGGTAATACAGAGGGCGTGCGGGGGTAGTGGTGTAACCAGCGAGATTCCTGGTAATACAGAGGGCGTGCGGGGGTAGTGGTGTAACCAGCGAGATTCCTGGTAATACAGAGGGCGTGCGGGGGTGGTGGTGTAACCAGCGAGATTCCTGGTAATACAGAGGGCTTAGCTGGACACAGTACACCATGTATACACTATAACCACTGAAATCCAATTTATCTGAACATGGGCCACTTTGGTCAGGGTTCTCTGCTTAGTCTCGTTCTACTATCCACTCTTACTACATATTACATATTTCTTAATCATCCAAGACAGCTTTTACAATTATTTGGGCCTATACGAAAGCGAATATAATCCAGTCGGGATATCTTCTCCCATGGAATGCAGAGACTTGAGCGGGAGGTATAGGAGCCAAGTGCAGCCACTTACCAGCATAGGGAACCATCCCGATGAGAGTAGGCACGATGCCCCTGTAGAGCGCCGTGACACCACCCTCTTTGGCGATGATGACCCTGATAGCGTGGATGATGCCGTAGTATATGTTGTCTCCGGCCACCTGGAAAGCCAGGCGGGTACGGATGACGTCCAGTGGGTACGTAACAATCACTGCTGTCATGCCTGTCACGTATAGATATAGAGCATCAGGAGTATAAACACCGTGGAGGTATTTTGACTAATAAAATATGACAATAATTAAATTTCTGGATTAGAATTATGTTTTACAGTTCTATTATCCACACAGAAAGTAAGGTTACTAACTTAATATATCTGACACAAAACAACACGGAACAGATCCCATTCAGCCACACTAACTATATGTCCTCCTAATACAGCCTTGTCTATAACATATGAATTAGCTTCAGAAGGTGCATCTCTACCCATACATTCCTACATAAGGAGACACTATTAGAAGTATATCTGTGATATTATCATTCTGTATATTCCTCTAAATCATTAGCTGACAGGGTCATTGGTGCTTTGAGATCACACGAATAGTACAAGATGAGTTGTGTATGTATATACGTAGCAACAAATTGCCACCCACACTTTACTATCAGAACTAAACATATAAATAGACTGTATGAATGTCTAAAATTACCTGCCATCGAACCTGAAACTAGGTTTGACAACCTTGAATTATTCATCTGCACCCGCATAACCTGAAAGAGGAAACAACGATAACACATAATTAGTCATTATCTATATCAAGAAATATATTTCAATCAGACACAAACTAATCTTCCTCGATGTATTGTATATCCCCATATACTTACAATATGGTATTGAATCAGTTGAGTTATATTCAGAATTCACCAGAGCATAAAATCACTTTGTTGAGGAGAAAACAATCGCTAAGAGTTATGTTTCGGGGGTTAACATCGGGACTAAGGAAAAAATCAGAAATCTAAATCCAGGAAAAAATAGGAAGCATTTTATAACATTATACTATAAGAATGGTTATGAATCGATATATATATATATATATGAATTTCTAAACTCGATCCAACAAGAAATACGTACAGAAGAAAGGAATTATTCACCTTCCCCGGCTCTAGGAGCGGAAAAACAATTATATATATATTCTAATTTCATTACATTGTAACCTTTAGTAGTTGAAGAGGGATAAATGTGAAACTAAACAGGGAATGCTACTCTCACATTCAGGGTGTTGCAGGTGTGTATAAAATATCGGAATTCCGTCATTTGTCGGTAAATGTGTAGCCAGCATTATTGGCGGGGGTTGGGTGGGGGTTAGAGAGGCGGCAGTGTGTCCCTGTGTGTTCGAGCGTGCGTGCGCGTGTGATTAACTTAACACATTCAATAATGTCCTTACCTCTTTGTAG
The DNA here is from genome assembly GCA_950022655.1 of Alentia gelatinosa. NCBI lineage: Eukaryota > Metazoa > Annelida > Polychaeta > Phyllodocida > Polynoidae > Alentia > Alentia gelatinosa. The sequence goes on from OX465579.1 coordinate 110,457,007, forward strand.
TATTCGTAGCTAGCAAACTGAATTGCCGCATAAGGGAAAATACGGACCATCTGAGCTCCATTTCCACGAAACAGGCCTGAAGACCCCTCATTGTGTACTACGGATCCAAGTGTTGAAAACACTCCTGCAACAAGAACACTAGCGTTTTGGCCGATCAGAAATTTCTTACAGAAAATCGGGCCTACAGTTGACAACACGGTAAGGTATTTTACTTATTCATATACAGTTTGATTTTTTTAGTCGAATTGGTAATACTACAAAAACTACTAAAATGAGTAAATATTACACTAAGCTGCGAATAGGTCACATAACATGTATAAAGAGCAGTTTTGTAGGGCAGTCAAACCTCTGTTAGACCTCATCACCGTCGGAATACATGTCTTTATGCTCATGAATACCAATTTATACATTTAATTAGTGGTGTCGACATACATACATAGGTAATTACGCAAATATCAGTATATGGACTTACTAATGTAAATTGCTTTGGAACACTAAAGGAAAACTTTTTACCAATTACAACTGTAATGAAAGGGTACACTGAAACTATTCTCAACTGTGTTTATGTTTCTCTTTTTTTAACATTGATTATAGAGGATGTACATCCAGAAAAAAAAAGAGTCTTCATACATAGCACTAGGTGTATGCTACTATAACTTACCAAGATGCTTATAGTGTTTATTATGTGCTTGTAGTAAGATTTTTACTCTGTCGAACGGAGCAACTGTCGATTTGGCAACACAACCAGCAACACCTGAAGACAAAGCATATGATATCAACATGAGAGGTAGAATAATTTAGGAAGCCATAGATGGCCCTGGTTTACTCTAAGTAAGGTGCATAAAAATGTACAAAATTAACTTAACCTATTGCTGATATTTCATTCAATGGCAAATACCCTAAATCACGAACCTTTACAAACGTGATTTTATGACTTTGCATCTAAGTATCTATATAGGCTTCTGCGGCCTAATTACGTTTCTGGACTCTATGCTTGGTTGATGGCAGAGGGCTGAGTTCTCCTATGTTAGGTGCGGTCCATCAATGATGTCACAATTTCTAAGGCAATTTTAGCCCCCCCCCCCCTCACAGGTGTGTATCAAATTAAGTTAAGTTTTATAGTATTGGATGACATCAAATATTCAAAATGGCAGCTGTAAAACTTTGGGGTGAGCCTCAAGAGCAACATCATGGTATGTATGGAATAGATCCGCAAATGTTAAAAAACAGACAAATGAATCCCGGAAATATACCAATGTCTCTGATGTGAACAGGCTCCCACTTGGCTGCCCTTTTCCTCAACTGTTTTCCTATTTCAGTGGATTTGTGTATTCAGTCTTATAGAATATCAATGTATAAGTATGGGTGACCGTGCTTTTCCCAACACCTTTCCAGCATTTATAAATTTGCCTCTAACTTAAATGTCCTAAGGGAGCGTTTCAAAATTTATTCGGGGGTGGGGGTGGGGGGTAGCTAAACAATGAGGCAGGCTGAAATGCATTCACATCATATCACAAGAAATCAGCAAAGTTGTACTACAAAAGTAATGATTATCACACAAGGTAACTATAGTTGTGTGGTTTGAGAAAGTTTCTTCCCATTTTGTCCCTATCCGTGCTTCCCCATGGAGGTGCGCGCAGGATTTGAACTCTTCAGGAAAAACTTTTTTTGGCCAGTGACCCAAGATGTGACTAGACTATACTAATATCCACACTATACACCACTAGAGTGGTGTTGTCCCAACCAAATTGCAGAAAGGACACACAGATCCTCTTCTAAACAAACCAAGATGAGCCAATCATAGCCTGAATGAGATTAACTATAATCGAAACTGCTGGTATGGTAAAGTAGGCCAGAAAGCAAACTTTACAGGACATAACTCTCCCACCAACCATAAAAATGACAAAAATTCAGTCATGCGACCTAGAGGAGAACAATGGTACTCCCAAAACGGCTACCAGGTGATTACTAAACCCAAGCCACACACCGGGACCCAGCCACCAAAAGCCAAACACACATAGAAGAAAGGTCAGGATTGGCTACAATCTTTTCCCGCCTCTCTTTGTCTAACAGGTGGACCAATCAAACAGTGGGACTCCACAGAGCCATTGAGACACAGGTTGACATCGGACATTTACATATTCTCCTCAGTCGAACCCTGACCGCGGAGGAAGTCTAGTCACATACCAGCAGTCGCTGCAGCTTATCGAACGTCTTACTCCTATTTAACTATAGTTGTGTCATTCCCTGGAGTTTAGTGTCTATAGTCACGGTTCTGTTTCTCTACTGGGAGATGGGCATGCAACCTCCTTCAGTCCGACGGACTGATGTGGAGGGAGACAAGAATGGACAAACACTAGTACAGTTGTCCCAGAATCAATGCAGTATCATTTTTTTCTTCAACACTGGTGAATTAGAAGCATTTACTACAACATCAAGTGTTACAAAACACCCTTGTTGCTCTACATTGAGTACTTAAGGGTGTTCTGCATGCAAGAACATGAGACTTTGTCTTCCTTCTGTAGTGCTAAACCATTGATTGATCCACTCATTCTAAGGATCCTTCACACCATGACAGACTTTAACAAATTGCCAGATCACCCATAACTGGATGTCAATGATACTGCTACAAGAAACAGTGGAGGTCCTGCAGGATCCTGCAAGGAAGCCTGATGGCTACCAACTGATGGCACAAATCAAGAAAGCAGTTGCTACTGGAAATTTGAATGTGAACAACCAAGTCTCAATAAGTAACTTCATTGAGAATAAGGTTGATTGATTATATGGGTACAGGAGAGATGGGGCTTCCAGCATGTCTGCTAGCTGCCAACTACAGCCTCAATTTGGCAGGGGTTGCATCCCTAATTTCGGGTTAGAACATCAGCAGAATCTTGCAACTATAGAGACTAGGAGCTTCAACTCAATCTGTCATCATAGCATCATATATAGTAGTGCAGCCAACTTCAACCAGTCACACATCAAGCAATTGCCTGTGCCTGTATATATAATCTCATATCATCACTATGTGTAGGATTGAAGAGTTAAATATGACGTCACACACCAGCCTTACTTTGAACTTGGAAGTGGGGAATTCAAAAAGTGCCAGTAGGAAAGGCTTTGTGCTGGACTTTGAAACCTGTTGGCAAAACTCACATGAGGCTATGACCAGTGTGTGCCCAAATTAGATTTGCAATGGTGTCAACAGCTGAAATAAGGTAAATATATTAATATCTTGGAGGTATATAGTAATATCAGGAAACGTCCTTACTGTAGGCAAAACTTTTATTGTTTATGGTCAATTATGGAATGTATATTTTCCGTAATTGACCGAGAACAATAAGTTTCGCCTACAGTAAGGATGTTTGCTTATTATTATATATCTTAAGATAATCGAAAACGCCATTTTAATCACTTACAAATTTGATGTGTCATACATGCATATCAACTCAATAATATGTTAGATATAGCTTAGATAACAAAGGTATATCCAAACTGTATGCACAATAATACATTGACAGGCCTATCTATAACATGCTTATCTTTCTTCAAGTTTAAACCAAAACAATTATCAACTATAAAGTTTAGACAGCTCACACTAGTTGATACAATACTCTAGTTTGTTCCAGCAATTTCATCTGTCAAAAAACAACACTCCTGCAATCACACCCACCATTCACACTTTAGGTGTGATTGCTATATGTCTCTATATGAATACAGCTGGACTCATGGTGTTTGTCCGAGCGACCGCGTAACTAGAGAATGGGCCGTTAGGCGGCGCTGAACGGCTACCAACATAATTCCTAGTCACAACTCACCCACGCGGCACCAAAAGAAATGGCGCTGCTCTTGTTCCCCAGTCACGTACTGAGACACTCAGATAACGCAGACTGAATACATTCGCAAAAAACCTCACGCACCTGATGAGAATTCAGTATTGATTCGAAACTACAAGCCATAGCCCAGGTGGGACGGAAAAACGTAGAAACATCACTTCCCTCTGCTCATATTTTCGAATTTTCGAGCGGCCCCCCACCCCCCGTTAATGACAGGTCCACACAACGACCAAATGACCGCTCTGCGGGCCACCCGCGAGCATGCGCCGAGTCCCGCTGATCACGGTCGGGTTGTGAGGTACGCCGCAAAAAGCGTCATTAGCAACCAATGAGAACGGACAATGGCACGCCCCATCAGCCAAGCAGAATAGGGCACGCGGAACATAGTCCGAGAGACTTCGACTGCCTAGCGGACAGTCAGAGAGCACAACCGCTTATTCCCATAGTACAAAATAGCAGGTCCTTGGTTCTCTGTAATACTGTAAATGTGAGTGAATATTTATGCTCCCTTACCTTCAGAAATGTATAAGAATTCTTTTTTTATGATAAAAGTCCTGTTTTGTTCCTTTGTGTTACTTTCAGCCGTTTTGTACAACTAATTTAACCACATTTCAACAGTTCCAACTCATGTCCGCCATATTTGATAAGCTGGTTCCTGGCAATACCCTGTGAAGAATTACCTGCAGTTTTGAAACCAGTTTTTTTGTTATTTTTGGCGCCTGCAGAATGCATTGACATGGATTTTACAAACACTGGCTGTTCTATTACTTAGAACTAATGCAAAGGTAGGAAATTACTGTCAATTACTTCATTTTGCCTCAGGAAACTATCTATTACAAAATCAGAAAGATTCAACCTATATTTATAAGGAAAACGGCTGCTGAGCTGAGATGTACATTTTTGGTTGACTTGTTAACATAGAACTCTATGGGTGTGCTCTCTGACTGTCTGCACCGCTTCACAGTCAGAGCCTCTCGGACTAGCGGAACAAAGAACCCGGGCGAATCCGTGCTGGGAGTTACTTGTGGTAGTGAAACCGTTTGGTTTACTTCTTCGTCACTCACACAATGTTGTATTTATAACTCACTTATTTTTAGATTTAAGCAATAAATATGATCGTTAGAAAACTTTTCAACGTAATTAAGAAGTTATGTTTGGGATAGGTAAAGTATTCACCCCTGATCTCCATTCAGGGGTGAACAGCTGCTCTATGTAAATAGACGAGGCCCTTTGCAGTTAGGGAACCAGCGAGGAAGACTGAACAAAATGGCAGAATTTAAGAACCAGCGAAGATCTAACGGAAAACTACCTCTAAAACACAGTTATAGAGTAAGCGACAGCTATTTTGAAGGTTGGCGAAGATAAATGGGTGTATATTTATCGATTCAATTTTTTTTTCATATATGTCAGACTGCGGCAAGTCCTGAATGACAAGGCAGGGTTTGGGTGTATGGAGTCGGCACCCGGCCCTGTTTGGGGATAGGGCCGGGTATACTGGAGTGGCTATGTTTGGGACTACTTTCATCTCAAAAATCCGTATCCCCCTAGGAGATTCCGCAGGTCCGTATCCTACTCAGTAGCGATCTGTAATCTCCATAGGCCTAGTATGAAGACTCTGTATCAGGTGGGTAATAAATAATAATACACGAGCGCTAGCGAGTGTATCGCGACGTCAACCTGGAGTGGTTTTACATTAACACTGAAGGTATCTTAACACTATTCTTGAGTTGGTCTGCGAAACTCTACTTTCACAAGTAAGTCAGAGCTTCTCGGACCAACTTGAGTAGGCACTGATTTCCTATTAAGTATCATGATTATATTATAACTTCAGAAACTTGAGAAAGGTGACTTTGCTCTGGTCTTGCTTGTAGTTGTAGCAAGTCTTGGATAACGACGTTTGGGAAAATTAACAATCATTGACCAAAACATGTAATTATCCCGGTACACATTCTATGATAATGAACTTAATTTCCACTTACCGCCTGCTACAAACGTTTTAAGTACATGTTCACGCGAGTTATACGGCTTTCGCCGTGTGGCACTAGACATCGTGCGAAATACTGCACCATGTTACCGATGAAAGCGGAAGTTTATAATCTGCAAGGCCAAGGTCATGATGAGGCCTAAGCCAATCAGAGCACGGCATCGAATACACTGCACCACTCTGTTTCGCAAAAGACTGGTCTTTTCCGTAGGTTCCTCGAGCGAAGCAGTGCGAGCTTCGAATTCAAGGTGCGGGCAGTGGGGTGCGGGCACAGACCTCAGTGTTAGTCAGACGGACTGTAAAAAAAACTTTTCGTTCACTCTCCCTCGTGGGTATCAGCGTTGGAAAAAAATGTTTCTCTTAGTCAGACGTAGTTCGACTCTGTTCGTTCCTCACTAGTCTGTGGGGAGTGATAGCGGACACAGCGTAGTACCACTACGTATAACTAAGACCTCTGGACCCCCGCACTACCCGCACCCAGGGGTTTCTGAAACAGTGAAAAATATGCTGTTGTATCCCTATCATTGTTTACAATGGAACCACACGAACTGACACTATCTGACGTACATGTATCAGCGTTTCACCAGAAGGTCGGCAGGTTAAGAGTAGGTCTTCAAAATGATTCAACCGGGTCAGTACCTCTGACTCCATCAGACTGCTCTCAGAATCAGCCAAGTACAGCCAGTGGCAGTTGTGTTAAGAGGAATCTCAGTTTGACAGTTGAGACTAATTGCGATGGCGATTCAGATGACGAAGGTTTATCATATGAAGGTTAGTGTACTCAGAAAAACGCTCGGAAGTAAGGATAGTGAACATTCCTTCTGGCAATATATTGCATCCATTCCATATCGTCAGACTGGCCTTCAAATTCATTTCGGATGATAAGTACGTTAATTATGATCGCAGGAACACGAAATAAAAACTTCTTTTTCTCGGGGGGGGGGGGGGGGCGACTTTCATGGTTGGGCAGCTTTCAGTATTTGTGAGGGGAGGGGGCGGCGCTAAAGTCACATGGAGGGGGGGGGGGGGGGGCTTTTTTAAATAATGGTTTAAAGAAAAAGCAAAAACGTTAGGGTCCACTGGTCGGGACGTTAGGGCATCTCGGACTATCTACACCTAGATCTAGTGGGCCCTAATGTTTTGCAGTCGAACCAAGTACCATCGCTGTTCTATAGGCTTGGAGGGGACGCGGTGCATCTTTTTCCAGTATCACTTGGGTGTGTGTGTATGAGGGGGGGGGGGGGGGGCTCTCTTCTCAAATTTCATTTTGCCGAATAATGTTGCCCACTCCCTAGGCACTTACCTAATTTTTAGGACTTGGTTCTATGCACTCTAGCTAGTGATCTATGGATAGATCTTGCAAAATTGATTGATTTTTCTTTTTGAATGAAGTCTTTAAGCCAATTTAAAGCAAAGTTATGGCCATTCAAAGACCTGGAATTCAGCCTATTGTTCTGCCACAATTAGCCATAGTTAAGAATTTAATTGTGATCCAAATTTTGTGATCCACCAAGTTGGTATCAAGAGTCATTCAATTACTTAAAATGCCTATTTCTCATGAACTATTGAAGCTAGAAATATGATTTAAAAAGTGGATGCATGAGATGACCTTTTCCAAGGTCAAGGTCATTTTAAGGTCAAAGGTCAATATTGGTATATTGTATATGTGAGGATGTTGGGGCTGCTTATAAAACATAGTGGGCCATGTCTAAATGGAAATGTTAAGGCATATTCTATACCATTTTTAACCGTAGAACATGTGCAATCTAGTTATTTTTATGTGCTTAATACCATAAAATGCCTCTAAAGTTGGGCTTTAATTTCACTTTACCAAACCCTTATTTTTTTCTCATCTAATCATTGATATCTTAAATGCATGTGATAGATCTCATCAAGCCCTTTTTTTTTTTTTAAATGCGTGCTCTACATGATTTTTGTAATGAATTCATATTTCGGATTGTGTTATTACAATTCTTCCACAATTTCATATCTGTAGTACCGATTCAATGACAATGTATAGATTACGGTCCTATATATGAAATAGATCTTTTCCCGTATATAGTTTGTAGAACCCGATTTGTCTACAAACCTGTTGAGGCGTCATGCTCTACCAACAGAGATTCGCCATCAGCGCAGTATGATGAGGATGGAGACTTGATAGTATGCCGCAGTCAGAGCCTCATTGAAGTTATATATATAGGTACGCAAGAAACAACAGTGTTATTATGTATATAGCACATAAGCAATGTATGAATTATATTTGTTGTTTTATGAGAATTTATTTTATTATTCATATGAACTCATACTGATATGTGACATATCTTTTCTTATATGACAGAAAGATCTACAAATGACAATCCAAGACTACAGAAATTTAAGGCAGTATGATGGAAATGGTAATCTAGATATATACAACCATAGTATTTTGTATAGAGGTCATACAATGTATTTGAAATCCTTAAAATGTCACAGAGCTTGTTCCTTTATTGTGCCCCTGGTAATTCGTAATTTATTATATTCAATATTGTGTAACTACCTCTTTTTCAACACCACGCTTTGAAGAGCATACACTAAGCTCAAGACTGGCTCACGTAGGTCTCCAGGTGAGCAAACTTTGCTACAATTACGAAATTTGGTATAGAACATCTTGGTAAAGTTCGGTTTCAACTGCTATACAGGTTAACCTTGGTGCTAGTTGTTTAGGCTTATTTTTTCATGGATGAAATCTGAATTCATATCGAGTGACTGGATTTACGTTATACTTATACTTATAGAGTCTACCAAAGAAGGCGTCAAAATGTTGCTGATACAAATATACCGGTTCCTTATTGTGGATGCACACGGTACATTATTTCATATAGCTCTGAGGATGTACTCTATGTTGAACGTTGTGTTCTCTGTTACCGTTCGGGTAGTGCCTGAAAGAATTCCCAAGAATTTTGTGGCGATTGTACGTTAACCCTACATTTTTCTTGAATAAAAAGAGACATATTAGCTCAAAGTGAAAGTACGATGTAACAAGGTCACTCTAAACCCGGTTATTGCGTTCAACGCTCCCTAACTGTGCGTTGGTTAGTTAGGCTGTCGCTGGGACAAGCAAGGCAGAGTCCGGCCACATGTGTAGAGACACACAGCAATCACACTGCAAGTGTGAACGGTTAATTTGATTGCAGGAGTGTTGTCTTTTTGACAGATTAAATTGCTGGAACAAACTAGGGTATTGTCTTAGTAAGTCTAGGCTGTCTAAACTACATAGTTGATAATTATCATGGTTTTAACCTGGAAAAAGATAAGCATATCAACGCTGCCAATGAATAAGTGTATATCCAGCTTTGGTGTGCATGTTATCTAAGGTATATCTAAAGTATCATTGAAGTGATATGCATGTATGACATCAAATTGGAGCTAGAATACCATAGAATACGATGCAATCGCTGTTATTTCTCTGGAAATAATGTACATGGGTATTATAAACATATTGCGCTCATACACTCAGTGATTCAATGCTGAAGAATACGTTGCCAGGGGGTTGTATGGCTGCAGGCATATCATAACCTAGCAGACAAGGTGCGACACCGGCCTGTAGAAAAAAACCTATTCACTGGACTTTATATAACCACACGGTTGTAGTCATACAATGAGGTGTAGCTAGTTAGTTCACCCAAAAGAGTAAAGATTGATTTGATTCGTTTATTTCGCCTAAGATAAAATGTTTTTCAATCAAGATAACTCAAATATTTTAGTCTGGCATATTATGTAGCTTTATTCAAACTCCTACATAAGATTATGCAATAATTGAGATTGATATTTTTTCTGTTTGACGACTTTGATGCCCCGTTTAGTTTGGGTACATATCGTGCTATATAAAAACACGATCTGAACACCACAATTGGAATTTTCATTGGAAGGAGTCTTCATGCAAATTATTACTCTTCTCTATTCCTAGAAATGATTGAATGATTCATGCTTTTGTGTCAGAAACATGCATGCAATGTGTTTCATAAACATATTTCATTAAAATCTAAATTACCACACAGATAGTAGCACTAAATAGTCCGACTCATCCTGTGAAAAAAGTAGACTTTGGATAGATCCACACACTCTTTGCTACACACTCTTATCTCCCATATATCTATAGAATATACCGCTGCGAATCGGAAGACCCATACTATATTCTAAGGAAGATAGCATATATTTAATTGTTGATAATTAATCAAAGAAAATGACACGATGTTCAATTATTGCAGGTGTGGCAAGGATGTTTGTTACTGTGTGACTTTATTTTGGACCGTCATCAAGAATTTGAGGACGTTACCGCATTGGAACTAGGGGCTGGGGTCGGCCTCGCATCTATTGTTATGGCGACGGTGGCAAAAAAAGTCATATGTACAGGTTAGTTAGTGCTAATGATTTATGAAATATACATAACAATGTCGTGACTATACTGCACTATGGACTGCACATTTGTTGTGAATTTGTGACATGGTAGATATATTTCATATTGATTTAAACATGCGATCTGCTTTATCGACTGCTGGTATGTGACTAGCATTGAAAGTTTAGGTGCCTCCTCACAAATGTTTTTATTGTTTGTATTGACATCTGTCATAGCAGCTGTGTGGTGTGCTAGGGGGCCCTGTGGGCGGAGTGTTCTGTCTAGTCACATTGTAGGTAACGTATTCAACCCTCATCTCATAAAGTATTCAACCCTCATCTCTATTGGGTGAAGAGCTATTCTATGCTATGTCATCACGAAGATTATTATATGCCTAGGCTGGTAAGTCACACAGATACCAACTTCTACTAAGATATAGGTATTATTCTCATACCTCACAGTATGCTGGTATGGAAATAAATGCATACTCTGAATATGCAATTGATGCAAGCGAGTATACCAGTGTATGGGACGACTGATAACATAAAAAAACATGAAATGTCAATGCGAAAAATACAGAGACAATTATAATAAATGTTATCAGAACATATATTAAGAAAATTAAATTATCAAATACATTCTAATTTCTGGTACGAAGCTAAACATGCTTACATAAAATCATTTCTGCCATACCAAAACACTCTGGATAGTGGCTTGACATAGTCATGTTTTGGGATAATATCTTGATATTTATTTGAATTTAGAGGTATATAATAAATTAAAACATATTGATCTCGTAGGGACATTCTATCTTACCTTGTTTCTTTTTATATCAAATATTAAACTTGCTCAATGAGCTTGTTTAATATTGTTATCGAATGAAACGCCATATGAGAGGGCATCCCAACGAGGTTAAGACGTTTAATTAGATAAGTGCATGGTCTGCTGGGGTGGATAGCAATTATCCTGTACTCCTAGGGGACGTGAAAAAGTTCCCTAGGCTCGTAGGAACATCAATTCCCCATCAGTACTAGGTAAGTACCTCAGGTAATTATCTATTCACCCTCTTGGTTGCCTCACCTCCTCGTGGTGCAGACCGGATATGCTTCAACGCAAGCATAACAAAAGCAACCGGGGTGGGGAGTTATCTCAGTGGTAAAGAGCACTGGACTTGTAATCCCAAGGTTGTCAGACTTTGTTGATTCGGGTCCCACTGCAGCCACTTTTCTCCTTCACCCCCAGCAGTGGTAGATTTACTGCTATATCAAAGGTCAATCTCATACCATGTCTATGTGGTGTGGGAAGTAAAAGAACTCTCACCTCGGTAAATGTGTAGGGGTGAGGTTTCTTCCTAAATTCATTTCATAGATTTGATCACCACCCTTGTGGTGTAAAAGAACCTTGAGAAAGTCTGGTGAGAACCTGCAATGGTTAACTGGATGTTAAATCAAACCCACAAAGATAAGCACATAGTTAGCGAACTGGCGAGAAAATATTAACAAAATGACTTGATATGAGAAGCAGGGAAGTTCAAGTGGAAAACTACCTCTAAATACACAGCGATAAAGTAAGAGCACAGTGTCTAGTAGCTATTCAAAAACAAAATAGTACATGTTTGTGGATTATAAATTTGTTTCATACATGTTCAGTCTTTGCAATAACAAATGTTGACGATCTCTAGTACTTAGCATGGGGAACAAACCAGCCTTAGTTGGGGACAGGGCTAGTTATACTTGCTAATCGCACTGTAGTCGTTGTGAATGACGAGGAAGATGCATACGTTTCATATGTTTTGTCAATATTTGATCTATTATTCCTCTTCATTTTTTCACGATCGATGAAATATTATCAGATAAGTAAATAAAGAAAACATCGTTAATCCTTTACCAATAGAAAACGGAATCACATGGGCTCTTGTATATCTTATTTTCATATGGTTTATAATAAATAGCTTTTGTAATGTTTGCAAGATACAGTTTTGAAAACACCGTAGAGAGAGATTGGGTTTGATTTGCCTACTCTGATTTTTAATTAGATGTGGGAGACTCCATATTGGCTCTGTGTGAGAAGAATGTCATAGCGAACCAGTTCTTGTTTAAACATCACCTAAATGAATCACAGACACAAATCTTGGTCAGAGAACTCGACTGGACCAAGGAAAACTTTACAGAAGGTATGTAAGCCATAATCATCCTATCCCTCATATAAATCTGCATAGACTTAACATGATGTAACTGTATGCCACCGTTATGCCATAAAATATTTATATACCACGCGTGACATATGGAGTTAAAAAGCATGTGACAGGGAAGGATGTAATCTAAACGTCACTCAATTTCATATCATTGTTATTTGGCAATGAGCATGTCATGAGTTGTCTCTGCAGAATGATATCACAAAGCGAAGCTGAGTGGTATCATTCCGCAGAGACAACTCACGCCATTTAAACATTTATATGATATCTTGTGACATTTCTTTTTATTATAAAGAATTCTTTTATCTTTTACAGTATAAGTACGTATCTTCCTTTTTGAATGTTGTACTAGGTTGGTAGGACATGCATGCAACAGCCTAAACATCCAGTACCTCATTTATATTGATAGGTATAACCAATGCATATCGATGGAGGCCATCCGATGTCATTATCCCAAATGATGTACCAGTTCTCTTTGCTGCTGATGGTAAGCCTTCAGTCTTTTAGTGCCTTTCATGTTGACTCAAAACGAGTATATGATGTATTAATGGCAGTGTAATCCAAGTCGAGAGAATTCTTTTCCTGAAACGTCGAGAATCCCTTATAAGTCAGGTTTATTTTGTTTGGCTTTGACACTTTCTCTTCTAATGCCTTGTGAACAAATGATGCCTTTTCATTTTACTTTTCTGTCAAGTTTAAGGTGGAAGGTCTGCCTGTGAGCAGATCTGTTCTTCATGGAATAATAGAAAAGAAGTTTTTACATCATACGAAGATCCATAAATATGTGGGAATTAAATTAGTCAGATTCTTCCAAAAGATATTTCTGTTGCAGTAATTTACGACCCTGACCTGACAGAAGCCTTCCTGATCACCGCCATAAGAATCATGTCGACCCCACCCTGCAAAGTCCTCTATATCGCCCTTGAGCGCAGGTCTGTGAACAAAAGGTGTAATCCATCTCTCATATTACTACTTATATAGGTCTGCCCTAAATTCAAATCAAGTATAAATATGATTAAGTAATTTTATATTATTATATACCTATGGCTGTATCAACTACGTATATTACGCGCTCCTACCCATGGCGTATTTATATCTGTACGGCACACTGTGACGTACGGGGTATGTGATCAGGTGACTAGGTAACATTTCGCCATTTTTAGGTACATAATAATACGAAGACAGGCTGACTGTCTTCGTACTTCAAAATACTTGATAAAATTATTGATAATTTCACCGCATATTTTTGACCTACGAAGACAGTAAGCCAATTTTTGTATAAAACGACCTCACCATGCTGTACAAGGTACAAAATGAGATGATAATTTACGGTTCATACGGAACGAAGCATTTATGCCGAGTTCCGTATGAACTGTAAACCATCCTGGAGTTTTGGTATGGTATATAGTAAATCCCAATGCCAATACTAAAGAGTCGTTTGCAGAGGTTGATTCCCCCATCTTCGTTCAATGTGGCACTCCCAACACATCTATCTATAGTGAAATTGGGTCTATTGGTTTGATAGTTTGGTTTTATCATGTGTTGCACATCTATGAATGAATATTGTTCCTCCAAAACAAATAGAATTTGATAATTTTGCAACAGATCTCACATGTTTTCCTTATTTGTATCGTCACAATAGTTTATACTAAGTTCTCGGCGAGAGTGAGCTAACATTTGTATTGCCGATCATAAACTGCTGCAGTCAGGGATGCAGGTTTTCCGACAAATGCCGGAATTCCGACATATCATGGCTGGGTGGCCGCTTCATAGATATACACAATATATATATTGTAGCAGGGAAGCGCCGGGCATTGGAGGACCCACCGCCGGTGTAGGGTCCACCGACAGAGGAGGACCCACCGACGGTGTAGGGTCCACCAGCGGAGCAGGACCCAGCGTCGGTGTAGGGTCCAACGGCGGAGGAGGACCCACCACCGGTGTAAGGTCCACCGCCGGTGTAGGGTGCACTGCTGGTGGAGGAACACTGTGACATCACCAGTCTATAAAAAGGAAGCAGTGCTGCCGATGAGAGTCAGTCTTGACGGATCAGCTATCGAGGAAGGTTGCCACTGGTACTTATAGGAGCATAGGCTGGTACTTACAGGAGAAATACCCAGTGAAGATTCCATGAAAAGACAGCGGTCAAGCACGGGAGGCAGCAGGAATTCATAGACCGCATTAGTGTGATGTTGCGGCAGGGCCTCGCTGCTGCCGGTACAAGCGGATGTCACGGCCGTCAACACGGGACACTGTGCGGGACCTCCTGTGGACCCTGTGGCAGAGCTGTAGACATGACCGTTAATACTGTCGGAGGTTGTCGAGAATTCATAGACCGCATTGGTGTGACCGGCCACCGGCAGAGGGACTGGCCACCGGACGAGGGACCGGCCACCGGACGAGGGACCGGCCACCGGACGAGGGACCGGCCACCGGACGAGGGGCCGGCCACCGGACGAGGGACCGGCCACCGGACGAGGGACCGGCCACCGGACGAAGATGCATCACTACGTGAAAGCAGAAGAGACATCCCCGGTAGTCCTCCCTAAGGGGTCACTGGAGTACTGTGTAGGCCCGGTAGTCCTCCCTATGGGGTCCCCTGTATATAGTCCCCGGCAGACCCCCCTAAGGGGCCCCCGGTGGTAAGATGCGATTTGATTTCATTGGTAAACCCCCATAAGGGGCAAATTCCCCCCAAGTGGGGTCTAGGCTGGGTAGCAGCCACTCGGGTACTCTAGAGAGACTAGGTAGTTGGGCATATCGGACCGGCCCTTAATTGGAAAAGTTCGTTTATTTTGAGGTGAGGAGAGTGTAGCAGGGAAGCGCCGGGCATTGGAGGACCCACCGGCGGTGTAGGGTCCACCGACAGAGGAGGACCCACCGATGGTGTAGGGTCCACCAGTAGAGGAGGACCCACTGTCGATGTAGGGTACAACGGCGGAGGAGGACCCACCGTCGGTGTAGGGTCCACCGCCGGTGGAGGACCCACCGCCGGTGTAGGGTCCACTGCCAGTGGAGGACCCACTGCCGGTGGAGGAACGCTGTGACGTCACCAGCCTTCTATAAAAAGGAAGCAGCGCTGCCGATGAGAGTCAGTCTTGACGGATCAGCTATCGAGGAAGGTTGCCACTGGTACTTACAGGAGCGTAGGCCAGGCCTACAGAATGCGTTAGTACTGAGTGTATCTGTAGCCTCTTTGAATAAATATTACTGTACACTGTATCTGGTCGTCCACGTCGTCATTCTGCATTGACTGTTACAATATCAATTCATAGCCATTATTTTCCAAAAAGATGATATAAATACTTTACCACTAGCGATATATGATAAAGTCCTACCAAATGGATCACCTTCCGTCCTGATAAAAACAAGGGGGGAAAAAACGGTTTCATTGCAAGAAAATTGGTCAGAGTTCTGCATATCATGGTCCTGTCATTCATATCCACCTTTTCAGAATGAACTTCACGCTCGATGACTTAGACGTTGCCTGTCCAGCGTACGATCACTTTCTCAGTTGCTTAGAGTCCTTAGACTCACATGGGATAAAGGGATTGCAGTTAAACGCTACACAGATGGAAGTAGACTTTCCCCAGCGGTTCAGCTATAACAGGACCCAGCATCTGGTATGTGCTTATCACTATAATATCAAATAGGAGTAGTATAACAAATTATGATTGATAATACGTCTGATTGATTGAAATTACTGCCCGATTCTGAACCCAAAAGAATATTTCTTTCCGATGTATACGGAATTGTTATCAACAAGGAAACAATGGATCAATCCTAATGAAATTCTCACAGGATATATGAATAGAATTTCTGAAAATGTGGCGAAGTGTACAGTTTGAGCTACCACAATGGAGTGAGGAGCAGATCGTCTGCTCCCGTTATTTATAGTCGGACCACTTGCTACCTTGTCGACCTTAACTACCGAGTCATTTGTATAGTAACGTTCAGATTGTTGACAGTGTGACATCACCAGGACGGGAGAGGTTTTCCCATTTGAGGTGTGATATCTAATAGGCGAAAAAATGGAATGTTCTGATCTTTCTAAACGGTTTCACTTGGTGCTCTTCAGGCTCGATTGGGGGGGGGGGGGGGAGGGGGGAGTTTAAACTACTGTACAAGTGACAGCAGCTCCCTACACTTCCTCTGCGGTTCTCCAACATGTTGTAGGAGATCGAATAAAAGGGGAAGAGATGTTCCAGGGTAGAACAGGGGTTTCCCTTTTTTTTTTAACTGACAGTGGGGTTCTGGTTCTGTCTGGGACTGTGGAATTGAGGTAAAAACACAGTATAAAGTCGTAGCAAAAGCCTCTGTGGCTTGAAAAGAGTGGTCATGTGGGCAAAAGGGTGATGTCTACCAGCTATAAATATGATAGTCCCACTGATGACCAAAATAAAAAAATGAAAAATTATGAATAGCATATCAATTTGTCTTGTAAAGTAAAGCCCATGTCAATATCCTAAAAATTATGATACAAGAAGTGTTTGAAGTGTTGTGGAACACATATCTAACTTAAAAATCGGGAGTCACTGTGTTAGTTTTTGATTTTGAGATCAATAATATATTACAATGGGATATAGAAATTCTAAAAAGTAGATTGTTGCACAGTAAAACCATGCCACTTTCTCCAAACTTCCAGAGAATGAATAGTACTACATATTAAGGTTTTAAATATCATAGGTCACCATCCTTGTATTTGAAAGAATTGAAGAAGACTATCCTTTTAGTACATTTCCTATATAAATCAAATGTAAATTGGCCTAATTTATTCATTAGATTAAGTAAACTCGATTATATGTTGGAAATGACTGATTTGATAATAGAATAAGTCAAAGGAACCGGTTTGATTTGATAATTGTCAGTATTTGAAAATCACCAGGTGGAGTCACTCTGTCTTGTAGGATATGCCTTTAAACATTTTAAGCAAAAGACAAAAAAAAATATGAATGATGAAGGTTTCCTGATGAAACAATCGGATTTTTAGTTCTGACGAAAATGCGCACATTAAATACGAGGGTATCTGATACTGATAAGAGTGGCACTAATTCATTCCTTCGCCTTGGTGCGAGATCTCGATGCCTTACAGGCTAGAAGGCAGCTCATCTAACTGTCAAAATAAACCTGTTGAACATATATCACGTGGTGCTTTCTACAGACCAGGTTGAATACGAAATTAGTTTTCCAACTAAGATGCAGAGAATATTCATTATGTACTACTTTTACTTTGCTTTCAGGTACTTTGGAAAATAACGTCGTCATTCGACATCACGTGACAAGACCATTACTTTGCAACTAACGAGCGATGACTAGATCTCAATACTTTCAAATTTGTGTTTTCGCCATGGCTGTGACGTACTTGATGAAACTTCCAAAGAAGTGAAGAGATTCACGAACATATATATTTTATACATTATTTTATTTTCTTTAAATGCATGATAGGTCTAATATGGTAATGTATCCCCATTTTTCGAAAATAAACAATTTCGTCTCCCTGTAGAGTGATCTGATAATGGATGCGTTTACCTCAGCTTTTCAAACAATCATGGTCAGTATTTACTATCAATCAATGTCATATTCATCAGACCTTTGCAAATGATAAAACCATGTCATTCATAACCAATTCTTGTAGGACAACAATCAGACTTATATAGATATATACACGTACACAACTTTTTTACAATGAGTTTGTGGTTACTTTCCTACTTATTCACAAACCTGCGTATTTTTTTAGTTTCTGTTTCATTTCTTTATACATACAATCCAATCACAGAAGACAAGTAGTAAATTTGACCAGGGCTTGGTGGACACCTGGGTCCGGATGGCTAGACGCTTTGTGGACTGAACAGTCCTGGAGAATAAAGAACAAGATGCCGAATATTTTTCAAACCTCATTCATTCGCGTGAACATCATAAAAATCTTTATTACTCTGCAAAGTCTCCAAAGAACAGTTTCCGGGTTAAAGGTATGGTACAACTTGTGTGCGTTATTTTTCTACCACACTTCAGTTTCTTACCAAATTACAAAATGTGTCAAGTAGTTTCCCTGATTATCGTCCAATTGTGGACTAGCGTCTGCTTGTAGCAGTGTACCTGTTACTCAATGTGGACTTACCAATTCGGTGGTGAGTGGAACTTGTAGCGATATAATATATGGCATTTCAGCACCTTTTTTTAGTTGCCTACTGGAGGTTTTGGATATGGTTAAATTTATATGTGGATGGGTCTGTGCTGACGGATGTGTGAATATGAAAGACACCACGGTGTATTATGTGTACGTCGGGTGTGTCTGTTTGCAGCTTCAACTCAGTTTTTTACATCAAGTTGAGGTTGACTGCTAAAGGCCGGGATCGCAATTCCCATCTCATTTTCGTCTGCCTCCCACCACAAAACAAAGCCATACAACTGGCCCCCAGGTTGTCCACAGAGTACTGCCTCTTTTTACCTCTACAGCACATTTGGAGACTAGTCATTCACTTAGACAAATCATATCCTGTACAAAACCAAATCACTGAAAACAAAACACAAAAATGCAAGCTGGCATAGATGAAATACCTAGTCCCCCCCTCCCCCCGCCCACAACAGAGGCATCCAAGGCACGCTGGATTGCAGCACTATGAAATGAAATTACTGTAAATATATGGAGAGTTGATGTTAAAGCGGTAGCAAATTGGTTCGTATTAGCAAATATGCCAGGTTGATAGTAAAGGTACCTTCTCACATAAGGTTTAGCGTTATTTTTTTTTCCGTGGGACCCATAAGACTAGACATGGGTTATCTTGGCTAGAGACAAATGAACTGCTATAGAGTTCATTTAGAATTTAATCGTTGAAAACTCCTGATGATATATCGCCCGTGCTAAATGCAAGACGGCCTTGGCTGAGACTATACATTGATAAATACCCCAACCTCTCGAAGAAACGAAATATAAGAAAATAAAATTGTCAACATTAAAAAAAATAAAGGCATTTTTCGCAAGTGCATCAACAAAAGTGCGAGCTTTCAAAATGTCAACGGGTACTACTAGAATGACACAGGTTGTGGCCTAAGTAGAAGCCAATAATAGTAGGAATTTATAACGACAGAAACAACCTTAGTTACACTAACTTAAGGGCGAATGTGTTCTGCAACTGAAATAATTGTGAAATTCGTTCCAGTGAACTTGTAAAGATAAAATGATTTTGTTTTATATAATTCAAATTTGATTTGTAATAATGTCCTATAAATTTAGAGGGAATTCTTTAACAGCCAATAAAGCCTGTCTTTCGATGCACACTTAATTATGAGGGTCTTTGAACATTTATAGTGCCTTGAGTTATATGTGTATAGCCTCAGCTTTGTGCTTCATCTGAAGAGATCACAAACACCTGATGACGATCTAAAATGGTTTAACGATTTCCTCGAAGCTCATGAGTAATGCGAGCTCCGGCCATGGAAGCCATATTGGATGGTGTATTTCAGTTTGTATGGCCTTGTAAAAAATATCAGTATATCAATGGAATCAAGTATGGTTTTTCTTTTGGGTGAGCAATGGGTACATAATATGCAATAACACGTACACATACAGGTTCATATTTCTCTTCACTCATTACAGCCTGCCGGTCTAGAATCCCTGAATCATGGCAGTAAGTACTCAATTGGCCTCAAGCTGGTATTATTCCTGCCGTTATTCTAGATGATGACACATATCAATGACTTCACTATGTCAACGTAGCCTTTAATGATGTAACAATGGACATTCTTGACAATAATCATGAGCAGTATGTTCGGTATCTTGGTGTGCAATGGTTGTCTGCTGACAATCAGACTTAATGACAATGTTAGACCCATGTCTCATCCAAAATGGCAATGATATAACGTGCAGATGTCTGAGGGATTCTTTGAGAGCTTATTGCAACGAAGAGGGGAGAGGGATTAAGGACTGAAACCGTCCCTCTATTTAAGGCACGATGAATTTGGATGTGCGAGATGTTCCATAGGGGGGAAATTTGGCTCCTGAAGGATCGAGTACTAATTCTGACACGCCCTTGATCCTGACGTGAGACTAGTTTACTTGACTTGAGATGGGTGTAACAACCATAGCTGTACGAGTGCACTGTGTGGGGAAACACGCTCTTACTGTCAGGACTGACTGGACTCTGGCCAGTGGTCGCATTTTCACTTGGGGTGGGGATGGGCGTCTCTGAACTTTTATATACGAGAATTCGTACATAAAGGCCGGATACGGCAAGCGGGAGACCGAACTTTCCCACCTCGAGGTACACTTAAGATGATGCTGAATTCAATTCGACCAGTGAATACCTGATAGCGCGGGGGTGGGTGTCAGCAGGAGAGAATTACAAAGCAAGGAACCTTCCCAGAATGGAAAACAGCCCTTTATTTAGATTTCATAAATCCATGTGTTTTTCCTTTAAGCATTTTGATACAGGTTCGTGAGCGATTCTCTGTATAGAAATCAGAATCTATTTGGCTATGGCCTAATAGAGCCATAAGAAACGGGTAAGGGCACAGGAAGGAAGCTGTGCATATTAGCTGGGAAATGTATCAACCAAGTTCGAAAATATTCATCCCAAATATTCATGTCTCAAATACTACTCTAGTTTCAAACCCTATTTATAGTGGTATTAAACCCTGGAAAAAATTTCACTTAGCATTATCTCAACATACACACCACCGAAGTATATGCACTTCCCAGGCGCTTATCAAATGCTTAGGAAAATACAATAACCGGTGCGAATAAATTTATCTAAACATAAAGGATATAACTTGACATCTAATTTACATTTAATTCGGAGAAGTCTCCGCCAACCATGATTTTAAAAGCAATAGACTTTTGTTAGACTTTTGCAAAAACACACGAAATGTATTAAAAGGTGAACACTGTAACAACAGTCGAATTTTATAATAAATGTCAACTATCAATGGAGCTTTGTATTTTGTTCAAGTTAATTTTGTTCACAACAATTTGAAACATTTACAAACAATACTTTTTCAGAGAAATACATGCGTGGAATAATTAAAATCTGGAATAGGAATCTGAATTTCGCTCGTCTTTGATTTCTAACGTCCGCTTGACGGAATCCCTCGCCTAGCTTTCACTGAGACCTCTGAACGAAAAATAAATGCTCACATGTATAACGATATTTGCACTCAGTGAGTGAGGAATGAATGACTTGATGACGACGGGGACATGCCCAGCGAATTACAAAAATGATGATAGATAAAAGTGAGTAATGTACAGTCTTGCAGCACGATGAGGTGATATCTGGTAAAAATGAGAAATACTGATGAGAATCTGATGGTGATAAATATCAGCTGGCGGACTGCCTGACCCAGGCCCGTGCCCACCGAGAGTTGACCGGACACCGCGGGCTGGTGGCATGGCACGGCCGTCTGGGACTGATGAAACTGTGCGCAATGATGATGAGGATGCATTACAAAAAGACAGGAAACACATGTGTGGAACTGGCTCCTATGCTTAGTCACCCCAGGGTTGACTCGTAGGGTGATGATGGCTTGGAGTTGATATAATTTTCCTATGTTCATATAACCTGCTGCCTTGGATGTCGAGTGATGGTGCTAAGACTGAGCCGGACTTATTCCATTCGTCGTGACTGGGTAATGAGTCTGAGATGTTGGCTGGCAGATGGCGCCACTGCCGTGAGAGTCCTGAGAGTGTTGACTGGTTGAGAGGCCGCTGAGCTGCTCCGACCGCCCGTTGCTGGTGGCCGGCAGCGCGGAGTTGGGCTCAATGAGCCCCTCCTGCTCCAGCTGGTCCCGCAGTCGCTGTAGCTGCATCATGGTGCGGAAGACGAGCTCCGACTTGACGAGGCTGAAGTCGTACAGATTGCCCAGGTGCAGGAGGAAGTTGCGGCACAAGTTCTGTTTGATGACAGTCAGGCCGTACTCCTCGACGAACGTGTGGCACGCGCGGGGCAACTGACAATCTCCGATGAAACTGGTGTAGGAGAGAGATTTTAAGCACTATTAGCCGCGGTCTCTCTTTATATAAACATGTGTGCTGGTTGATAAATTAACAAAAAGGAACCCGTCATAAAAACAACAGATATAAGAATAGATGTAAAGTAAATCCAAAGGGAAACGGTCTGAGAGACAATAAAATGTAGTGGTCAGAAAAAGAGTGAGTAATAAAATCTAGAGGAAAAACGACTGGAAAGTTTTGGGAATGGTAAAAAAAAAAAAGACAAAAAAAACCCCGCCCAGAATGATAGGATACAGGTTTATAGTTCAGTTATAAGGAACCACACATTTTCTCCAAACCAAAAAGTGTGCACATTTCATTGGTCTGGTAACGTTGACGTGACGTTGGGATATGGCCGGACGCGGTCGATTTCTAAATATTGGTGAATTTATACATTATAGATGTAAAGGGAAGTCAAAAGAGAAATCTTACGCATGTAGATGTATATCTAGCCCTTCATACCTATTCGTCCACAACATAAACACTACTATTACTTATCTATTTATAAAGTAAAATTCTTTTGATCTCGATGTTAAACTACCTGCGATAAGTGTTACCATCAAATGTTGTAGCTGAAAAACTCGCAATTGCAAGAATTTGCAATAAAGAAATAATAATAATTAAAAAAGCTTTAAATTCTGGATATCTGTAATTAATCGGAATATTGGTTGCCTGTGAAAAACATCCTTTTCACTTTAAATAAACAGAGAAAAACACGCTTCAAGTAAAGCATTTACTATAATTTCAAACTACTACATACATCGGGATACCAGCGAGGTTTCAGGGAAAAAAACCCAGAAATATTCACACCCCTATTTATCAATAATCCTTTACTGTCAATGATACCTTGGCACTGAATATGAATCAATATTGGTATACATGCTATACATAGCATGTGTACTATGTATAGCATGTAGAGATACAAGAGAAGTCAGGTAAGAGCTGAACGTCTCCATACCGTATATTTTCACGTCTGAAAGTAATATATGATAAAGAAATATTAACAAAGGAGTTTTGTATTTTCAGAGGCTAGGCTGTGGTCAATTAGACTAGGTCAAGTTCTCATGAGGAATCATAAATTCTTCAGCATAAGGGTCAATTGTTTTGAAAAATTAATACTCCCGATTTTTCAGAGAACGTACCTTTTTGTCCATGCTTTAGTTTAGAAGTTAACCTTTGTTTAATTTTCAATAAATGCCCACAAAGACCTGAACAAGTCTAGGCAGAGCACATGAAAAACTCAGTTCATGCTCCCGGTGGCCGGCTGCGGGAATGGCTCGCCGCCGGGGCTCCGCTACCGGCCGCTGGTACACTCTATTTCATGGGATTTATTTAAAGCAGAAAAGACACCGGAAAACCCCATCAAACTGATATTCCTGATATATACATTATATGTTACATAATAAAGCTACTTGGATACATGCTTATTGAAATTGATTCTGCACACAAATCATGTTGTCTAGTCTCGGCCTATTGCCCAGAAAAACCTCTTTATGGAGAGAGGACAATAATAAAGTTTGTTAACCAAAAAAAAATAAAAAAAATTGCGAGTAAAATGACGACTTACTTGTAACGCATGATGTGAAGGTTCCACATTTTCATGACTTCTTTCTCCCCTTCATTCACGTCCGTAAATTCGTCTATCAACTACAAAACAAATGGGAAACTATTCAGACTGGTGGCCACAAAGACAATAAAGTGAAAGTGTGGCAAACAATAAAGCTCAGGCATCTGTTAAGATTGTTTGTTTGTTCGTTTGTGGTTTCACGTCCCAGGGGACCCTGAGGGTATATGGGGACTACATCATCTGTTAGGAAAGAATACCAATGACGGAGCAACATTGAAGTTGTCAGTCACATAGGAAGTGTCAAAACTAGATAAGTGAAACGCCAAACCAACCTAATATAAAGAGACGTCACGATTTTGAGTCTGAGCTTATTATGTCACACATTTTGTTGGCTCCATAATTTCACGAGTCGAAGACGAGTGACATTATGGAGCCATCAAAATGAGTGACATAAGTACTCAAACTCAAACGAGTGGCGTCTAGATTTTATCCTACCCCGTTTCCACATTTTTTCAATATTAGAAAGTAGTGGCATAAACAAAACTTTATGTCACACCCAGTGACATAAACAATTCCCATGTTAAGCCTATGGCGTTTTTTATTAGGAGTAGGATAAGGTTGCTTCCTTGCCCCCGCATGAGATGCCATTTGTTTTTTTGGCTACAAAATGGGTGTTGTATAATGCTTCATTATATCACTGGATGTGACCCTCGTATCCTATTTTATTACCAATACTCCTACCAGCTTCCCTTACCATAATAGGGAAATCAGTTACCAGTAGACAATACAGCTTCTGGACTAGGCTATATTTCCTGTGAACCTCCCACTCGCTCCTACTCACCAACTGTGTTTTCTGTTGGAGCCACAAGGGGTCGTGTTCAGCCTCGCTGTCTATGTCTATTTCCTGAGGTCGGATGGGTACCTGCGTCACTGTGTGGAAGTATAACCTGAAGAAAAGGGGAAATCGGCAGACTGTATTCCGAGCAAGGCTCATAGTAAATCAAAGCGCATACACGTAAGGTGAAACTAATGAGGGGCCTTGGTATAGTGCAGTGAAAAGTACAATTAAAATATGAAATAAAATACTATGTTTACAAAGATCTCTTAGAGTGTTTCCTTATAAACAGAGTTTGTGGTATAAAATACGATCTGTGAGAATTACGTAAGTATCTGAGAATCCATCCAGACTTACAGAGATATCATCATTTTCTCATGTGCATTTCAGTCATTAATAGCAATAGTAGACTATGCATCAATGTGTGAAGCACGTATGACTGACCTGTTGTGGCCTTGAATGAACTGCCGCTCGCTGTGAGGCTCAGCCTCAGGTTCCATGAACTCGGCAAGATCATTGTCAGGTTTCTTTGGTCTAAAAATAAAAGTGTGAAATTAAAACAACATAATAACTGAGACTCTTCAAAAGAGTTGATTTGAGGATGCACTGTACACGGGGATCTGAGAAAAGAACGAAAGGGGAAACCTTTTCTTGGTCCGTCGTATAAAAGCGTGCACGGAATATTGCTAATGCCTAATTCCTAATACTATGACAGACTATGCATCCAAGTCCGTGATGTTACCATCAGTGGAAAAGCATGGCATTAAATTAAGTCTGACCAACGACTGTAAATACAGTCTGAGTTTCAAATATTGACCTGCAACTGTACTACCGAGTAACGTTATTTTCATAGGGAAATGTTTTCCCAGCAAGTATAAAGCAGTGAACGTTGTTCGTCCTGTTTCCGCAATGTATTGAAATATTTCAAAGGTTATCTAATAATAAGTATGATAAAATTACTTTAAAGTTAATTTTACAAGTACTCTTGTCTACTTACTTGTATACTATAAGGTGTGTGACAGGAGTACGGCGAACGGGTCCCGTCCTACTGAAGGCGAACCCAATTTGCGAATGAAGGTCTTGCGGGTTGCCAACGTAGGACCCGTCATAACTGTCGCTAATTGATACATCTATCCTTGCTCCCTTTGGGTGTTCCTGGAATGTTAAAGATACAACTTACATATCAATTACAAAAAATAGAGAAAGTTACCGACAAATATCCGGTGATTTGGAAATTATATTTAACAAGTCTAACGTGGCACAGTCTAACATGTCATAGTCTTATGTAGATATTGATAATGTTTTATGACCAAATATATCATATCTAAATTGTATAATTTTGGACTGATTTTATTAGTTTATGCGTATTTGACATTTTGTTGGACGTTTTGAAAAGAGCTATTAGTGACTTTAAAACTGCATAATATTGTGATATGTGACAGGTACTTCGAACGAAGTCAAATTATAGTGATTCAGGTATTATCTCTCTATATGATGTTTTGTAATGTGAATCATCGTGTAATCATGTATTTTGCCAGCTGTGTCTGGTAACTAAAGTTAACTATAATACTTATGGATAAGGGGCAACCAAAGATCGATATATTGATCATTAATGTATTGTGTGAAAACTTAGTTGGACTGTCTCCAACATCAAACCAGCCTCATAAGCTGTTTGGAGGCAGTATAAACAATGAAAAGAAAAAAAAAGTATAGATTTAGATTTCTTTTTAATATTCAAAAATCTTACTGCCATGCATTTATAACCTAACTTAACTCAGTAGGCAGGGCAGCTCAGTTACCGAATGGGCTACTGGAATGGTTATTACGCTGATTTAACCTGAAGACGTAAAACATAACACATGACCTGATAACAGATAGAGTACGTACGACGTAGGTGAAGTTGAAGCGAGGGTGGGAGGTCCGCAGGTGTTTGAGGAGACTGAATAAGTTGGAGCACGCCAACGAGCACCAGGGACAGTGAAGGTCGTCCCGCGCCTCCGTCTGCTGCCGAGTGTTGTTGTTGTACAAAAACTGGTAGAAGATTCGCCGCCGTTTTACCGGCGCTGGCTCTTTCTTCTTGGAGGGAGTTTCATGTCTAGTAACTGAAAGAGTCAGTTTATCAATTTAAGGTATTGCTATCTCACGAATGATAGTAGTTGTTTTGTGCTTTCAATAAGGGTTATCACAAACCTGAGATATCAAATTCCTTGACATTTTTCTGACCTTTCCCTGACAAATTTAAGTTTTCTGTGACAAACAAGAGCTAAGTGTGCATTTCCAAATAGAATCATTTGGCCTTTAAAAGGCTTAACGCATGTTTAAAATTGTTGACTGAAAATATTTTGATATCTTAATTCTAACTAAGGGGAGGGAGGGAGGGAGTGGATCAGTGCACACACATTGAGATTTAGCAAAAATACATGAATAGCCCATCAAATATACATTTCACCTAAATAATGATACTTCCTAGAGTGTAAGCAACTGTCAGTGCCACTTATGGAGATGGTAAATGTTACACCAATGCTCACTGTAAATCAATATTGAGTAAACATCTTCTTAGTTCTTAAAAATGGACCTGTGACTACAAAAGTCCCCCCAAACTGAATTCACTTTTTCTTTTAAATCCATGCCAAAATACTAAATATTAAAACGGTAAGGCATTGTACCAACATAAAACCTTCTTTCCAAAACAGAAATCATATTCCTATCTCTTAGTTAGCTATAAAAAGCAAAAATGTGGTCGGGTCACCTAGTGACTTTACAAGCATGTATACTACAGTAGGCTATAGCCATAACCTAAAGACCAACTGTCCACCTGCTAATAAAACGAGGGAATCTTTATATATAACGACCATAGAGGTGTATTTTCCATCCATTTATTTTGCGAATTTAGGACCAGGCGTTCAGATCACAATTCCATTAATCTTTCTAATGGCACTGGCTCATAGCAATATCCTTGCATTCGAAACTTCTGGAATATTTTCTTTCCTTAAGTTTACACAGATTTGGTGTTCTCAATGCCTTGATTTAGACAATTTAGCTTTCCCTGACACAAGTAAGTTTTCCCCGACTTTTTTTCCAACCGCGCGCATTTTCCCTGATACATTCCCAAATTCCCCAACGATTTATTGAATTTAAAAAAAAAGGGAAAACATGTTCTATGATTTTCCACAATATGTGGCAACCCTGTCAGTCAAATCACAACTCGCGGTACAGTCGGTGTCCTTGCTGGAAGTTATATCAAATTTCATATGAGGATTGTTCAATTAAATTCTAGAATTAATTCAATTGGAACCGTAAATATTTCAGGTACCTATTGACGACGTTTCAGTGTGGCTTGCATAACTAAAAAGTTGTAAAATAAAATTTGGGTTATTTCCCAACACTCATGCCTTTTTATTCATTTATCAATTTTTTTTTGCTAATGATAACTTTTAGTATGATTGCAAAAGTCGATGGAGCAGTGTCCTTGAGGTCCCAGTGATATATGAAATGCAATTCAGACTACAGATTGAGAGTCACAACAAGAGGCAATCTAAATCTCTCGGGAAAACTAATGCACGTTTCCCACACACGCATACTCCTGTTTGAATAGGGCGGGTGTATAACTTACGTAGTGGCTTGTCTATACAGTGGTTGTTGATGTGGTTGTTGTGCGATTTAATAGGCAGCTCACTGGGAGCCGTGAGCAACTCCGGGTTGTCGACCGTGCCCTGCAGAGGGCGCTGGTTCCAGTTTAACTTGAACTTGAGAGTAGGACATTTGTTGAAGACCTCAAATGGACCAACAGCCTGTGAAAGACAGCGAATTGTGAAACTCAGAATGATTTTCAGTAGTGTTTTTCTTGAGTTTCTCTAGATATGTCTGCTATGATACTGAATTCTGATGACTCTGATGAGGCAAAATAAGCACTACCTTCAGAGAAAGAGATATTGGTACCTAAAATAACAAAGAAAAAACGATCGAATCATCGTAACTAAGAGGAAGAAAGTCCGAACCTAAAACCTATCGCGATCACTCTGACCGAGATGCTTACCTTGCCATCCATGACAGTTTCCCATGTTGCCTGTTTCTTGGACGGGACTTTGGTGGTGAGATCTTGCAGCGCCACCTCGTAATCTCCCTCCGTGAGGAGACAGCGCTTGTGTTTATCGTAGACGACGAGCTCTGAACCGTACACAACCTTCTCCTCCGTGAACTCCTCCTCCTCACCACTGGCGCGACTGTTTTTCCTCCGTTTCGAAACAGGAGGTAGACCATCAGCTATGTCATGGATGGAAGAACAGAATTGTCATATATATAGGTACTGTAAAAGGGTTTATCCTACCCCTAATAAAAAACCGCTATAGAATTAACATAGGAAAATTTTATGTGGCAGGCCGTGACATAAAGTGTTTTTTATGCCACTAGAGTAATAACAATATTGACCAATCAGAGAGCAGGATGTCAGCTACTATGAAAAAAGTTCTGTTGGTCGTTGACTCAATATTTATCTTTTTAACAGTAATACAAAAGCATAGACGAGGTAGGATAAATACGAAACCGAATTCGAGTTAGACTTCTCAATGTTTATACCACTCTGGTCAGGTTGGCTTCTCACTACACTCGGCTATGCCTCGTGTAGTAATACACGACCTTCCTGTCGTGGCAAAACATTGTCAAGTCTAACTCTCGTTCAGTTTCTACTAATTATCCTACCCCTAATAAAAAACCGCCATAGACTTAACACAGGCAAATTTTATGTGGCAGGCCGTGACATAAAGTGTTTTTTATGCCACTAGAGTAATAACAATATTGACCAATCAGAGAGGAGGATGTCAGCTACTAATTCTGTTGGTCTTTGAGTCAATATTTATCTTTTAGTAATACAAAAGCATAGACGGGGTAGGATAAATACGAAACCGAACTCGAGTTAGACTTGTCAGTGTTTATGCCACGACGGGAAGGTTGTGTATTACTACATGAGGCAAGTCTAACTCTCGTTCGGTTTCTACTAATTATCCTTTAATGAAAGGACACGTGAACTCCCAAAGATAACCCTTCCTCAACCCACCCCATAAAACCAGAAACATTGGTTTTCTTTTCTACAGTGGCAGGAAGAATTCCTATACACACCTGATGGAGTGGGCAGCATGATGTACACGCCCCCCAGTTGGATGGCTGACCACACACGGATATCTTATTGCAGTGCTATTCAGTAACTCTTCCGATATAATCCTCCGGTATGCAATTCTCACTCGTATACGTATCACTGGTATGTAACTTTTACTAATAACTGTTACTTTTTGTTGTTGAAAAAGCGTTTATTCAATCTGTCTATTGACAGCGTTACTAATATACAAAACACTGGTATAAACTTACCTATGTCGCTAATATCGCCATTGCATATCGTATGCTGGGGACTATAGGTGGGAACTTGTTTACAGCAGGTAACGTTGAGCAGCAGTTTGTATGAGCGTACAGTGTGACCGTTACTATGGCTGAAGTTCTTGCTACCGACAGCGATAGCCTCAGCTTTGGATGGGGAGGCACACTCTGGGTTGCACGGCAATGACGCGTGACCCAAACTGATTTTCATCACTGGTGAGGAAACATCCTGGGAAGAGACAATGCAGATAGTATCATATAAACTAAGACACACCTGAGACTTTTTGTAATCATCAGTAGGCTGCAATGCTTTATTCAGATTGTCCTCTCTTAGAAATGTCTGTGGATCCATTATCTGTGGAGACCCTGAGGTACACTGGGATTGTCTCACGGTTCAGCTTTTCCACTGGTATTCTGCCACTGGGGTGGCGATGGAATCTATACACATTCAGGTATAACTCCTACCTTATCACATTTACTGAGGTGAGTATAAAAAAACCAAAACTTCCCTCACCAAATAAGACATTGTATGAGACATTTTTGCCTCTGATATGGCAGTTAGTTGACCACTACTGGAATGTTTGTTTGTTTTGTTTGTTTGGGTAGTTGAACGTAAACAGACAGAACAATTATCCCCAGTAGTGGTCGACTATCTGCCATATCAAAGGCAAAGATTTCTCACAATCTTGTGATAACTAGTCATTTAACCACTGAGATAACCCCCCCGACCCTTTTTAGAAGTATATCCTTGTACAACCCGAAGTCATGCTTTAGTCAAATGAGGTTCCATGCTAATTTCACCTCGTTAACCTTTTAACAAGATTAATCTCTTAGACTTTTTTGTTTTCTTTTTGTTTATTCCAACAAGATCTACCACACCTGGTAGATCTTCCACTTACTTAAGCCAAAGCCCATTTTACAATCTGTAATACAAAATCATAGTTGCCTCCCCCCCTCCCAATGGACTACATTGAACAAGTTACTGGGAACACAGAAATAATGAAAGCTGTGTCCCCTGATGACTAGGACTGGTACTACAGTTTGTGCTCTCCAAGCAGAGGCCTTCCTTTTGTCCTATTGATTTTATACCAAATATCTGTATGGGAAATTGTAGTAGGAAGCTTGTTCCTGGTTTTAGCTTATAAAGTCAAAGTGATTTGTATGGTAACTACCCAATGGTTTCAGGGATTTTAATCCATGCATTATCTATGGGCAGCTTGTCAGGAAAAACCCTGAAGATCATGGAAGTAATAATGATTGGACCAACAGGGAAGTAATGTGTATTAGCTTGAAATCATATATGGTTTGACATACACAGGTTCTATTAAGGCGTTTAAATAGTGATAACAATATTTTTGTGTTTTATAAAGATCTCTGATTTCAGATATTTCCCTGAACTCTGACATCTCTGTATAGTTTCTCGACAGTAGTGAATACTAGGCAACATTGCAGTCAAAATGTTTAATCAATGCAAACAATGAATAAGATAAATAGCATGCCCCAGATTATCGTATGCAGAGTGATTATGCCACGACACATGTGGAAATGACGCGAATTTCAGAAGATCCGAAAATAACTATTTGTGATATCTTAACTGTTTTACTGCATGATGCCTCCAGGCATTCCCCTGGCTACGACAGGAAGATGCCTCCAGGCATCTTAGAGGCATCATTGATACTTATATACAAAATTCAAAGAATAGAAAAATAATTGTTCGAATTAAAAGAAAATTTGACAAGTATAAGCTGCATATTGACCTTTGATTTGGTAAAACAAAATATCATCAGTTACCACGGTAAATTACTCAAATCACATGACATATCATGTGACATTGCTATTTAAAAAAAAGGAAATGCAGACAATGCCTGCCGTGAAATGGTACGCAGGGGATCTGGGTGCTGCAGGGAAAGGGTTAAATAGATCAAACGTAACCGAACATGAATGAAAAATGCTCAGATGGCAACAATAGTTGTGACCATCTAGTGTGATCAACCTGATTCACCTTTCAGGACGGCCCCTCATCAGTTTCTATTATGACATAAACCCTGGTATATTTTACGTCCCAATAATTACAAATCTTAGAAAATAATTTAAAAAATAGATGATGACATCATAAGTAAAAACTCTCACTACTTTACTTACTTTCCTCTTTTTGTGGCATATTTTCATTAGAATTGGTTCGACGTCAACTGTTTGAGTAGTCACATTATCTGCAAGAGATAGAATGGCGCCATAAATCCAAAGTGGACTACCTTACTGTGCTGTTTCTTAAATCTAGACCACGATAGAAATGGTCAATCCTAGCACACACAAACACAAAAAAACCTTTATTCTGAGGGAGTGGATGATGTAAAACTACGTGATATCCTAGGCTAAGGGTGGACACTTCTGAGAGAACTGTTTATCCAACAAGTTCATCCGAATGTCAGCATTCTGTGAAACAAATGCCATTTAAACAAGATTTTTTTGGTTGGGGTGGGGGTGGGTGGTGTATAGGACTTGTTGTTTATATGCCAGAGAAAGGTCTTACAATTACCTATACTAATTTCATATTGTACATGTGACTGGATGGGGTAGATATCTAAAATTGAGAATAACTACAATGGCCTTGAAAACATGAAAAACAAAATACATACAATAATTGCGTTTTCAGTCATAACTGCAGGAAGTAGATATTAGCACCTATAAAACTCATAAGCCTGGTGATTTTGCGCACATCCCTTGCAGAAATATACTAATTTTAAAGATTCGCAGGATGCAATAATGACTCACCTTTGTCAAAAAATCCTGTAAACGTCAGATTCATATATTCGGACTTATAGCTGGAAAACAGATATTTGGAATTAAGTGGCTATCATCACATGAGTTATAATACCTAATCTTACGTAGTGGTTGTCTTTACTTATCATGGAAAGCGTGGTTCGTGGGTACGAGATTTGAAAGTGAAGTAGAGCATGATAATGTAATATATCAGTTCATAATGAAACAATAATCGTTTACAGTAGCATATTCCACGCAAAGCAATTGGGAAATATTTACCTTTGAATAAGATATGAAAAAATGAATAAACATAAGGCATTTGAATAAACATAAGTCATTTCTGTCATTGTGTCCTACCATTAACCTACATACGTCAGCACCGCCGTTCATATTACAACTACGTTGTGTAAAGCCCCGGCCCCACTGCTGCGATGCGATTGTCCCAAGTCAATATAAAGCTATAAACGGCCGCCGAGGGTAATAAAAACGGCGCCCCCCATCGGATCGCACACAATTGCACCTGTGGAGCTGGGCTAGCATGCGTGTGCGATCGTGGGCGATGCCATGGATTCATCGCATTGCACATCTTGAAATGTTCATGATGTGCGACGGATTCATAGCACGGGTATTGAGTACTTCATATATTTCACAGTAGGAGAAAGTGGTGTAGCAAAGATCAAGTATTGAGTCTTCAACCTCATCCACTACCTTATAAATTGCTCAGATCTATGAATAATATTCTGGTTCACAAGAGTGTCCATGACATCCATTATTTACCAATTTATCTTGGGAGAAGACAATGATGCACAACCATCTAAAAAGTATCTAGTGCTGAATGTACACCTTTTTTCTCTCTTTTTTTTCAAGAGCTTTTATTTATACTTGAGGTGTGCCATAGGAAATGAGTAAATATTTCCGATCTTCCCGGCTCTCCAACGTTTTTGGTCCGTTGCCTTACAGGACCTACAGGGTAGGCTTATAAAAAGTGCAGAAGCTTTATAAATGATAAATAGTGTCACGATCCAAAATATTGGTATGTAAAACATACAGATTATATCCCTCGACCTAATGGACCAAGCTGGCTGCATGGCACGCCGCGTGAGGCGACCCCCCTTGGTTACGATCAATATGGGTTGCCCCCACGCAGTAAACATGGGCCAGCACGTAATCCTGATCTCGACGCACTCGAGTCAGTCCGGTCAGCGCAGTGCATTGTAACACCATCTGCAATAAATCTTGTAACGGGACGAAGCCTTGGAGTCATTCATTCAGCTTACTATTCACAACAGATAGTAACACTGGTGGAGCACTTAATATGAACACAATAGTCAATGACAATAATTCAGCACAGTTTGGGTGAGTGGCCCACTACCCAGGATAACACATAGTTCTCATTTATCTGTGATTGGTAGGCAATATCAAGACAAAGATACTACATGGGAAGATCAACGTGAGAAAAACAACATCAGACTTCGAGCGTATTCACTACATGTTGGCAGGCTTCACTCAGGCGCTAGGTCTCACGAGATGTGAAAGCTGTGAAAACGGCAGGCCGTTGCGGTTGGAGGAAGTTTGTTTGTTTGGGTAGTTTAACGTCCAATATTTCAACTACTTACTTTGAGTTTGACCGAATCTATGAGATGAATGTAGGTAGAAATCTCACCCCTACACGTTTACTGAGGTGAGAGTTCTTTTACTTCCCACACCACATAGACATGGTATGAGAAGGATTGGCCTTTGATATAGCAGTAAATCTACCACTAGTGGGGGTGAAGGAGAAAAGTTGGAGGAAGACCAACACCTCTAGACCAATGAGATCACATAAAGCTGTCACATTTACTACTGTTCTGAACAGGCCAGAAATAGATTCTAGGTGGCTCTTGAAACAGCTGCCGTTTTTTCAAAGGTGGCGCCACTAGCGTTGCGATGATTTCATCGCAGCAGTGGGGCATACCCTGGATTTTCTGTGCGATCGAGTGCGAGGAATCCATCGCAATAGGGGTCATAAACCCTGCCAGAGTGGCGTTTAAGGGGCCATAAAACATGTGCGACAATCGCATCGCACCAGTGGGACTGGGCCTTAAGTATCCGCTGAAGTGGTCCTCCTCTGCCCACCGTATCGTCTGACTGGACAGTTTTCTTCTCAGTCACTACCTAATGCACTTTTCCAACGTCTTAACCATCTGTCTGGTATTGTGTCGGACATGTGCTCATATACTTCCAGTAGTATAAAATGTATTCCACAATATCAAGTATGAAATACTTACCTTGTTATTTGAAAGTCCTTCTTGTATTTTGCCTCCACTTTTTCGAGGATACTGTTTACTGTGAAACCGTCCCTACAGAGAAAAAGATATACCATATATTGAACAATGTTATGAACATGGTTGGTGGCAACATACGCTGGATAATTAATACATTGTTTACAAAAAACGTGAAACACTTAGAAGTACAAGCCACCTTACATAAGGCCCTTTCTCAGAATAAGCTGTATAAAGCTACATCACTTCATTTTATGAGAGGAAAAAAAGAGCACGTATAATCTAATCTGTTTCCTTAAGGTATCAATATTTGATAGAAATACTATCTTGCCCGAGAACGTTGAAAATGATTCTCAAAACCACAGCCCACATATTATGGGCATGGGTATTATCAAAGATCCCTGATTAGTGGATCCTTGAAAAATACAAACTTAACGTTTCTCCATTGATAATATCAACTGAGGATCCGTCTATCAAGATGTTATCCACTTATTTAACAAGCCAAGTCCAGCTTGTCTGATATGAAATATGGTTAATATCAAATAAAAAACTTAGTCCAATAAAAAATTACATACAGTCAGGACATCACCAATATCACATTAATAGCAAATGACAAGTAATTCTCTGTTTTTTTTTATCATGCCTAACATATTTAAGTTTGTCAAAAACTATACTCCTTCCAGTTCGGACCACTGTTAATAATTCAGTATTTAGCTAGGGTGTAATGGTGGATACAGATGAGAATAGACTTGGAACCAACCCACTTTATATCGGCTAAAATTCATTTTCGACGTGACATTGTGATCGACCTTAAGACCCCAGCTCCATTCCGAAATATTGATTTCAACTTTTCTGAAATGTATTCTCCGATATATATATACATTTTTAACTTTGAAAAAAAATCACAGAATTATAACAATGAACCTGTTGACCTTTAGGACGATGTATGGAAAATTACACTGAAAAAAATGTTGAACTGTTCCACTCCTTCTTTTCTTTGTGTCAGGCATCATAATACATTCTACAAGTGTTCCATTTGGTCCAGACTACAGGTACAGACTCAATGGTGTCAATCTAATGGAGTACTTCGCCTTGAGGCCATTCAAATTAGGCCAATCTAGTTGTCTCTGTTACAGCATTGAGTAGGCCGTGCCTATGATGTTATAACTAATAACATCTCGCAGTGTTCTTTTGGTCCCTCTAGGTGCTGAGTACATGTGGTTTCCAGTCGCCTACACTCCGCCCACGCCACACTGTTCTCACATCCTGGAAGGACTCACTCGTGCTCTCTATGACCTTACTAAAGTTGTCTGGTTTTTAGATTTAGTGACCTTTCTTATAAACTTGATACGTGTTTCTTCCGCTTAACATGCAATATAATTCTGGCCACATCGGCAAGATTTCAATGAATTTCGATGAAATCACTCCCTCGCTTTCTTTCTAAATGAACATTCAACCCTTCCTTTAATAGGATGTTTTTAGATCTAGATCTAGAACTATATACATTGTCACAGTTTCAAACACGTGTCAAATGTGTTTTGTGTAAAAGAAAAAAAGATTAGAAAAAAATAACCCGAGATTAATGCAAATGATATTTAAAAGAAAACAATAACTTAGAATAAGATCTGAGACCTAGAGACCATGTATATCATCTTTTGTATCCTCAGGCTGGTAGTTATTTTGTAATCACATATATTGAAGACGAGCACAGGATGAGTCGTATATAAACAACTGCTTTGTTGTTGTATGAAAACACGACACGAGAAAAACTTACCTTGTATTCGATTTTCGAGTCGACCTTCCTTTCATATAATTCAAATTTCTATGAAGAAAGATGGGCTGAAAATAAAGATTTTATATGAGTCACATGTATACAATGGAGTCATATTCTCGTATTTATTATTTAACAATTCCACAAAATCCAATGAAAGGAAACTGTCAGTCAACAACTGTCAACATGCAACACACGACATGCATTGGCAGTACGAGTGTCTGGTATGAGAAAGAAGTGTGTCAGGCTAGACAACTCACCGATATCAAGTTCCGTGACCGTAGGTACCTATAGATCTGTGTTGGTTCTGGAAGAAAATGACAGGAGACAACTTAGACACACGCAAAATATGCTCAAGCCATTAAAAGTTTCGCGTAAACACGACATAAGAAGCGACTCCGTGGTGATAGCACACTGAAGACGACGCGAAAGGGGCCATCTTGGATGTTTCAAACGGACAAGTATTGAGACAATTTCTCCCAACTTACTTTCAAAAGCCTGCAAGAAGAGCTCATGATCGGCTTGGATTTTGTCGAACTGTGGTTTGGGCTCTTCTTGGAGCGGCTTTTGGCGTTTCTTCGACTTCATTGCAATAGAGTTACACTTGAATACAAACAGTTTTTGATTCCGCGGGAAACGCTCATATACAAAGCACATTGGTCCATTCTTCGAACACCGAATACAGGGAGTGTTTCCTGGGTCAGGTCACATGGGGAGCGGTCATTGGTCGAGACATAACCACCACACTCGCGCCAATATTTGACACGCGGAAATGGGCTCTGGTAACAGTTTTAGCGATTGTTGGCGGGTATCATGCGCTAATATTTATTCACACGCATAATGTTTGAAAGGTAGACCATATCTAATTGGTTCATAAATTGCTTTGACACAAGGGACATTATCAAATAAGATTGTCTTGAATCATAATGCTTGAATTGATGACCACCGGCGATGCCGTGACAGAACACCGACCATATGCTATGGTAGCTCTGTTGCTGACTACTGCAGGCTATTGTCTTTCTAGAATTCTCGAGATTTGATATTATTATATACCTGTGTGCGAATGTCTATGAAATACTGCCCGGTGCTAGGGGTGTAGTAATAATAATGTTCATGCCCATTGTGAGTGTGACTTGATAAGTCATCAAAATAACATTTTTTCATCGATTTTTAAAAGGTATATAATAATAATTAGAGCATACTGACTGAGGCTTTGTGAACGTTGTTTTGTAAGTGGTCATTGGGCCGAGTTTACGTCTTGAGCTTGACCTGAGCAAGGACCGGAAATTATTGCCCGCGGCTGACGCCTTGGGCAGTAATTTTTCCGGTCCTCACCTCGTCACTTTGAACTTTTGCTCACCGGAACATAGTTTCCCTCTATTCCTACCAGAGAAATATTCTCTATCTAGTTTTCTGTTACCGTACTACACATCTGGTAGTTGCCTACTAAAACGTAAAAGTCACTGCACATATTTTTTTTAGAGAGTTGAAGAAAATAAGATACAATTCAAGCAAATGTAAATAGACTCATATTACCTATTAGGATTGTATAAACTGAACACAATAATCATTCGGCATTAGAATGATTCACAATCAGTAGCTACGCGAATTGAAAATTGAATTTTATATCTATAATTAGAATGATATATGCAACATATAGCCTGGAAAGAGAGGATCACAAAGATATTTGAATTTTAAAAATCGGTCAAGTAGTTCAAGATTATGGAGGAAAGTCTAGTCAAATTAAGATTGAATGTGAGGAACTCAAGTGTATAGAAAACAGTAGAAGGGCATGGTACCACATAATGATTATTAAGGCCTACAGATGAACAGATTTATTACAATAACTCTCTAGATATTGACGATAGGAACATGATATTTAGCATACAGGGGTATTTTCAAATGCTGAATACAATGGAGATATTTATTTTCATGTATATTGATGACATCTTTGTTAATTTGCATATTAATAGGGAAATCTGTAATAATGATGCATAAATTCTGCACAAAAAATCCAAATGATACTCCTCTCTAATCTAAATCATGTCATACAAGGCACAGCATATCTCTGACTTGTAAATAGTAATTTGGAAGCTAATTTGCATAATTTACCTAGAACCTGAAGTCTCCAGCCAGATCAGAGAATTGCCAAACTCAGTTCTTCAGTGTAGCTATTTCAAGATGCCGACCTCTTACAGTCATCAAAATATGGCATGTCATACATCAAATTAATCTTCTATGTATGCTCTTTACAATGGTATAGGCACGAAGCTGTTTTATTCAACCATGTTTGTGTGACAAGCGTTTCCTTCTTTCAAATGAGTGCTTGATTAACTTATTTTGGTCATAGAAATTTCGTGTTAGCACTGAGAGGAAGCTCAAAGTGTCCTCTAATTGACTAAAATAGTTTTTTTTGTATTTAAAGTGGTATAACCTATAAGCAAATGATTGAACAAAACACAGTGTCTGGTAGAGCAGGTGCCATGGACCAGGGTGTAGGCCCAGGCCAATTCCTTTGAAAACAAGTGAAAAATCTAAATGAATTATTCCTTCATTATTTCTATATGTATATTCACAGGAAAGCCCTGAATTTCAGCTTTCAGAAGCTGTATTTTAATCTTAGATATGAAGAGCGGGCGCTTGTGGAGAACCATTTAAAGAACACTAAATGAGAGATTTGTTGTTTGTCACACTCAGTGACGGCCGCACGCGCGTTGCTACAATCAGGGAGAGTTCAATAATTATGGCCGTGGGGGCACAGTTTTTTGGGGGGATGGGCCCTTTTTTTTGTATTCCAAGGGTGGAGCATAGAGCTGTGTCTAGCACAGCTCTATGGGTGGAGCTATAATTTTTTTGGTATCCCAAGGGGGGTGGGTATTTCCATGGGGGGGGGGGGGGATTTTTTCACTATTTGTGTCACAGAGTCGACATTTTTAGCTAAACAAGGGGGCACACTTTCAATGACCAGAATTGTTGTTATTGAATGCATGCATATCATATCACAAGAAATCAGCTTAGTTGTACTATTTAGTAATGATTAATGCACAAGGTAACTATAGTTGTCTCACTCCCTGGATTTCAGTGTCTATGGTTACAGTCCTGTTCGCCAATGGGAGATGGGTGTGCACCCTCCCTCAGTCTGAGAGACTGATGTGGAGGGAGACAACAATGGACGAACACTAGTACATTTGCCCCAGAATCAATGCAGTCTCACAAGATCATTAGTTTTTTCTTCAACATCAGTAGGAGCATTTACTACAACATCAAGTGCTACAAAATGTCCCTGTTGCTGCTTATTTCAATAAGATTACCATACTTATGGAAGAGCACTATGAGCAAAGAGAACTCTTTATTGAGAACTCTACATTGAGTACTCTGCATGCAAGAAAATGGGACTTTGTCTTCCTTCTGTAGTGCTACACCATTGATTGATCCACTCATTCCAAGGATCCCTCACACCATGCCAGACTATAACAAATTGCTAGATCACCCATATTTGCATGTCAATGATGCTGCTACAAGAAAGATCCTGAAAAACAAATCAAGAAAGCAGTTGCTGCTGGATATTTAGATGTGAACAACCAAGTCTCAATAAGTGACTTCATTGAGAATTAGGTTCTAGGTAATTAAGCTTTATAACTCATTATATGGGTACAGGAGAGATGGGTGCTTCCAGCATGTTGACCTACTAGCTGCCAACTACAGCCTCAATATATTGGCAGGGGTTGCATCCCTGATTTCGGGTTAAAATATTAGCAGAATCTTACAATTATAGAGACTAGGAGCATCAACTCAAACTGTCATCATATAGTAGTGCAGCCAACTTCAACCAGTTGGCATTTTGCTTGATGCTTTCGCACTTCACACATTTGCTTGTGCCTGTATGTATAATCTCATATCAACACTCAGTGTATGGTCGAAGAGTTAGATATGACATCACACACAAGCCTTGCTTTGAACTTGGAAGTGGGGAATTAAAAAAGTGGAAGTAGGAAAGGCTTTGTGCTGGACTTTGAAACTCATTGGTAAAACTCACATGAGGCTATGACCAGTGTGTGCCCAAATTAGATTTGCAATGGTGCCAACAGCTGAAATAAGATAAATATCTTAATGTTTTTGAGGTATATAGTAATGAGAATACTGTAAACCTGAATTTATAATGTTCTGATTCCTCACCTGTGTTTACTGATGTTTAAAAACTGGTTTAAACACCTCATTTTAAACATCTGTGCTACACAGTTTCACAGATGCTAGAACATTACTCCACAGTAATAATCTGCCTACTATAGCTGGAGCTCCACAAGGCAATGAGACAAAGGTCTCATATGGTAGCAGCATAATGTAGAAAGGCTATTTAAAGGATGTGATGATTATGACCAGGAAAGGCTATATGGTGAAAGCAAGCTTGACCAACTGTCAGTATCAGTACTGTCTATATATACTTGGAACACCATAAGTTACCTATAACTCATCCAAGAAATATCATCAGAAGATTATTATTCCTTATCAGATGAAGAGGGTGTTTATATCACAAATAACATTTTAAATGACAAGATCTGGGCAGTGTTCTGAAAGAGCAAATTTCAGTTATTATCACACATATAGTATTACATCAGAAGTATGACCATTACCATATACTTTTTACAGCGACGATTTAAGAATTGTCACTGTCACTTGCAAGGTAAATCCATCATGCAAATGATATATGATTCAAATTTATATGTTAAAAGCAAGACACGGGAACCTCTCATATATATATAGGCTCTCCCAGGACTCCTGTAGAACTGGGCAAGGAATACCTAAGAGCTGATATCATCTGTAGGTTGCCAGTGGTGCAACTGCTAGCACCTCTCCACCAGAGTTGACTCCAGATGGTGCAATGACTCAGATTGAAACTGGCCCCCCATCTTTTCTGCATCGGCACTGTTCCATTAACAACAGATGTTAATTTGCTTCTTGTTTTTTTCTCATTTTTAAGCAATTTCTATGAAAGAATATTGTGTGTACAATCACCAAATTTGGTGGTACAGCAACTCTTTGACTCAGGCCCTTGCCCCTTACTCCTCATTCTAATGGCAGGTGTTAAGCTGAATAAGCAGTGGGTACCATTTTTGTGTTAGTCTTTGGTATAACACAACTGGGTTTTGAACCCATGACCTCCCATGCTTGAGGCGAACACCCCTACCACTTAGCTACCAAGATTGGTCAAATTTTGGCAAATTACTGAATGTTACTGGGTTTGTTCTAAGGTAAAGAAGGAAAGTCTTATGGAAAAAAGGCCACATCAGTTTAGCCTCCCCTGTGTTTTTACCCCATTCTGATGGAGGGGGGACTTTTTTTTGCATTCCAAGTGGGGGGGGGGGGGGGGGGCAGTTTTTTGTTTGTATTCCCATGGGGGGGGGGGCGACTTCCTTTTGACCGATTGGTGTTCCAAAAACTGTGCCCCCAGTCATAATTAATGAATGCTCCCTTAAGGTACCAGTACTGGTCAGTTTTGACTGCTAATTGACAATACACCGGTACCGGTAACTAAATATCACCAGGTGGCGCCAATTTGAATTGCAGGATATAGGCCATATGCCTTTAAATTGGTGCGGAGATCTAGATCTGGGTATGCTCTTTTTAATGTTATTATTTGCATGTTATATTTTACCATGTAACGTTCAAGCGACCAACTCGTTATCATGGCCACTAAGATAGTTTTTAAACGGAAATATCAAAAATGTAAAGTTAACTGCAGGCTTAGCTTTTTTTGGACATAGACCTATCAAAGATAATTGCTGTCAGTAATATGATGGAACAGAAGCTTGACATAGCTTAGAACCTCAATTATTTAGAGCCCAATCAATTTCTGTCCCTCTATATGTATTGACCTTCTCATCATGTTTTCAATCTTCTCGAATCATGAGTATATATACCAGAGTTCTTTATTTCGTGTTTCTATGGACAGGATACTCAAGATTATACTGCCCATGGTATTTCATATAAATATAATTATCCTTATCTCTAATTACTTTTGAAAAAGTAGAATTTGAATTCAGAAATGTTAGTAATTTAGCTTAATAGTCTAACCACACAACGAAGAATAAAATGGTATCTAGAATACGTTCCCCTTCTACTCGATCCTCCCGTGGTATTTTCAGATAATCAATTTCAAGAAATCACTTCATTATGGTAACATTGTCAAAATGGAATGTGACTCATAAACTTGAATCAGATTACCCCCAAAGTTTTGTCATTCTAGAGGCATTTTTGAGTAAAATTTTGTAAGAAACGCCTTTGGGTCAATTTTTGGGTTTAGATTTTTTTTAAATGTCACCAAGCAGAAAAATCTAATCATCAGTGTAATTTCTATATATGCATATATGCAGAGTATGTTTGTGTGTCTCTTGAGTAAACAGGACACGTCACTTGGATTACATGAGCCTACCTGTGATTATACATAATATCCATGGGCATATATATAGGGAGCCAAAGTGAACCCGCTGAAACCACAGATACCCACCTACAAAACAACGTTTCCGGTGGCCAGTAAGAACGAGGCTTAGTGCTAAAGCTATGGGGGTTTGAGGCTAGACTTTCGTTTTTGGTCTCTTTTGTTACTTTCGAAGTGAGGTTTACTACTATTGTCTCTGAATAACTCTCTTTCGAAACTACGATGACAGTTGTTAAGTTTATTAAAAATTTGGATCTAAATGATTGAAGAATGAGACATATAATCTCGAACCTACATAGTCTAAGTACTGTGCGCCTATATCCGGAAATACTATTTTGCGACCGGCTATCTGTGGTTGGAGCGGGTTCACTTTGGCTCCCTATAGGTTGCACACACATTAAAATGCTGATTCCACCAACACACAAGATATAGTGAGATTTGTCGCGATTTGGTTGTCTTGCTAAATCCTGAATAATCCTGAAAAGGTTTTAAATAATCGCATGCATATTTGCCACGATGTGTCTTGGGGTGTCATGGAGCACTAAATCATACACATGATATCGCGTGGTACATATCGCGACAAAGGAGGTACAACATACCGCAACACTTTAAGATATATAACAAAATATACCACAGCAAATCCATCATGTTGGTGGAACCAGCCCTTAAGTGGGGTACATGTATAGGGCTTTCCAAAAATACCGGGAACATGAAATTGCTTTATTATTTTTCAATGATTTACAATATGTTCTAACAGTGGAGTTGGCGGCTCGTCAAGCCCCGGCCTCCGCACTTATGCTGTGCGATAGGTGCAAATTAATAAAAAGGTAATAAATACCAAGCGAGGGTAATATATTACATATCATGGATCACAGAGACTTCCCTCAGGGGAATTTTATCTAACACCCTACCTCAGTTGTTCCGTCCTCCTTTGGTACCAGGTTACCTAGGTACTTATATTCTATCCGAATCTGTGGCACATTTAGAGGAGGCGATCCGGCATCCCTTTGAAGCCCGAGTGTAGGTCAGGCCCCATCTATGTCGCTCCGCAGTTTTGGTTCCCGTCCTGCAGGCTGACCAATTCTTTTGGACATTTTGTTTTGTTTTAAAAGATCTTTATTCACTTCTTTCATAAGAAAGTTCTTTCAGTGAAATACAATTTCCAGTTAAGTATTGGAGATACAAGGGTGCAATAAAATAGAAAATAGAAAAACACACAAAAACACACACAAATAAATATAAAGTGCAGTGTTTTACTGTGGTGCCACTGCGGTATGGTAATCCGCCACGTGGGATGAAGATGGTATGTTGGAGTAATACGAATGGTTCTCATGTAAAGCTGTTTATCTCACCCCTGGTATTTTCATCCCATAGACTTAACATTGGCAACTCGTTCTCCATGCCCCTACGAGAATTGTAGTCCATTCTCCATAGTCTATATCCTGTGCATCGTCCATTATTTTAGTGTGTGCGTGGGTGAGATCGATCCAAAAAGCAATTTGTTTTTGTCAAATTTGTTGTTCTCAAATTCGTTTGACTGGCACATGATATTCACTCGGCTG
This sequence comes from Alentia gelatinosa, assembly GCA_950022655.1. NCBI lineage: Eukaryota > Metazoa > Annelida > Polychaeta > Phyllodocida > Polynoidae > Alentia > Alentia gelatinosa. The sequence continues at coordinate 110,501,937 of OX465579.1, forward strand.
TCGCCTTGTTCGTATCACTCCACACCGAACTTATGGAGAACGACGACTTTGACCAAAACTTGTTGATTTCTTCTTTATTATCTCATGAGGGCTTGTTTTGTGTTTTCTGAAATTTTGATAATTCTTGTTTAAATTGTTTGTTTTTTTCGTTTCGGATGTGTGGGGCAATTCAGTCCACGTCTTCAATCCCCTCTGATAAGGGGATTTCTTATAAGTTTCCCTCTCGAATCTTCGTTCATGGAATTTAACCTTCCGGTCATTCCTGGTAGCCACGTGTCTCTGGTCTAATCTGTCACTCTCTTTAAACAACTTAAACATCAGGACTAGCAATTTAGTGTCCCTTCAACATATCTATATCAGTTGCTTGGTGTAGCTCCTTTACAGATATCCTTTGGTTAAAGGTTCTAGTGGTAACACGAAGGGCGCGGTTCTGAAGTCGCTGCAATTTTCCTACTTCAGATTGGACTGATCCATCGTATAAATATGCGCAATACTCCACATTAGCGGGAGCATCGCTAATTTATAGACTGTTAGTGACACTTCCCATGTGATAAATGGTCTGATTTTACCCAATTGGGATAGTTTTGTATTAACTGATTTAACCACATCACGCAAATGAGATCGCAAGCTATTAGTGTTATCTTGTATCTGCCCCTGCATATCACGTGAATAATAGACCGTGACCGCGTTGAACTAGCGATTCTTCTTTTAATATTTCCAATGAAATCTTGATGAATGCCTTTGGGAGGCCTACCTCTTTGGCATGTTACATCCCATAATTTTCTCATGTCACGAAACACCGTCATTCGACCACATGCTTTTCTTCCAAGAAACAGTTCTTCAAAGATCAATAAAGCTTTATCATTTGTGTAAAAAAACTCTTATATTTTGATAAGAGATTGTTGGATATGCTATATTCTTCTTTGTCCAAGGGACCCAGCGTGTTCTTTAACTTTGACCAACGGAATATTATTCTATATGCATGCTTACCATTGCATAGACCACTGCAACTTAACGGGTAAGTTTGAATTACCATTAACCTTTATCAACTATCCCATCTGAATGGTTTACAAATGCATTGATTTCATTTTCATGCACCCGCTACCCCGACAAAGAACAAAGTAGTCGCAAAACACTTAAAAACACACTGTACTGAAGTCAGTTTAATCCGTTTTATTTATGAACACATTATCTACATACATGTACACAATGGCACTTCTTTGTGTTTCTTTGCACAAAAACATAGCCTAGTAATAATGACGTCGTTCAAGTTAATTATCCACTGCTAGCATTGGAAGGGTTAGTTGCGTCTACTATTCGGGCCGTGATGGACTGTAAAGCTTGACAAGCTGGTGACTGAGAGAACTGTTCCATGAAATTCTGACCAGTTTCTAAAGTTCCTGTCAGTTGAGGATCCAGCGGTACACAACCTATAAGACATATGAGACGTAATAGAGCATTTTATACAGAAATAAATCAAATAAATTCTCTAGAGTGATATATATATATATATATATATATATATATATATATATATATATATATATATATATATATATATATATATATGTAGTGAAGGCACGACCACTTGATATCAGAACCTGTTACCGGGTGCCTAAAAAATGTATCATAATGTGAATGCAGATTTTCAACACTTACCTAGAAAAGGCACAGATGCCATGCTGGCAAGGGATTCCCCTCCACCCTTGGAGAAGAGATTTGTACATTCCTGGAATGAAATGAAGAGTAATGTTAGCCAAACAGCAACAGCTAAAATTGTAACTACTAACTAAAGTTTAATATCTCCGATCTTTATGAAATGTTGAAATTACAGCCATATCCCAGCACTATATAATACTCAAGGGCTAATATAATATGTATATTTAATAGTGTAGGGTAGGGGTAGGTCAGAGTAGGATGGACAATTAAAACGAAGATTTGAAATGGCATGGCATTGCAGGGTATAGTAAAAAGGGCCTTGCAGGTTAAGCCTGTATTCCACCAACAAGACAAAATCGTTGTACAGCACCCGTATGGCGGTTGCTGCGTTTGCTGGCAGATCTGCTCTATTTTAAATCATCTGTCGGGTTGGTGGAAGCACAAACCACACGTTTCAGCAGGCGTCTGCTCTCCTGCCCGACGTTTCAAGACGTTGGTTGGAGGATATTGGGTTTGATGGGACGTCGCCTCAAGGTTGCTGAGCGTCTGGTGGGGCGTTTGGCCATCTGCCAGCTGAAATGCGGTTCCACCAACCAGAATTTTCAGGCGATCCCCCAACAACCCTCCACAAGATGTAAATATAGCGTCGGCCGAAATAACTGATTGATTAGGTTTTTATCGGCTGGAATTGGGCATCTGGCCGATACATTCGAAGACTACGACACCCGCCCGTGAGCGCTGCCGGGACTTGCGGCGAGGGAACGCCGCCAACATGGTGCGGCCGACCCGGCGATACCCGAAGTCGCGAACGGACATCGAAAATTCCGACACTTTCGGCAGAATTCTAGCACCATAGCGTGCCATACACATTCATAATATCAATCCTTATCTTAATTTACCTTCATTGTTCGATTAAATGTGTAATTCCTCGGTTATTTGACGTTTTCTGACCGTTCCCGTACAAAACCCAACACGCCGACACACTGCTCCGCTCGATACGCGGCTTTCGCGGGTTCAGAGCGTCGTAGTGTATCGCCGCACGCTGCGCCGCCTATCGGGGAACTCGATTACTACGTAAAAATGCGGCTAACGTCCACCAGTCGGCGCCACGGCAGGGGCGTCGGCTAGGATCTGCTGGAACTTTGAACCCACCCGACGCTCGTATGACGTCCAAATGAACGTCTGTTGGGGGTTTCGGTGGAGCAGCGACGCATTTAGAGGCCATTTTCCCAGACGTTTCAACCGACGTCGGTTGAAAGGTCGGCTGGAACGTCTGTTGATGTTGAAAAAGTGGTTGTTTGGTGGAATACCGCCTTTAAGGTACTACAAAACGTCGTTTGGTGAAATCACCTTTTTGCAACCTCCATCATCTGAATAGTACACCTGCATAAAGAGGGTGTTCTATTGGGGCGATTGCCGAACCACAAGAAAAACATCAAGCGCGGACCACACTGAGGTTCTTTTATAGCAATCGGTGTAGTGGAGGAGGAAAACGCTAATCGGCAGTGGCAACATTGGGGTATGACAGGCGACAACCCATAAAACCTAATAGAAATTAGCTACCTAATAGCTTTTGTCGGGCACTCGCAAATGTAGCCCATACTGGTATACTGTGGGTATCTAGGCATGTTTGGCAGATACCCGACGCGTCAGATTCAGGGCCAGCTCAATAGAACACCCCCTTTCCCCGATTCAAATTTGTGAACCAAGAGGATCCAACTCAATTTTCAGAAATCACCCCCCTACCATGTCCGATCTTGTCAATCGATGCACTATACCCAAATATAGCCAACTGTAATTGGGCTACTTAATCAGTATTACTGCCTATTCTCCAATATGATATATTGTCAATATATAACGAAATGAATGGGCCTCAATGGCGGTAATGGATTTGAAAACCATTTTTCAATTAAGTCAAGTTATTCATGTTATTTGCTTTTTTGAGTATTTTAATGAAGAGGCCGGGAAGTTAGACTACACTATCAATCATCTAAGCTAATAATGTTTTGCAGTGAGTATTCATAGTTTATATTTCTTGATATCTAAAATTATACTCTGCTCTCAGATATTTGTATCAAGCTCTTGGTCTAGAAAGCGATCGAACCTGACCAACATCCAAGTGGGAGACAAAAGTGTTGGCCAATCTAAACCCCTACCAGAAGAGAGAATCATTCTCCCAGCAGATCTTTTGTTGTGGTTGGAGATTGCAGTACTCTCAAAGCCCCTTGTTCATGTTACGATTTTCTTTTTTGATTATTTTAATGAAGAGGCCTAGGAAGTTAGACTATGCAATCAATCATCTAAGCTTGTAGTGAGTATTCATAGTTTATATTTCATGAAAACCAAAATTGTACTCAGCTTTGAGGTTTTTGTATCAAGTTCTTGGTCTAGAAAGCGATTGGGGGGGGGGGGGGGGGGCTGACCAACATCTAAATCGGAGACTGAGGTGGTGGCCAATCTAGAGAGACATTGACCACTGGTTTCCCCTAATCGCCACCAGTAGTCGTCTTCACATAACTCACGCCCATGTACGGTTTCACTACCTCTCTTCGATTTGCTATTAATATATCATCGGATTGGTGAGACTTGGTACGATCTTTAATGGTTGTTATTCATTTAAGTTGATCCTTACGGTGCAATGGGGGCAGACATATCCACTCATGTTCTCGACGATGCCGAGGACTGGAATGGCGGTCTTCTTACAAAACGTCAGTTCTCGGCGAACATCTCCAACAGCGACTGCCTGAAAAATTACATTCACAATTGTCGACGGCAGTTAAAGGACAGGACCTCAATACTTGATGAATAAAATCACAGTGCATAATGGGAAGCAATAGCGGGTACGTTACTGACAGTTTATAGAAATAGAAGGACAAGAGAGGAAAATGGCCAGGGTGAGAGCGTGTTTATGATTACTGTTTCAAAATATATCAATAATGATACTCGATTAGATGAATAATTTGCTGAAACTATGAGATAGGAGTGTGGTGGTGGTGGTGGTGGTGGGGGGGGGGGGGGGGGACGTTATGGTGTGTCACAAAAAAGATACAGGAAATGCCCACATAGCTGGCCTTACTTTATAGAATATTTCCAATCCTTTACAAGGCATAATAAACTAGATAAGCATGTGTAATATCACCAGGTCCGCGACACACATTAATATTTCTCAGCAAATTGCCTGTCTCTGCTATCACAGACAGGACTCTGGTCATGAGCCATGACTGGTGCTAATGCCGACAATAGAACCAGGTGGCGCAACATATGTAAAAACCTCCGACTGGAGAATTCTCGTACTTGTGGTGTAGTGACGAGGATGGCCCCGTCTGGGGAATACTGACGTAAACTCTCGACAACGGCGATGTGCTCGTCGGACGTGCCGGGCGGTGTGTCGATGATCAGGTAGTCCACATCCCGCCAGTACACATCAGACAGGAACTGTTTGATCATTGCTGTAATAGAAAGGCGGTACATGTACATCGTAATATAGGTAAAAGAGACGGCCTCTTTTTGTATGATGTGTACAGGGCATTGCTAAGAGTATGACAATGCAAACTTTGAAACAATTCAGGATATCTACATGCAGGTCTTCAGGCTGTCTACTCCTAGCATGACAGAACTTTGACTATCCAGTGGGCAGATAAAAGTCACAGTGGGACAATGGGGCTATACTCAAAATACTATTATTCAATCTGCACACTGACCCTTCAGAATATCTGTGTTACCATCATTGCATATATATGTGATCATCTAAGAACAACACAATCAAGGATGTCCGCATGAGAGAAGCATAATTAGGTGTGCTGTTAAGCCTTTACCCTCTCTGTGCATTCCCTGTTTATTATATTCCTTTTGTTCGAACTTCAGATTGTTTTCTTGTTAGTTAGTTTTGTTTTAGTATATCTAATACAAAATATATTAGAAAAAAACACGTACTGAAGGCCGCAACACATACATGGTGCCTCATTAAAGTATGTTAGTGTAGTGTACTATTAATCAACAATGTAAAAAAAACAACTATATAAGCAGCCCTAGAATCTATGGATATACTGTTAGAACATACGGTCAATATTGAATGTCATGTACACAGCTATGGTCCGCTAAACCTCTAAAAAATAAAGGGAAGAGGTTACAAGGCATACCTGTTTTCTTTGGACCTCTCCATACTACTGCATCGTTTTCATTTCCCAGAAGAAAGCCAATTGACATGACTCCTAGTCGCTGCTCTGGATCGACGAAGACAGGAACCCAACTAGAATGAAGAAACATATTGGGTACATTTCTTGCAGGACTTAAAGAATCGACAAAGAATCGTATTCATACTCCAACCTTGGACAGTGCCACTTCAAGTCCAAGCAATGAGTGTGTCGAGCACTCTTAAGCCTGGCAGATTCAAACAAGCAGCACGAGGTTTTACTTAAAGCAGGCATGGGACTGGGGAATTGAAAATCAAATGAGGAAAATTGCCAGGTGGTTTGCGGGTCACCTAGGCCCCCAACGGGGTCCAGTGACAGAGCAGGGGCTGGGTCCCAGGGGACGAACTCCCCAGGAGTTCCTGCATTTTGAGCTATTCTAGGTGAATTCCTGGCCTCATCTGAAAACTAAAATGGCCAGCATGGTACATATGTCATTCACAATCTATCAGATTTTCATTTTGAAAGCCTACCCCTCTAAATATTTTGAACTCCTCAGATCTACATTGATCCCTGGAATGATCTTTGGGGTGTCAAAAATCTGGAGATCCGGGAAAATCCTATGCCTGTTAAGGTAAATCCTTTCTACTATTTGCGCTACATTTACATAGCGACAAACATGCATGGCCTAAGCCACCATTATCTATCATGAACAAACGAATATCTGGGATACGCAGGCATTACCAAGATCGTATATTTGTACTTGGCAAGTGAAGACGTATTGTAGTCAAACTGCAGCTGATTCAAGAAGTAGCTGTGAATTAGCACACATCATCACGTCTTGACTCTTCAAAAATACACTATCGTGTGATATTTTTTTCTATAGGGGTGACATGAAACACCTACCCTTCTGGACATTGATGGACCTCCTGTGACTGCACGTTTAACATTTTGGGGATACTGGGACCACATAAGTCTATGTCGAGTATGCCGACCTGTACATAAAACAATCAAAAACGAGGAATTAGTACGTGAATACCCATCAGTTTCATTAGCCATTTAAGAGACATAAGCGACACGATTATGCTGTCAAATTGTACATAATAATAGCTGTTGTAAATACATTGTGAATTTTGCTACTCGATCCTATACCATTTGTTCTGTTGCTCTCATCCAATGGTCGGTTACAAGGTATTCAGTATGGTGATTCATTCGTATATAACCAAAATGATGACGAGTCAGACATAATTCACGATTCATCCCAAGACACCCTTCCTTAATCTAAGACACTAGATACTTCTACACAATTATAAAAATAGATTACAAAGATAAGAAATAGTCTAACGTTATTACGTAACAATGCTATTATCCATCGGAGGATATAACTAGCATCGGTAGCATATAACTAATAGTACATAGTCAATATTGTCCATTTACTATATACCCATGCCGTATATACTGTAAATACGTACCGTTTCGGTATATGACGTAAAAATACTGTACGGACCAGTCTTTTTCGCCTAATCGAGGACCCAGCCTATCCGTCAGACTGGGCATCTCATACTCTTTCTCATATCAAAGATATCTTAGAGGATGCCAGGGATTATCAATTCGACCAGGTTCGGGCATGGTCTGAGGAAATCTTAAGCCTTATCTCTGAAGGCCGCCTAAGCAAGGCCTGGGAGGATACGAATAATATTCAAATGCTCAGGGTTTCAATCTCTCGCTCCCCTTTGGGAAAACTATCCGGTTCGAATAATCCTTGGGCTAGTAAAAAATCAGAAAAATCAGAAAAACAGGCGGATAAGCAAGACCTCAGGGGGGGGCCCACCCTGCAAAGCTTTTAATATCGGGGCCTGTCAACAGGCCAATGGCCACCTTAAAGCAGGCCAGAAGCAACTTCACATATGCTCATATTGTCTGTTCAATCTCTCGGCCTACCACCCTCATGCAGAAAGGGACTGCCGCGTTAAGACACGCCATGCAGCCACAAATGCAAATGGGGGGGAGGGGGGTGCTGCCCCCCCTTTTCGGCGCTAGGCTCGCCCAAGCCTCCCAATAACGGGCACCCAGGGACCACCATTCCTCACGAAATAGTTCCCTGCTCTCCAAGCACATTCTGCTCTCGCCCACGTGGCACTGTTCAAGCCTCCGGGCTCGCTTCAGGCATTTGCCCTAGCTCACCCGGCCCCGGTTCAGACTGAGAATCAATTTTTTTACTCTGTTAAATGTTGTGATGTTCCCGATGTGATCAATGATACGAGACATGTTTCATATCCGCCCGGCCCAACGCCCCTTGGCATCGGAGTCCCGGATATCCCACGAGATGGTGCCACCGCTGCGATGGAATGCCGCGGTTACCCGCAAGGTGGCGGCACCGCTACTGGCGGCGCCGCTAGCTGCGGCCCGGCATCCTCCACACAGACACGGGGGAAGCTATCCCACTTATTCCTACAGACACAGTCCCGGTTGAGAATCCCCCACAGTATATTTCTCCTGGCGGTGGCATCTCTCTGGCCCCGGGCCCAGTAGACCTCAAAGGGGTCGCCCCTGTACATCACAAAGCTTATATGGAGGCTATGGAGGCCGGCCTCCCCAATTATGCGGGTCTGAGGATCCCTATCCCATCTGGCCTTAATATCCCGACCTGGAGGCAAGAGCTCCAAGGCTATCACGATGAACGACTTGTGGATTACCTCGAGTTCGGTTGGCCCTCGGGCTACACTCCCTCCACTATCCCGGTATCCACAATAAAAAAATCATGCTTCAGCGGAGGCTTTCCCTGGGGCAATTGATAATTATGTGGCGACGGAATTGGCTCATGGGGCCCTTCTGGGACCCTTCAGTTCCCCTCCTTTTATTGAATGGGCACAGGTACCCCCCATTATGACACGAGAAAAAAAGGACGGGGGTAGGAGAATCATAGTCGACCTCTCGTTCCCCTCGGGGGCTAGCGTCAATGACGGTATCCGCCAGGGTAACTTCGAGGGAGATCGTTTCACCTACAACCTCCCCACTATAAGGGATGCCATCACTCTAGCTCAAACCAAAGGCCCTCGGGCCTACCTATGGAAGGCGGACCTCTCACAAGCCTATCGTCAGCTCAGAGCTGACCCCCTGGCATACCCCCTGTATATGATACAAGTTCATGGGGAGTATTTTGTCGACCTCTGCCCCCCTTTCGGGGCGAGATTATTGGCTCCAGCATGCCAACGTACCACAATGGCTGTGGTCTACATGATGGCGGCTCGAGGTCATACTACACTTGTTTACCTAGACGATTTCATCGGGGTCGAGTCCTCTGAGTCGGAGGCCCTGAAGGCTTTTCGCGAATTCCAGGCCCTTGCCGGCGGCCTCGGTCTGGCCCTCGCACCTAAAAAATGTGTTCCCCCTACCAATGACCTCGAATGGATCGGATACGACATAAATACGGCTGCGGGCCGAGTCTCGATCCCTCACCCAAAAATCGTAGAAACACGGGAACTTTGCGAAAAATGGCTGAGAAAAATCGCAATAATGAAAGAAAGCCTCCAATCCGTTCTGGGTAGACTCATATACATCTCAACCTGTGTACTTCCGGCCAGGAAATTCACCAATCACCTCTTATCCGCCCTTCGTAAGGTCCGAGACAAAAGCCTCATAGGCCTGTCCTCGGGGGCGAAAGCGGACCTGGCTTGGTATGCAGCGTACGCTTCAAAATACAACGGCCTGGCTATTATAGCCCCCAATAGGCCAACAGAATACATCTGTGTTGCTCATGCAAAAGGGGGCGTGGCCATGGTCTGCCAAAAGGCCTATTTCGTACAACATCTCACCCCAGAAATGAAAATAATTATTTCAAAAAAGGCCCACGCTCAGGCCTGCGCGGTCCTCGTGACATGCGACACTTTCGGGTATACCCTCCCCGAGGGCACCGCCCTTGTGCTTGGCCTCGACCTCGTCCCCAAGGTAGATGCAGTGGTTACAGGCAGGACCGCGGACCGCGTCCTCGCAGCGGTGGCCCGCGAGGTCTGGCTCCACCTGGCGGGCAGAGACATACGCCTCTCCTTTCACCAGACCTCGGGGGCCGCCCTCGATTTCCCACTTCTCTTGGCTCGCGGGCTGACCTCGAGGCCGGCTGCGGCTTGGGCCTCGAGCTTGACCCGCGAGCATAACCTTGTGCAATGCCAACCTGTTGTGCCACACCCACTGCTCTCGTTCTTCTTTTAATTCCAGAGCCTCTACCACTACACACCCAGATGCTCCTCTCGGCGAGTGCGGTGACCTCGAGGGCAACGGCGGCCAATAAGTCCATCCAGGCCAGAGCGTACCTGGCGTTTGTGGCAGCATACGGAGTGCCGCCAGCATCTCCTTCCATCAAAGATGTGGCGCTGTACGTCCAGTTCCTCGCCAACTCCCTGTCCTCGCCGGCCTCGGTCCTCAACTATCTCTCCGGAGCTAAGGCCTGGGTCTCGGCTCGGGCTGGGGACCTTGCAGCCTTCGCCCACCCCCTGGTAAAACAAGTCATCTCAGGCACTGCTCGTCTCTCTACACATGTTCCGGCTCAGGCCCCCCCAATGACCCCTACCCTCGTGGCCGGCCTCGCGGCGCTGGCCTTGGCAGCGGTCCCCCCGGGCCAGGTCTTAAGGGCTGCATTACTTCTCGGCTTCGCGGCAATGCTTCAAGGCTCGAACCTGGTGAGCCCCTCAACCCTCGGTCCTGGCCCTCACACCCTCCTGCGCAGAGACATCCAGCAGGAGGGTGGAGGCGGCCTCTGGGTCATCATAAACTCCTCGAAGACAATCCGAGACCCGTCATCGGCGGTCTCGCACCTAATTCTACCGACGGCCTCGGCATCCTGCCTGGTGGCAGCCTGGTCCAGATACGAAGCATCGGTTCCCGCCCCGCCCTGGGCACCAGCTTTTCTCAGTCAGGTGGCATCCCCCCTGACCGTGAGGCAACACTTCATTTATCCGCTGGGGCCTCAAGGCCCTGGGCCTCCCCAACTCGGATCATTTCTCCATCCACAGCCTCCGTCGAGGTGCAGCCCAGGCAGCTGCGGCCTCGCCAGACGTGGCCCTACCGGACCTCATGAACCACGGAACGTGGACCTCCAAGTCAGGCCTCGGGGCCTACGTTCCCCTCGTAAACTCGGGCAACGTCCCCAAGGCCCTCTCGGCCGCTCTGGCTAAGTCTGACTTGCCACATTCAACCTCTTGTAAGACTCGTTGAGTCTTCCGTTCTGCCTTTTTATAGACTTGAAATATCAAACAGACTTATTACAGACTTGTAATTGATCTTATTATCTTCTCGAGTAATAAATACTCTATGCCAATTTCCTGTGTTGGGTTTAATTGGTTAGTAATTGATAAATTGCATGTTAATTATCAAGCGGGAAATTTTCTTGTTATCCGCCGGCCTTGACCCCGATGTCAACCGCCACGTCATCTCGTGACGTCACTACGCTTCGGCCTCTTTTGGCGGCAGGATCTAAAGACATAAGACGTGTTTCTTTACCACCACCCGCCCCACAACTTGACTAACTGAACTTTTTATAGACTTGAAATATCAAACAGACTTATTACAGACTTGTAATTGATCTTATTATCTTCTCGAGTAATAAATACTCTATGCCAATTTCCTGTGTTGGGTTTAATTAGTGTAGTACATCAAAGAAATATCAGTAAGCAAAAGCTCTGGTTTGGACAACATTTCAGGAATGGTCATAAAGGATGCTATGATGATCCTAAATAATGACTTATTATTCGCTACAATTTTCTATAATTGACTGGAAAAGGGGCACAATTGTCCCGATCCTGAAGGGAGGGGATACAAGCAATATCTCTAACTGGAGACCGATATCTTTACTGCCGGTACCCGCCAAAATTCTAGAGAGAATAGTTTATAGTCTTATCAACGACGAATTAGAGAATAGCCAATTCATAAACAATAAGCAATTTGGTTTTAGGCCGAACTAAGGTACCGGTGATACTGTGTTTAAATTCGTGGATGAGTTATACAATAGTAGGGACAATGGTCATGCCTGTGCAGCATCTTATGTGGATCTGAGAAAGGCTTTTGACTCTGTTCCTCACCCATTACTAATAGCAAAATTGGAGAAAATTGCAGGCCTACCATACCAGCTGACTAATTGGCTTAAAGATTACCTTAACAATAGGTCCCAACGTGTCACTGTAAATGGCAAAACCTCAGAAGAAAGGCTAGTTAAATTTGGTGTGCCCCAGGGCTCTGTCCTGAGGCCTCTTCTCTGGGATGACTGTGAATGCTAGCAAAACCAAAACGACCTGGTATGCATCAAATAAGTCCAAAGCCCATCTACCTAATTTAGATTTAGAATGTGGGAACCATAAGTTAACATAAGTGAACAAGTATAAATACCTGGGTGTAAGCCGGACCTTAGTTTCAAGGACCATATTAAGGATGTGATTAAAAACGTACATGGAAGATGTTTCAAACTGCATAAACTGAGGCCTAGTATTTCAAAGGAAGTTGCTCGTAGAATCTACCTGGCAGTTATCAGACCCATGTTTGAGTATTGTGGTTTTCTACTTGATGGCGCAGCAGTAATTGAAACCGCTAAACTGCAGAAGGTTCAAAATAGAGGGTTGAAGATCGTCCAGGGATACCGCAAGCCCCGCCAGCACATAGATGACTTACACCGAGTGAATAAAGTGGACTTCCTTGACAGTCGTCGAAACACACAACTATTATCTATGATGTTCAAATTGAGCAAGGACCCCATTATGATAGACAGCCGTATCGGAAGGACACAAAGTGACCAAAAGATCAAATTCAAAATGAAGAAGCCAAGAACAGCAAAGTTTCAGCGCTCACCATACTGGAGAGGAGTACAGCTTTGGAATGAATTAGATGAACACACGCAGAAGCTAGATGGGAAAAGAGACTTCAAAGTACAAATAAAATCAAGACGTCTGTTAATGAGTGGGCTTAATTGATATAAAGCGCTGTACTCCCTAAATGTTTAGTGTTGGCAGTCTGATGAGCGACGTGACGACTGTTTCCTCTTACTTACATTTCATCTCCATCTCCATTATGTTCCCGCTGATCTGGTGTGCATTTATGTAAATATACTCTCTACACTATATCCTTGACACAATTTGCTGTGAACCATTGTATGATGTTTAACGAACCACTGGTGGAAGAACTACCCAAGTGGTAGAACCAGTGGGAATGAATAACTAAAATAAAAATAGTAAGGTCATTCTATATAATTACTAACCTTATTGCCTGCTTGGCGGAGAGCCAGAGCTAGCTGGACACTAATGGTGCTCTTGCCTACACCACCCTTTCCTGACATCACGAGCAGCACGTGCCGCACCGTCCGCAGGTTGTCATTCTTCTCCTCTGGCACAGGGCACAATATAACACGTGAATCAGTTACACGGAGTAGAAGTAAGTTATAATCAGGACCGGGCGGAGGAAAGGCCATGTGGCCCAGCCCGCGCTCTTTTTTTTTTTTTTTGCTGTTATCAAAGATAGCTTTTGAAGTGTCATAAAATGGGCATGACAATAGGTGGCAGCACAGAACTATTAGTTGTGTAGGCAGTATGAAGAGAGATTTGAATACCACGGTTTGGGGAATATCTAGATACACATAATACCACATTAAATGCATCCCTGACACCAGCAACTTTGATTTGATACTAAATACACATACCTTTCATATTTTCTATCAAGGTTCATCTGATATAAAAAAGCCAACTTCTATAAACATTTTCTCTGATGTGCGCAGCAATGAAAAACAAGTTTTTTTAGAGTGGCTTAATATATCGGGTTTTTCTTTGTAGATTTTATGGAAACTAAAAAATATATTTCCAATAAGGGACACAAAGTGTAAAAGAACAACAATGGTTGCAGTTTTATTTGTGTGTGCTTGTGTGCGGGCAGTGCGGGTGAGTGGTTGGGCAGATGGCCCCAACTATCTTAAAGATGATATAAATCAATTAGGCTAGGTTGATGAATTCTAAAAGCTAGACTCCACCCCACACATGCTGGGAGGCTGTGTAGAGTGGAGCCTGCAGGTCATTTCTCAACTGGTAGAGTTGTGGGTGAGTACCAAAACTGGACCATTCTGTTTGGAAACTCTCCAAGCATTATTCTGGAACCTTGTACTACGGTAATTTATACCAGGAGAGTTTGAGGCAGTAGCGACACATCTCAAGCCTTGCAGTGGACCTATAAATACCTGTGGCCTCTCTCATGTCATGATCACAGTATATGTCTGACTGTGAGAGTAGACACATCACCATAGGTGTACTGACTTGGACTAAAAACTACAAATAATAGGGTTAGTACTGATTTGATTTTCATGTCTATATGTTTAATGATATAAAAGACAAGTTTACTTCTCTGTAAACAACATACGAGATCTGTTATATGCATGGTATGCCTAATTGTTTAGGAGTAGGGCAGAGCAGTGAGAGCAGTGAGCCATGACTGCCAGGCTCTTACCTCTACCACTCCTGTCCACAACAGGTATGAATAAACGATTTAGGGGCAATAAGTCTGTATGTCTGTGGATCTCTGTAGATATAGAACTATGTGAGAAGTCAGTAATTAGAGCAAGAATACCGCTTAGATAAAAATATTTTACGGGAAAGCAACAGAAAATAGTGAGTTGTATGTCCATGGCTAAACACAAACCGAAATTCACTGCGTGACGAAATTCATCATGTTTTCATTAGTCCGACGAGTCCGACCCTATACATTAGTATAGTTAGGGTCGCCCACGACTAGTTTTCATGGGTAGTTGACGATATAAAATGGATACATCTAATTTTGCATCTATCTTAGCATAATCAGACGTGGTCCGACCCGCGCTGCCCTGATGTTCCCCTATTGAATCGTGAAATCAACATGAATTAATGACAGGTTGTGGGCCAAGCAACTAAGCCCAGACTATGTATATATTATGACGATGTGATGGCGTGAGGTGGGCGATAAAACGGGATTTTTAAAATATATTGTTTGCTATGCAACCAAAAATGAACTGAAGTTCATATTCTTGACAACCATTGTATGATGCTATAAATTATAATGCTGTGCTACAGAAAAAGAGAGATCACTCATATGTTCATCAGTGATACTCTATTGACAAACTTGTCAAAGCTGGTCCAAGTCCAACTCACCTATGGGTGCCGCCATCTTTACGTCATGTGACCTGATTAAGGTTTCTCAAAAGCTCGCTAGATGGCAGCTACTGCGGAGAAAATAGACTGTAGTACGTCCCGTTGTCGCCAGGGCCAGGGCGCTCAGGCTCTCAAACTGGCCCGTACCACAAACCAGGGTTCGGTTCTAGACGGACCATACACTGGCAACCAGCCTGCAGAGCTACACAAAATTACCTATATCGTAGCAGGGGTTGGTTGCCAAACTAGACGGACCACGGAGAAATGTCCACGCACGCTGGTTCTCCCGTCCTCCGGTAGGGGGCTCCCCCGGTCCTGCAATGTAGGAACTCGGCCTCGATACATGGTTGAGGCTGGACACCTGCAAAGCTGTCTTTTTTCAGCTTTATAGCACTGTACTAGCGACTTCGTCGATTCCTATTCGGCTACCCCCTCCCCCCCCCCCCCCACACACACAGTAAACGTTTACTGCCGTACTGCCTCCTTGTGGGTTAACGGAAAACCATCATTAACTTGTGGCACGAACTTATATCTATGGATAGGAAACGCGGGCCATTCCCGTGTTTGTTCAACGATCTCTTCGCCTCGGCTACGCTTGAGTGCATTTCGCGGGTAGAGCGCTAATTTCCGTATGATCCGCTAGGAAAAATTTGGCGATAGTTCCATTTTGAGCCACCAGGGTTTTAAGTGGCGCTGCTGATGTTTTTATTGTTTTTTTTGTTTTTTTTTTTATTGTTTTTGTTTTGTTTTGAGCAAGCTTTCTTTATTTCAATTATAGTACACTTCATTATTATTTGAATATATATCCTGTGTGTCTAGCCATTAGTTTCGGTCTTGGTGAACATGTTAATATCTACATTCATTTTTTTTTTTTTTTTTTTTTTTTAATTGAGCAAGCTCTTTCTTTATTTCACATGTAATACATACATTCATTCTTTCCTAAAAGTATAATCATGACTTACTTTCCTAAGGTGTTTATTTGCAATCCTTTTTTCTATGGTCTTGGAATAGTTAGGGCTGGCGGACAAATTTCCCTGATTTTCAGGCAGTCAGTCTTGGGAAAAAATTATTTGCAATTCATTCCCATGCCCCTAGGCCTTGATAAAGTATTTGTCAGTCGATTCCAGATATATACCTACATGGGACAGTTGGAATTAGGATCCTAAGTGCATTAGATTTTTTAAAAGTTACGGCACATTTTGTCTTAGAATAGTTGGGGCCGGCACACAAATTTCCCTGATTTCCAGGCAGTCAGTCTTGGGAAAAAAGTATTTTCAATTCATTCCCATGCCCCTAGGCCTTAATAAAGTATTTTTCAGTCGATTCCAGGTATGTACCTACATGGGACAGTTGGAATTAGGGTTCTAAGTGCAATAGATTTTTTTTAAATTACGGCACATTTTGTGTCAGTTTGGGTTGGGTCGGCAGTGAAAATTCCCAGATTTTCAAGGGAAAAATCCAGAAAATCCAGATTCTAAAATTGTTCCCATGCCCCTAGTCCTTAATAAAGTATTTGTCAGTCGATTCCAGATATACAGCTACATGGGACAGTTGGAATTAGGGTTCTAAGTGTAATAGATTTTTTTAAAGTTACGGCACATTTTGTCTTAGAATAGTTGGGGCCGGCGGACAAATTTCCCTTATTTCCAGGCAGTCAGTCTTGGGAAAAAAGTATTTTCAATTCATTCCCATGCCCCTAGGCCTTAATAAAGTATTTGTCAGTCGATTCCAGATATATAGCTACATGGGACAGTTGGAATTAGGGTTCTAAGTGCAATAGATTTTTTTAAAGTTACGGCACATTTTGTCTTAGAATAGTTGGGGCCGGCACACAAATTTCCCTGATTTTCAGGAAGTCAGTCTTGGGAAACAATTATTTTCAATTCATTCCCATGCCCCTAGGCCTTAATAAAGTATTTGTCAGTCGATTCCAGGCATATACCTACATGGGACCGTTGGAATTAGGGTTCTAAGTGCAATAGATTTTTTTAAAGTTACGGCACATTATGTGTCAGTTTGGGTTGGGTCGGCAGTGAAAATTCCCAGATTTTCAAGGGAAAAATCCAGAAAATCCAGATTCTAAAATTGTTCCCATGCTCCTAGGCCTTAGTAAAGTATTTGTCAGTCGATTCCAGATATATAGCTACATGGGACAGTTGGAATTAGGGTTCTAAGTGCAATAGATTTTTTTAAAGTTACGGCACATTTTGTCTTAGAATAGTTGGGGCCGGCAGACAAATTTCCCTGATTTTCAGGAAGTCAGTCTTGGGAAACAATTATTTTCAATTCATTCCCATGCCCCTAGGCCTTAATAAAGTATTTGTCAGTCGATTCTAGGTATGTACTTACATGGGACAGTTGGAATTAGGGTTCTAAGTGCAAAAGATTTTTTTAAAGTTACGGCACATTTTGTGTCAGTTTGGGTTGGGTCGGCAGTGAAAATTCCCAGATTTTCAAGGGAAAAATCCAGAAAATCCAGATTCTAAAATTGTTCCCATGCCCCTAGGCCTTAATAAAGTATTTGTCAGTCGATTCCAGATATATAGCTACATGGGACAGTTGGAATTAGGGTTCTAAGTGCAATAGATTTTTTTAAAGTTACGGCACATTTTGTCTTAGAATAGTTGGGGCCGGCAGACAAATTTCCCTGATTTTCAGGAAGTCAGTCTTGGGAAACAATTATTTTCAATTCATTCCCATGCCCCTAGGCCTTAATAAAGTATTTGTCAGTCGATTCCAGGCATATACCTACATGGGACTGTTGGAATTAGGGTTCTAAGTGCAAAAGATTTTTTTAAAGTTACGGCACATTTTGTGTCAGTTTGGGTTGGGTCGGCAGTGAAAATTCCCAGATTTTCAAGGGAAAAATCCAGAAAATCCAGATTCTAAAATTGTTCCCATGCTCCTAGGCCTTAGTAAAGTATTTGTCAGTCGATTCCAGATATATAGCTACATGGGATGTTGGAATTAGGGTTCTAAGTGCAATAGATTTTTTTAAAGTTACGGCACATTTTGTCTTAGAATAGTTGGGGCCGGCACACAAATTTCCCTGATTTTCAGGAAGTCAGTCTTGGGAAACAATTATTTGCAATTCATTCCCATGCCCCTAGGCCTTAATAAAGTATTTGTCAGTCGATTCCAGGCATATACCTACATGGGACCGTTGGAATTAGGGTTCTAAGTGCAATAGATTTTTTTAAAGTTACGGCACATTATGTGTCAGTTTGGGTTGGGTCGGCAGTGAAAATTCCCAGATTTTCAAGGGAAAAATCCAGAAAATCCAGATTCTGAAATTGTTCACATGCTCCTAGGCCTTAGTAAAGTATTTGTCAGTCGATTCCAGATATATAGCTACATGGGACAGTTGGAATTAGGGTTCTAAGTGCAATAGATTTTTTTAAAGTTACGGCACATTTTGTCTTAGAATAGTTGGGGCCGGCACACAAATTTCCCTGATTTCCAGGCAGTCAGTCTTGGGAAAAAATTATTTTCAATTCATTCCCATGCCCCTAGGCCTTTATAAAGTATTTGTCAGTCGATTCCAGATATGTACCTACATGGGACCGTTGGAATTAGGGTTCTAAGTTCACTAGATTTTTTTAAAGTTACGGCACATTTTGTGTCAGTTTGGGTTGGGTCGGCAGTGAAAATTCCCAGATTTTCAAGGGAAAAATCCAGAAAATCCAGATTCTAAAATTGTTCCGATGCTCCTAGGCCTTAGTAAAGTATTTGTCAGTCGATTCCAGATATATAGCTACATGGGACAGTTGGAATTAGGGTTCTAAGTGCAATAGATTTTTTTAAAGTTACGGCACATTTTGTCTTAGAATAGTTGGGGCCGGCACACAAATTTCCCTGATTTTCAGGAAGTCAGTCTTGGGAAACAATTATTTTCAATTCATTCCCATGCCCCTAGGCCTTAATAAAGTATTTGTCAGTCGATTCCAGGCATATACCTACATGGGACTGTTGGAATTAGGGTTCTAAGTGCAATAGATTTTTTTAAAGTTACGGCACATTTTGTGTCAGTTTGGGTTGGGTCGGCAGTGAAAATTCCCAGATTTTCAAGGGAAAAATCCAGAAAATCCAGATTATGAAATGGTTCCCATGCTCCTAGGCCTTAGTAAAGTATTTGTCAGTCGATTCCAGATATATAGCTACATGGGACAGTTGGAATTAGGGTTCTAAGTGCAATAGATTTTTTTAAAGTTACGGCACATTTTGTCTTAGAATAGTTGGGGCCGGCAGACAAATTTCCCTGATTTTCAGGAAGTCAGTCTTGGGAAACAATTATTTTCAATTCATTCCCATGCCCCTAGGCCTTAATAAAGTATTTGTCAGTCGATTCCAGGCATATACCTACATGGGACCGTTGGAATTAGGGTTCTAAGTGCAATAGATTTTTTTAAAGTTACGGCACATTTTGTGTCAGTTTGGGTTGGGTCGGCAGTGAAAATTCCCAGATTTTCAAGGGGAAAATCCAGAAAATCCAGATTCTAAAATTGTTCCCATGCTCCTAGGCCTTAGTAAAGTATTTGTCAGTCGATTCCAGATATATAGCTACATGGGACAGTTGGAATTAGGGTTCTAAGTGCAATAGATTTTTTTAAAGTTACGGCACATTTTGTCTTAGAATAGTTGGGGCCGGCAGACAAATTTCCCTGATTTTCAGGAAGTCAGTCTTGGGAAACAATTATTTTCAATTCATTCCCATGCCCCTAGGCCTTAATAAAGTATTTGTCAGTCGATTCTAGGTATGTACTTACATGGGACCGTTGGAATTAGGGTTCTAAGTGCAATAGATTTTTTTAAAGTTACGGCACATTTTGTGTCAGTTTGGGTTGGGTCGGCAGTGAAAATTCCCAGATTTTCAAGGGAAAAATCCAGAAAATCCAGATTCTAAAATTGTTCCCATGCCCCTAGGCCTTAATAAAGTATTTGTCAGTCGATTCCAGATATATAGCTACATGGGACAGTTGGAATTAGGGTTCTAAGTGCAATAGATTTTTTAAAAGTTACGGCACATTTTGTCTTAGAATAGTTGGGGCCGGCACACAAATTTCCCTGATTTTCAGGAAGTCAGTCTTGGGAAACAATTATTTTCAATTCATTCCCATGCCCCTAGGCCTTAATAAAGTATTTGTCAGTCGATTCCAGGCATATACCTACATGGGACCGTTGGAATTAGGGTTCTAAGTGCAATAGATTTTTTTAAAGTTACGGCACATTTAGTCTCACAGCCTGCCTGAAAATCAGGGAATTTCGCCTGCCGATCCAACCCAAACTAACACAAAATACGCCGTAACTTTAAAAAAATCTAGTGAACTTAGAACCCTAATTCCAACTGTCCCATGTAGCTATATATCTGGAATCGACTGACAAATACTTTATTAAGGCCTAGGGGCATGGGAATGAATTGAAAATAATTTTTTCACAAGACTGACTGCCTGGAAATCAGGGAAATTTGTCTGCCGGCCCCAACTATTCTAAGACAAAATGTGCCGTAACTTTAAAAACATCTAGTGCACTTAGGACCCTAATTCCAACTGTCCCATGTAGCTTTATATCTGGAATCGACTGACAAATAATTTTTTAAGGCCTAGGGGCATGGGATCAATTTCAGAATCTGGATTTTCTGGATCTTTTTCCTGGAAAATCAGGAAATCTTTACTACCGACCCAACCCAAACTGACACAAAATGTGCCGTAACTTTAAAAAAATCTAGTGAACTTAGAACACTAATTCCAACTCTCCCATGTAGCTACATATCTGGAATCGACTGACAAATACTTTATTAAGGCCTAGGGGCATGGGAATGAATTGAAAATAATTTTTTCCCAAGACTGACTGCCTGGAAATCAGGGAAATTTGTGTGCCGGCCCCAACTATTCTAAGACAAAATGTGCTGTAACTTTTTTAAAAATCTATTGCACTTAGAACCCTAATTCCAACTGTCCCATGTAGCTATATATCTGGAATCGACCAACAAATACTTTATTAAGGCCTAGCCCTGGGCATGGGAATAATTTTAAAATATTGATTTTTGATATGTGACTTTGATTGGGGTTGGCAGGCAAATTCGCCTCATTTTCAGAAAATTTGGCACATAAAACCCAAGATTTTGAAGTCTAAGTATATACCTATACAGAACAGTCAGATTTATGGTGCTAAGTGTAGTGAACGTTTGTAGACAAATGTAAACAGTTCATCTGGCTGTCATGATTATGCTGAGCCTACCAGCAGCGACAGTGGCGATCCTGGGGGCAAAATGTTGAACTCACGCGAAATGACGGTAGAGCCGCCTAGCGGCCGTTATCAGAACCCTAACAATGCCGAGGCATAGATAGATACGCCAGAGACAGGTTGTTTCTAATCCAGGTGTTCCAAGTCCGTGCTTGTGGTCATCATTTCGTAAGACACAGGTGCTTGAGCTGATCATCAGCGATCAGAACAGTATGGATTGACACCAGCGAAAGAGTGTGATCTCATCTCTTTCTCTCAAGCAAAGGAGATCATAGAACTACAGTTCTAAATTATGTTTTCAGTACGGTTAGAAACAAATCAAAAGGATAGAAATACATCTGTAGAGAAACCCAAAAAATAGTAGCAGGATTCAGTTAAGAAATACACGAGAATCTCACTCTCGTGGCCATTCAGTCTCCATGCAGAGGTCTGGTTCACTCTGTCTCTATGTGCGGGAGACGCTCCAAGCGGATTCTACCAGAATCGTAGTTTTTTAGATATAGTAGGTAATAATGTGAATCCACAGTTGATTAGACTGCCCCTCCGAATGAGCACTACTTGTTGGTATGCATGACTAAGATCCAGTTTAGAAAAACACACACCTCCAGCTAGTTTCTGATACAAGTCATCAATGTTGGGAATTGGATATTTATCAAACTTAGCTGCTTTGTTTACAGTTATAGTTTGTAGTCCCCACATATACGCACTTCCCCATTTGGTTTCAAAATTGGAACAATAGGTGCATGCCAATCTGCAAATTCAACCTTTTTGATAACCCCATCATAGAGGCCTAGCTTGGAATTGTTGAGGTTTAGCATCACGGTCAATGTACAGTTTCGCTTCATAACCTTTCAACCTAGCAAGGCCTGGTTTGAATAGTTCTGGAAACAACTTCTTGTAGTCTACCTCAGAGAGTACATGCACAGATGACCAATCTAGACGTAACTGCTCAATCCAATCACGACTAGCAGACATGGTCCATGCCCTTCAACTACCAATGCATCAAGTTGTAATGACTGACCTGCATGATGTACTTTCAATGTCACACGACTTTAGAAGTGGAAGAAGACTTGCACCTAAAAAACATCTTAAGTACAGGTAAGTTGGCTAGATCTACTTGGCTAGATCCAGAGTGTGACAGTCTGAAGTGGTAAGTAAACTGTAGTTGAGTAAGTGACCAGATGAGTCTCACAGATTGATTTACTCAAACTGCACTTCTGTCTCAATACAAATATGATGGTTCACAACAATGTCTCAAATGTTCTGCATGAACTATGGGTTTGTCCTACCTATTTTCCTTCCTGACACAAACTAGTACATTACCTCTGCTTGGGAGCACATGGTAAGCGGTCTGCAGTTGTTGTCAAGAGTTTGCCAAATTTATCTCGTGATCGCGATGCTGAAAAGAAAGGCTTGTCTAAAATGCAAGCAGACAGATGATGTAACGTGACTATGTCAGACATTGACTTGGGGGACAGTGTCCTACTTAAGAGGGATAGGGTAGAAAACAAAATGCAAGCACCGTTTATTCCCGAGCCATATGCAGTTGTATCAAAGACAGGTAGCCAAGTTACAGTAGAAAACCCAGAAGGGACGAGGTATAAGAGAAACAGTTCTCAAGTAAAGAAATACATACCTAATGAGGTTATAACTGAGTGATGACGAAGCAGGCGATGGGCCTGATGTTGAGATAGAATCAACCCCAGTGAAAACTAGACCAACTCGTGCAAGGGTTGTACCAAAAAAGTATGACGGTTTTGTTATGTCATAACATTTAAGAAACATGACAACCTTGTAATGTCATAACGTGTAAGGGATATCATAGTTTTATGAGGAAAGTTACAGTTTTGTTATGTTATAACATATAAGAAACATGACAACCTTGTAATGTCATAACATGCGAACAAGAAACATGACATCCTTGTAATGTTATAATGTGTAAGGAACATAATAGTTTTTAAGAAACATGACGTTTTGTAATGTCATAACATGCGAACAAGAAACATTACAACCTTGTAATGTTATAATAAATAAGGAACATGATAGTTTTGTAAGAAACATGACGGTTTTGTAATGTCATAACATATAAGAAACATCACAAGCTTGTAAAGTCATAACATGGATGAGACATGATAGTTTTATAAGAAACACGACTGGTTTGTAATGTCATAGCAAGAAACATGATGGAATTATGATGATGTGCGACTACAATGAAAACTTAAGAACTTTAAAAAAGAAAAAAGGAAAAAGTGATGTCAGATCCGTTGTAGAACTCGCCAGGATTGAAGGTAGAATAAACAACTTCTGGTTTACTATCTAATGGCAGGCGTCTCGCGTTTCTGTCTGTACTAATCTAATGGCCTTCACTGACGCTATAAACGGGTGCAGATACGACAAGCGGGACGCATTCGAAGGCTGGAGTGCGCAACGTAGCCTTTGATTGTCCAGAGTTCACTATGTTGGGGTTTTCTTTGGGCACGCGCTGTCCCACTTGCATGCCGCCCGAGGCTTGACTGTTTAACTGTTCCCCAGCATCACCCTGGCAGTCCCAACAGTCCTGACAATGCATGGCCGTACTCCGTCGGGTCTACTATAATCCGCCTTAAGTCACAGGGATTTTGAATTGTAAGTTAACTGGGCTGTTAGGGGGCTGCTAGGAAACTTTAGTTCTGTAAAAAAATCCAGCATGGCAATCCCGACAATTCCCGGCAGCTCCCCCCCCCCTCCACAGTGGCTAATGAGAATCGGAACTGTCATATATCAAAGAACATCACCAGCCAGGAGACTGGGGCTTGTGGATAGCACTATGCCTAGACATGTATGTTTGATGAATGTCTTTCTTTTATATATAAAAAACTATTCGCTTCTGTTATGAAACAGTGACTAATAGTGACAAGTAAATTCCATATCATATAAATATACATATAGGCATCCCTGTGTGACTTGTATCCCAAAAGCACACAAGGACTGTGCCAGTACCGCACTGAGACTGCACTGGGACCGCATCAGCAAAAAAGCCATAGTTGGTCGTAGTTGGCCTTGCAACACCAGAACCCTACCGGAGCTGCTGCAATTCACAGCAAGTCAATGGGAACAATCCGTAATCTACCAGGATCACAACATAAGTCGTCACACGGCATACTGCACGGTGACACCAAGACAACACAATGGCGACACCATGACGACCTGCGGTAACCTTAACTCACCTTGGTGTGCCGTAAGTCGTCGGGATATTTGGGGGTGAGCAGAGCAAAGGCCATAAAAAGGTCATACAAAGTCCACGTTCATTTACGGTTTGAGCAAAAAGGGCTGCCGGGACTGTGGGGGTGATGGTGTAAACGTAGCATAAATTGCCTAATTGGCTATTGAAAGAAAGATGTAACTGGAAATGGGAAAAGAAAACTATCCTTGAGGAAAATCTGAGGTATTATGAATGACAATTTAAAGAAACAGGCAAGAATCCTAATCTAACAACGAACTTTAACATGCATGTACGATATTGCTCTTTATAGCCAGCTGTATTCACTTTCAGGGATACATGTAGGCCCTATATATATTATTTCCCTTAGTGTAGTTTCAGGGCTCAATAAATACACTTTCATGAAACTAGCACCATTATGCCTCTTATCGCCTCTAAGAATGAAGGTTATACATCCCTCTTGCAATGCTCTTCTTGTATCAGGTGTAAGAGTCTCTTTCTGGTAAAGGCCCGGCGTCCACCTACTACGATAGAATCGTAGACCTCCCGATGTGGCACCGATACAAAATGTCAAAATCGGTGCCATATCGGGAAGGTGCAAAATCGTAGACATATGTCTAGACAAACCAATT
The DNA here is from genome assembly GCA_950022655.1 of Alentia gelatinosa. Lineage (NCBI taxonomy): Eukaryota > Metazoa > Annelida > Polychaeta > Phyllodocida > Polynoidae > Alentia > Alentia gelatinosa. The sequence continues at coordinate 110,526,949 of OX465579.1, forward strand.
CACCATGAGCTGTATGGGTTTTTTTATCGGTGTCTAATCGCAGAAACGTGGTCAACTGCCCCGATATCACATAACCTTCCGACGCGATTTAGATTTTTTATCGGGAGGTGCATCGTAGACCATATCGGTGCCATACCGTAGTAGGTGGACGCCGGGCCTAAGTCGTGAGACTGCTTATTGGAACAAGTCCAGTGGAGAGACGGACCACGTGCCACGCTGCCCCGTGTCCGGCCCTGTGCTCAAAACACACTCTGGATGCCGGCGGTCCGGGCGTGCCCGATCCCCGTCACTGACAACTTACGGCCAGTTTCTTTTCTGTGTCTTTTTTTCTAAATTTCTTCGTGGTTCACTAAGACTATTCCCATCCCATCAATTATGTCCTGAAAACAACCATCATCAGCATCTGTACTTTAATAGATCTACAGGAATTGAAAAGAGTTCAAGTCGGTTGATTGAAAAGTGATCTCGGTACGGGTAATTTTTCGACACGGTGTGCTACAATGTGTAATTGCTCACCTATGAACAGACAATGGAAAGAGGCAGTATTTCGCACCGTACTTTTCGCCTTGGTTGTCGCACTGAAAGGTAGCCTAATCGGCACCTCCCTTATCAGCCCCGCCGGACAGCAGGAATGAAGTCCTCCTTCTGTCTTTCGTCGTCAGTATTGAACCCATCAGCTTCAAGGTAAGCAAGTTATATTAATAGATGGAGCAGGTTCCTCAAGTCCATAGCAAAAGATCAACACTTTCCGAACGTACATATTTGTGTGTGTAAATTGATCAAGATATGAGTCAGAGTCGAGGAACCATTTCCGTTATTCTGTATCTACGGGAATTGTAACATCAGTTTCCCGAAAGCCTATAGATTTGACTAACGTGACACATCGATGTGGCATGTGGTACCTCTTACGCCTGAATGTGGGTCCATTAGAATTGGGGTGACGATTTCCGAAGTCCCATTAAACGACAAGTCAAGTGGGTGAGCTCGCATGGATATTTTGGGACATGTGCCTTGGGGAGAAGGTGGTGTCAGTGTGGGTCACCATTCAGTTTTGCACTATGTAGATAAATGTTTCGACCCGACTTTAGAAAGTCAAAACGTTTGCAGATCAGGGGATTATTCTATTCTAATACTTGCTGTATTCGTAATATGGATAATCCTCAAAAACAGATCGCTATCGTCACCTGTATAATATATATATATATATATATATATATATATATATATATATATATATATATATATATATATATATATATATATATATATATGATAATGTAGACATGGAAAGAACTGCAGGAACTTGGGCCAGGCTATATGTCAGTCACTTGTATCTGTTTTTCATATCTAACATCCTCGATATTTGCCACCGAAACACTTTCCTCAATGATTTGGCCGCAATAGATTTCTACTTGAGAATCTGTAGGTTATACCACACTCATCCAACAATGGCCTCCCATGTCATGAGCCGACAGAGTACATGTATTTCCTTAGGGCTTTTATTAAGGGTGTTCGTGTATATAGTCTGTCTCACACTTTCTGACAAAAAATACTTTGGGTTGAGCATGATACAAAATATTGATATACGAATAAACCAGACGTGGATTATGCTTTGGATATATTGCAAGCAGCTACCATGCTAGATATAGAAAATAATGTTAAACTGCCACCACCATCTATTCATTTAAGTTCTACCATGTGACACTCAATCATTAAGGTATCAAACTCTATCTACCGAAACATATTTGCATAACTCATCAAATAGTTTGTTAACCCCCTTTAAAGTGCTAGTTCCACCAGGTTTTGAATAATCGCATTCATATTTGCCGCGATGCATCTGGAGATGTTACGGTGGTGGAGCACCAAAGTATACCCTCAACATCGTGAAAAAGTACACAAATCATTGTGCGAGACATATCGTAACAAAGGAGGTACAACATATCATGACACTTTAAGATATAACAAAATATACCACAACAAATCCATCATATTGATGGAACCAGCCCTTTATACGGGGACAACAGTGATCAAAACCAAAAGATTAATTTTACACCATGCGTGATAATCTCATCATGTATTGAGATGCTCAGTGACTTAAAATTCCTCTGGTTTGAGTTAGGCATCAATACATTAATTGTTTGGACTCGCTCAGAGAAACAGATATACCATTTATTCAATTACATGTACCTTTGTTTACTGAGATATATTCAAAACAGAAATAACACTTTGAGGCTACAGGGTCTATACATCGTAACACATTTCATATTTTCCATTGATACCAATAATAACTTTTCCAGTCCTGTATGTAATCGAAAGTACATTTATTGTTGTCATGTTCTCTTGTTGCATACTAAATGCAAACATATTCAACCTTTCGTGCGATAAAGCCATGTGGGAGGGGGCGTCATGAGTAAGTAGGTCTTTAGCCCCAGCTCCAGCCCCCCCTCCCCCCTAAGTAGAAAATTACTAGTTGTTAGACAGTTCTGTTCATGTGCCAGTGAATGGTACCATCGCCGAGGCAATGGAGTCCACTGAGGTACACTGTCCTTCCATGTACAACCACATTCCCATCTTGGGCTGGTTATCCCTGCAGTATTCAGGGCGCGACCAGTCCAGCAGTGTCCGGACGTAGGTATCGTGTCGTGGTTAACTATCAAATCTCTGTAAGCATCTCGAGTTGAGGCACCATGGTTAGAAATTGTGAAAATACAAATGAATTCTCAAACGTATAAGAAAAGATAGACAAATGCGAAGAGAAAGATATACTCAAACACAATGTAAACTGTGAGTAGGTTGGAGAATTCAAGACGCCAATGTAAATCTTCTACCAGTGAATATGATGTGATGGGTTTTTACTGAACATTGCACTACCAAGAGGCCTATATCCCAATACAGTATTTACGATGTGCTACTAACTGCAGATTGAAAAAGACACTAGGGCACGTCCTGTTACGTTGCGATAATGTTGGGGATTAGCGTCAAGTTTTATATACATATGTTTTATCAGTGAAGACTAACGTGATGCATTATGGAGTGAGCTGGCCTGAGAAGGTCCAGGATGATAAAGGGGCCCTGGTCGAACCAAGACCACCAAAGCGGAATTAACTCTACTGTTCACGACTGAGGCATCCTACATCATTCAGGATGCTGATTGTAATCTTACATGTCTAGCTTCAATTAAATAGGTTTGCTTGGTAAAGTACCTCACCTCCATATTCCCCCTCATGCTAGCGCACTCATTGGGCTCAGCCACCGCTTTTTAGCAGTGAAAGAAGATAGTCCTAATGTCTGTAAATCGGATGATATCCATCCTTTATTGCTAGATTCATCCCCGCTGTATCATAACCTGAGAGAGATCACAGGAAGAAAGACAAGCCTCGGACTAAACAGAAACACATGCTGTCTTTGTGCCGATTAAGGTATGTCGGATTCAGTAATACATGTACATGTATTACCAACCTGCACAAATCCCTCGGTGTAATACCCTTTGGTAGTTGACGACTGAAATACCAACACGACCAAAGTCGTTTACGAATTACAATTCGACTAATATTTATTGAATTGTGTAATAATATCTTGTTATACCTTTAATTGTCTAGAAATAGCTACGCCACAGAGACGGCGGTGTCAATTCTTTGAGACAGCCAGTTAGAATTCAATGTGTGGTACAAAAAACATGCATCTCCCCGTCTCTGACTTGGCGCTGCCCATGACTCCTGGCGGGGGTCCAGCATGGTACCTGTCTCATGGTAGAAGAGGCGGTGACAGAGCGCTCACGTTGGCCATGTGTGGATCTTTGTGTTTCCTCACCGACCACAGACTGCATGCCTGCAGATGACAGGTGTTAAGTGACCTGTCCCACTTGGCTGCACCCATCTCCGCTTGGACAGGGAGCTGCAACTTACATGTACTTAATTCAGCATGGTTGCTCTGCCATAGAAACATATGTTCATTCAATGCATGGACGACCCCTGTGTTGTAAGGAATGTGGCAGTCATAGTAAAGAATATACCTGGGGAATATGTGCACATGTGAAAGCATATTTGCCTCCTATAACGTGACTAATTATTTAGTCGTTTAAACATTAGCACAATAGTATACATTTATGTCTGTGGAACATTGAACGTTCTATGTAAATATCTATAGTTGCTATAATACACTCACTGTTGCAAACATTTTGTAACCTGTTTTCTTTGGGTCATGGGTAGTTCTGCAACAAAGGTTGTTTAGAGCATGAGGATATGTAGATTGGCCGCCACCTCTGTCTACACTACGTTCCAACTAAGAGGTTGGTAACGTTAACCCATGGATGTGTCCACGGATTCTCACTCTCGAACCAAATAAGTATGTTCTACATGGATTCTAAGATCCCAAATACTTGGAAAGAAATATCTATATGATAATAGATTCATAAACAACCTTGTATCTGCAGTAATTTTATCAAAAATATACCTTAAAGAAGATGACAACATAGAAAAGTGACTTCCAGGATAAGAGGAACCAGTTACAACAGACAGCACAGAGTAAAAATAGATTAGCCTGTAGTGGGCCACCATTCACCAGACGGCGTGTACACGGCTCAAGGAGGCCACCGTGCCTTCCTTTACCCGCTACCACGCCAGGTCACGGTCATGGTCAATTTAACGTGACCAGAGCTAACGTAGTGTAGCTCGGGTGGCCAGTGTAGAGGATATGGACCAACTCATAACATGGGAGTTGTGACAGAATTTAACACTAGATGGTGTGACCAACAATGTTGATAAGGGTGGTGCGAAAACGGCCACATCAAGGCACCCTTTAAGTGGGATTCACACACGGTGGGATTCATGTACCTCATAGAGTGTTTGTTTGAGACAAATCCTGTTGAGATTCGGTAGTGGAACACAATCTCCTCGTTTGAACTATAGGGTTCCATTTTGCTGAGACAAGTTTTTTCCTTGCAATTGTCGGCGACAATCACTCCTAACAAAGAACAGAATCTCATGAGATTTTGACTTAAAGTGGGATTCATACGATGGGGTGTTCTGCAGTCTCATGGTAACATGGCGGATTCAATTCACATGGGAAGACTTAACAGGTACATAGTCTCACCCCTACACCCCTACACAGGGTACACATGGTACACAGGGTACACAGTCACCGACTCAGGGTACTTCCCCCTGTGAATAGGTGTTATTTGAGACCACTGAGACTCACAGATTAGGGGAGAATGTGTTAAATACATTTGTCTTACCAAAATGACCCTCTAAATTTTAAACCTGTTTAAAGTCAAAATTGCCCTTTCATTCACACGAGGAGATTGTGTTCCAGTACCGAATCTCAACAGGATTTGTCTCAGACAAACGGCCTGTGAGGTACGTGAATCCCACCGGTGAATCCAACTTAAAACGGGATTCACACGGTGGGATTCATGTACCTCACAGGCCGTTTGTCTGAGACAAATCCTGTTGAGATTCGGTACTGGAACACAATCTCCTCGTGTGAATGACAGGCTTTCATTTTGCTGAGACAACATTTTTCTCTTGCAATTGTCGGCGACAATCGCCCCTAACAAGGAACAGAATCTCATGAGATTTTGACTTTAAACAGGTTTAAAATTTAGAGGGACATTTTGGTGAGACAAATGTTTTTCACACGTTCTCCCCCAATCTGTGGGTCTCAGCGGTCTCAAATAACACCTATTCACACGGGGAAGTACCCTGAGTCGGCGACTGTGTACCCTGTGTACCCTGTGTACCCTGTGTAGGGGTGAGACTATGTACCTGTTAAATCTTCTCATGTGAATTGAATCCGCCATGTTCCCCTGAGACTGTAGAACACCCCAATATGTGAAACTTTGTTCCCAGTTGTAAATAGTAGCCGACTGGTGCAAAGGTGTGAAGTACACCAGTCTCAGGTCCATTTGTCCCACCGTGTGAATCCCATTTAAAGTAGAATTTACACGGTGGGATTCAAGTACCTCACAAAATTCCATTTTAGGGGTAAATGTCGCCAACAGTTGCACGGGAAAAACCATGTCTCAGGGAAATGGAATCTTACAATCTCAGCAGGATTTGTCTCAGACAAACGCCCTGTGAGGTACATGAATCCCACTTTAAACAGGTTTGAAATCTATAGGGTAATTTTGGTGAGACAAATGGACCTGCTGCAACTATGTACCTGCCCTAGCCAATGGGAGGCCAACAAGCATGATTACATGTTTGTAACACCCCTCACCTCAAGGCTACTTGTTTCAAGGGTGAGTGTTCACTGTGACTATGTCTGAGATTATGTACCAGGGAGCTGTTTCAAAACGTGGGTTAAATCTATGGTTTTGAAACAGCTCCCAGGTGTGTCCTTCCATGTGAATCAAATTCGCCATTTTCCCTTGAGACTGATAAGTGCACTTTACCATGAGAATTTTGTTCCAACCGAGAATCGTCTGAGACTAGGGGGAAAGATGTGAAGTACACCAGTCTCAGGTATGTGAGCCTCTACGTGTGAATCTCACTTCAGTTTGCTCAGCAGAGCACAGCGATCACAAGCTTCTGGCACGTCGATAGTATTTCCCTCTGGTTTGGAAAAGGTCTAGTTTTGATCACCGTATATCATATTTAGATAGGATAACATATGAATTATTCGGACTTTCACACAAAGTTATAGTATATTTGAAAAAGAGTGAACTGACGAATTGAACAATATTATTTAACAATATGTTTCATTTCAAGCAAAATTGATACACTGTTTGACAAAATATATTCACTATACATATACCTCAATACTGTTACACAGAGCTGATCCTGTAGCAGTCTAAATAAAGAATGATTATAAGAAACAACCTGTATTCATCTCCATATATCACCATGATAATTCTAACAGAAACACAAGGAGGCGTACTGGTTATTCAAATATGGTTGTTGATAAACAAATGTTAATGTTTGTGTCACCCAATACGAGTAACTCGAGCTGCTTGGTGAGTCATGGCATATCCCCAGCATTTGTCGCGTCATTCACTTTGTTGTTCTAGGTATGTTGACTCAGTAACTCATGTTACTCCAATTTAATTGGGATCAGCCATCCGTGAAACAGGTAGATGAGAATTCCATTAGGAACATATTAGATGGCAACAATGGTAAATGTGTAGAGGGTACGTTATTTCACAGAGCTTCAATACGTTGTAATATCAAATAAATACATGTAAAAAGGTGGAACAAGAGCCAAAGCTATTTCAAGGTATTTAGCCTCGTTTAGAAACCTTTCCAAGTGAAACACTTGGAATACCTAATTTCGGACTTACTTAGAATTTCGGATATTTCATACCCTTTTGTTTTACCAGTGATAACTATAATAAGACAACTGTTATCTCAGAAGACACCTGCATATCTAAATGCTCTCTCATACCTTCGAACTGTTTATCTTACATACACTTTGCTGTGGATTCTCTGAAAAATTGTTCTGCTTGTTAGCAGTTAGGTGCGGGGTGTTGAGAAAGTGAAAGGCACATCAGCAGTTTCTGATCATCTGATGGTTTATTTATGGTATGTCAATGAGAAATGACAATAATTGTCTACTCGTGTTTCTGTGTGCGCAAACAAGGGACGTTGACAAAAGAAAGAAAGTTGAGCTGCGTCACGAGTCACCTTAACTCCACGCCCTCACATTAGGTGGCCATGCTAAAGGTCACGTCACAGAAGGACGTCGCGTGAGAAAAGAAATGTTTCTTGTGGAGGGTATAGGGAAAGAGTGATGGGTATGAATGTATATTTAGAGCCACAAAATAGGTACATGTTTTAATCCCTTCTCTTCATTATTTTGTCTCTGATAACATTTTGGCGTAAATTCAATCAGAATAGAAATACTCTAGAAATGAATACAAGAATTTGATGTCATAAAAATAAATATTTTCGTATGATATGATTGGCATGTGTCTTGGCACTTTCCTTATTTGGGCACATGGCTTTCTACATCACAGTCGACCTTTCGCAACCAAATGGAGACGACCGAATATTCAATTTAAAAAGGTTATCTTTTTATCAGTTCGATTTTGACAAAAGTGGTCCTCCACTAGTCAGCAAAGGGAACATGCAATACAATGATACATGTATATATATTCTAAAGTTGATAATTCAATCAATATGACAAACATTTACATTCCGGTGTCCAAATATATACATTGGAGTCCTCATGTTGCACCGTCCATTTTGGTGCATATTATACACTCCATTTGCTGCTTTAACCCCATTCATAAAAGGTGCACGCTTACGCGGGGTTCTACTGTATATTCATTTCCAGACTTGTTTCACTTTTTCTACCGGAAAAATATGTACATATAGGTGAGGCCAGAATCATTCCTTCTGAAAGCAAAACAACAATGTCATGTTATATTTGACTATGATAGATTTGAAGGGTGAGATCCCGTTCCTGTGAGAAAAAGAGAATGGATATCGATCAATAGTTTTTGTTTCAAGATAAAAACAGTGACTTTCGCATATCACTGTAATTACTTGCAGAAACTATCCCGGCGAAAGGTCTCGGTTCTAAGAAGGTATTATTCTCTGAAGCACCTGGAATGTATACGTTTCTTAAGAACTACACTTTTCAGGATTCTTTTCACAGTCTCGAGGCTGCACCACAATAACATCAGTTTAAACTTTGCTGTAGACTCAATTTATACCCTTGGAAACACTATAGTCGCAAATCTGATCTATAGCTTTCAAGGGTGCATTTATTGGGGAATGAATATTTTTTATTCATTTCTAACAATTGTCTGTGACTAGTGATTGTGACTGATTTTTTTTCATAAGAGAGCTGAACTCCGTTTATTAATCCAGAAAAAAGCAGGTACATAGTCAAAGTAGTAACTCGTCTATTCTGTACGAACATGTGAACAATCCACCGATGCACAATTGTATATCCAATAGACCACACTTGCTCATTCCAACGATGAACAATAACTGGAAAAAGAAAACATACCAGAACCTCGCACAAGAGAAATAAATATAGAATGTTGGCACATAGTTCCTGCACTACCTTGAAACTCGAAAATAAATGCATAGTAGATGCATAAAATGCAGCACCAAAAATACTATCCACCGAGGCACAGGATGAACATTACAGGTCTACTGATTATACCTATGTTTTTCTGATTTAATCTCTTTTCGTGGGAAATGCTTACCTTCTAGACTTACAATTAAGCTGAATATATCAGTGGGACTGGTGATATCTGTTAACACACATGAATACCATGCAGTGTAACATTGTTACACATGTATATGTAACCTATGTATCTGTATTCTGTATTTGTATGTTATCTATTTTTTTCTTTACCATACAATTAATTCTAAGCAAACATTTAGAAACTAACAAAATTTTGTATTTTTAATTTTGATCCTCTACCATACAACATGTGCATATGATTATTACAATGGTGACGTCTTTTCAACTAATATGATAACATCTAAAATGGGACAACCTAGTTTGTTTGAAAGTATTTCGCTTTTGAAATAATCTTTGATGTACTGTTCTTTGATCAAGATAGGGTGCAAAAGATCTTCCCAGATATAATTTTATTAATATACATGGCGTGATGACTTGTCGATCCCAAAAATATGAAAAAAGGTCAAACGGTAACATTTACAAAGGCAGACCTATCGGATTATGAAGGGAAGGTACGTCATATCCTTGAAGATAACTATACATCTGAGATAATTTGCAGCATACATGTTACATTAACTATATTTTTACAACCATACATGGATAGGATAAACCGCATTCAACAAGACAACATCGAGAGTAACAGACACACTTCTTATAGTGTCTTTTACGGAAAACAGCCCAACTAATCTATTGTTTGGGATAATGGAAATAAAGCAATGGAAGCTAATCTAGGACTTAGATGCTGACAGCATACTGCATTAAGGCACAGAGACCGGACTCAGTGTTACTCCCTGCCAAAGCCAACTTAATAGGCCCTATACAAACCTTATAACATGCTTAATCCAAGGTCTGCAACTAATTACCATAAATAGTAATCTAAAGAACAGGAACCCCCCCCCCCCCATCATGCAAATAGTAAACAGGAAAGATATATTCTTGGAGGACTGTACAAAATGTAACAGTTAATCTGTGCTTCGTATGTGTACGCCTGGAATGCTTGGCGTCGGGCGATGCCCTTGTAAGGATAAATTTGCTTCTTTTGTTACAAAAGTTCTACTTGATGTAGATCTTCCACTGTTGATTTACATACTACAGTAATTTAGTTGACACAATTTACATATTATGTACTTGTAGTGGTAGACTATAAATGATAGTGATTATGATGATGATGATGATGATGACTATCATACCGGAACCAATTACCGATGCAACATAATACAATTCATCGCCAATCAAGTTCTGAATATGCATTTTTAAAACCAAATCCTGAACTCCTTAATAATAATAGCACGCTATGTTGTCTCACCGAACAGATCCCATTACAGTATACCTATCAAGGATACATTTGCTTTCGCTAAGTTGGTCTCATTTGAGCTTCTTGTGTGTCTCCTATGAGGTATTAAGAATTCAGGGTTTCTAAAAATGTATTAACTTTTACATAATGATATATTTTTGTAAAATCGTAGGAGCGAACATCGACCCGACTCGTGTTCGCCGGCCATGGAATACATTTTTCTCCACGTTGCCTTGTAAATTCACCCTATATCAAATCCGAATTAGAAAAATCCATGATATCATGCATTCCACAACAAATCCCGAGTCTTCGCGGTACCCGATTCACGATATCGATGTGTATTGAATTGTTTTGTTCCCGATATCTTATAATCGGATAACTTTATAAGGTTCTGGTATTACTGGTAACTTGGGATGTAAATTATGCTCCCAAAATATAGTGTAAAACTAACATTTGTCATTTTGTGTTAAGTATTACTTTCTCTAACGTAATACCGTCTCAAAGTCATTCACACTCGTCATCGTGGACTGCAGAGAGAATCACTAACCAATCAGTTGTGTCGCCCCCTGCCGCGAGTTACGAACACTAGGACACTTTAATACCCGAGAGCGAAGGAGGTGGTAGCCTATTAGTTTTCCCTCAAGGACAGGTGATCTACGGGTGACAGCTGTGAAGGAGAGTTGGGGATGGCATTTAGGCCAACCATCTTCTCTCCCTCCTCATGGCCCATACTGCTGACAAAACAGGATGGGGTTGGAAAGACCCAGGTGATACCAGTGCGTATGTCTACATGAGCACATGTATGCAGTAAGAGAGTCCGAGGATTTGATTATTTACTACATACCCATGCCGTATTTACTGTAAATACGCACCGTTTTGACATATAACGTTAAAATACTGTACGGACTACTGGTCCGTACACTAAAATACGGACCACCTTGCCAAACACGTTTACCAACATATCGGTTGTTAAAAATTGAATTAATGATTTTTAATTTTTTTTTTGGTATATAGTAAATATATAACGTCCAACCATGCTTATACAAGTCACAGAACTCGATGATAATTTACGGTTTGTACGGAACTCGGCATAAATGCCTCGGTCCGTACAAACCGTAAACCATCTCGTTCTGTGACTTGTACAGCATGGTCAGGACGTTCTATATATAAGTACGTTCATAATTTAGACTATTTTGCAACATTCCCGTAACACATGACACCTCCAGTCAAGTCTGTGACGAGAATGAAGCTCAACCAAACCAAACGAATCCTGAAAACTCCAATACACAGCTCGGGCGGAGATGGTATAGGATTCAGGGACTGTGGTCAGTCAACATATACAATGTACATATATCTTGGTGGACAGGCTGGTTGTTTGACAGGCTAAAGAATATGAAGGTCGGTGTGCGGGCAGGTTGATGTTGGTTAGACTGGTGAGTAGGCATGTTGGTAGATAGGCAGGTTGGTGGGTGGGTACATGGTTGTTGGTGGTTGGTCATCTAGGTTGGGGCAGGTTGGTTGTTGGACAAATTTGTGATTAGGTTGGCTGGTGAGTGGCAATAATTGATGGGCGACGAGGTTGGTTGGCAGGTGGGGCATTTTGTGTATAGCTTGATGAGTGAGTTGGAGGGTAGGCAAGTTGGTAGGGGGAGATGCATGTAGATGGGCATGTATGTAGGTTGAGACGTTTGTGGGCAGACAATCTGATAAGTGTGCAAACTTTCTTGAAATATTCATTTAGTTTTATTCTGCCCAGCACCTGCCAGGGACCTGTTTCAGTAGTCTTGTGACATTAGGCCTAGACAGACATCAACAGCGGCACCAACAGTGCAAGCAACAGCGGAAAAAGACTAGCAAATATCGGAAGATTGAAGTGGCCAATCTTCTTCATATTTGGAATGATTATAGATTATATGTATCTCCTACTCAAGTTAAAGTTTCATTGCTTAATTCCTAGGAGAAGTGAGTGAAACTCTGTGTGTCATCGACTGCAATCTTGTGATCTTGTGATCTGTCTGTGGTGTCACAGACGCCATCTAGACATGTCACGAAACTACTGAAACAGGTCCCAGGATTGTTCCCAGCCTTGTGGCTGATTTCAATGCACGCTCAGAGACTGGTGGGTTGCTGTTTGGGTAGCATTTTCTTCACCGTCTTTATTCAAGAACTTGGGACCCAGCTGTCACCTCCATAATGTTATATACTATGGAATGTCCCTTCCGTAATTTTAGATATATTAAGATCAATCTCGACAAAGGACCTGAGAACAGACCCACACGTTAGAAATTGCACCAAAGTATGTCCCTTCCTAGAAAACAAACCGTTAAATTGCTTTTGAAGTAGGGAACTTTTATAATGCCAAGTAACGGACTGATCTTGATAAAATGACTGAATAGGACTTGACCGGGATTTGTAGAATCAGCCGAAAACTACCGTTGATTGTGATAATGCAGCGATACATATAAGAGGTAGAGGTTCGATGTCCCCTCATTATTGTTTCTCTGCTCCCATCGTACTATTCTATTACAGAGCAGCAGATTAAAAAAGAACTCGGTCCAGTTCCTGAATAGACAGATGTAAACGTAATTTTGTTTCCGCGGTACAATTGTTTTCATACCTCCATCTTTATGGACTAGGAGTTGTCCCAACGAACATTCAGACAACATATCCAAAAGACAAATCATTGTCACTGAACCATAACATAGCGTTTGGATTATTGATAAAATAGTACAATAAGATATCTACTCACAAAATTGATTTGATTTTTAACCAGGGAAGTCTACTTTCTGAAAAAGTTAAAAATCGATTCTCGCCTCAAGAGGGGAATATACCACTGAATGTCTACTTGGATGTTTTTAGCATAGTCAACATCAGCTGATGTTCGCAAGCCATATATAAAACATTCTGTGTCATATTGGCCCTGTTACCTCCGCTCGAATGGGGATAACCAGTAAAAAATCTTTACGAGAATAGAAGAATCAAACTTTATTGCATGCCATACACAATATCCAACGTAGATGAACAGGATAACCTTCCTCGGTTATATTTCCGTGCCGCATATACCTGTTCGTCTTGTTAAGTATTGATGTTCAAACTTCTCTCCATGAAGAACAGAATATCGACTCTCCTTGGACATTGATCTGTAAATCCCTTGAAAGGCTGGACTCCTCGGCATTCTCCTTGATTAAATATTCACGGTCTGTAATCGATACACCAGGTCATTAGAAAGTAAGGTAGTATACATGTACCTCAATAGATAGTGTAATAGTATACTAAAGGAGCAATCTTGTATCGCAATTTTAGGATTGAAGCTTTGAAAGTCTAAACTACGTCAACATTTTGGGAAACACGTAAATGTTCTCTGTACCATCACATTTTAGTTACAACACATTGAAGTATGTTATATGTATACATCTATATATGTGTATACATCGACTGCAAAGACTATACCCAATACTTATCAATAGATAAGGGATATATGATATATAGCTTTTAAGCTATCATGGAGTAGGCTCTTGGTGAAATTATACGAAATTATGCTTTTTGTGTTACAGCAGTGGGACTGAGGCGCAGATCCACAACCGGCGGTGGTTGAATCTGTTGCAGTCATTGCTGGCACATAAAATAACGACATTGGCGAGTTAGATGTCGATTGGACTTACGAATGAAATCATTTCGGCATTAACTCTTTGGCTGTTGTGGTGGTCACATCTGGAGAACGGGTAGGCTGACAGCCTATTGGAGTTTTCGTACTTGCTAATGCAGAAAAAGGAGATTTACCCAATGCAGAGTCCACGATTGATCTGAACCATTGGGGAATATCTTGTACATGTGTAGTACTGTCAATTATCTCACCCCTGGAATAAATGTCCATAGGCTTAACATTGGGAACTCGTTCTCCATGCCCCTACAAGTATTGATATCCGTTCTCCATGGTCTATATCCTGTGTGTTGTCCATTCTTTTAGTGTGTACAGGGGTGAGATAAATACAGAAAGCAACTCGTTTTGGTCAAAGAAGTCATTCTCCAACTAGTTTGACCGCTATGCGATATTCACTCGGCTGTCGCCTCGTTCATATCACTCCACATCAAACTCGTGGAGAAGGACGACTTTGACCAAAACTTGTTGGTTTCTTCTTCAGCACTGCACCGCCTGTAGCTCCTGGAGCAGGCGGTGGAGGTGGAGGTGGCGTCCATCTATTAGTCATGATTAACTGGAACTGGTCTTTTGCAAGGCTAGTTTGTGTAAAGGTATTAAATAAAAGGTGCTATAAAGGTATTTACGTAGTCATAACCAAAAGTGATGACATGTATGCTTGGGTAACATCATAGGTGTGCATATAAGCAAGGCGCTGAAGAGGTGCTGCTGGAGTCCTAGATTGGACACATCCACTAGTCCATGGAGATAGGAACAGGTTGCTCCAGAGGGCAGGAGTGACCAGATAGCACTGCCAGCCTGGAGTAAGCGTGGGACCGACTTGGTGTTCTGCCATAAGACATTGTGAAGATTGCAGTATCAGTAAACATCAACATCGGTGTAGCACCAACTACTGAATCTTTATTAACCAGATTCATCTGTTATTATGAAAAGACTTGTGTACTAACCAACAGATCATTTATGTTAATGGACTATTGCAACTCAGATTATGCGAAAACATGGTACCGATGCAAAGGTAGACTGATATTGTGATACATGAAATGTTATTCTTATTCAATTGAATTGAAGTTAAGAGAATCCAAATTATGAACATTTGTAAATATGAAATGTAACCTTGCATCTCAATAGCAAAGCTTCATATAATTAAAGATCCTGAACTGCAATGATATTGTCTGGTTATACCTCATAGTAGCTGCTTTTAAATTTATTGTATAGAGTGGTGGCTATTATACCACTGCCAAGTTGACTCTATCCCTGTGAGGAATACCCTAAATAAGAACTGAAAGAATAAAAAAAACACCCCCAAAACACGAAGGGAATGAGTACATGAATATCTATCATCAAGGGATAGTAAACATAATTAATAGGCTCCCCTGAACCTCGGTACAACTTTCAGAATTGTCCGTCCATTGGCGAATGGGTCAGCTAGCAAGTCGAACAGGTGATAAGTTATTTCCCCGTTTTGAAAAATCTTTACAGCATCATGGAGACGGTCTGTGACTTGGTGGCGGAGAATGTCTTTGTTGAGCATGCACAGAGTTCAGGCTGCTGGGTAATGCTACCTGGATGACCCAGGTGAGATATCCCGCTAAAAAGAGATGTTGATCTGGTGATGCATGCATATATATTGGAAGGGAATATCTGAAAGCGATGTTCATCATCATGTTTCTCGCAATTTCCTACAAACAATAGTCTTCAGGTATAGAGCGTTCTGATGAAAAATACAGATAGCGAAAGTAATTGTTTTGAATTAGTTCCACGTGAAGTTATACAAAATTTGAGGATTCATTCCTACTTATATTCATTGGGACAGTATACTGCTGATGCATTTCTTCTTTTCACTTCTCTAGGAAATGAAATATTGAATAAAAAAAAGACAGGAAGGCTGTTCACACACTACATATGTATGACGACTATCAGGGGGCAGGCTACCCTGTCCTCCCACTCACCAGTAGGGGCATACAAACATTGACCCAGGAAACACGAGGTGTACAAAGCTCACTACAGGAGGAAGTACGGCTTGGGTACTTTTAACGCGAGTCTGCCTAACATGAGAGAATCCAGCTTAGACCGTCTCATAATAAACTGGGCCGTTGTATGCCCTTTAGCAGCGTCTATTTGTGGAGAGAGACAGTCGTGTGAATACGTTTGTTCCTCTTTATGCATCCATAGAACAGGTGTGTGTTCGGCGCTAAGAAGGATCCATACGGCAAGATGTTTGACTTGCAGCCCGTGTTTGGTGAGAAGGCAGATGGTGCTCTTCAAGGGGCACTATCACCATCAACGGACAAAACAACATAGGTTAACATGCTGAATGTTCATCATAGATCAGACCATTATTTCCCATCTTCTGCAGTTATATGGATGTACGGTTCATATCCTTATATAACCACTAATTCAAACAAACTTCTTTAACGAGAACTTGCGATCATTTTATGTCCGGAGCTCATTAGGTCGACGTTACTGCAAATGATAGATAGCAGTAGTGACCCTTTAAATATGTACATAAACCTTTTGTTAACAATTCTTTGGGTTCTAGATCAATATTTGATCCACTTCTACTAGTCATCTGGACATAGGTAAAGGGATAATGGTTGGTTCCAGCCGGTCTTTACACATTGCCATAACGTCAGGGGATCTGTATATGTAGATCAATGTTTATATATTAGAGGACGGCTACTGAATGAAGTAGAAGTTTATTTAGATAGAAGACACGGCTCGTGTTCGCACTTAATGCTTTTGTTGAATGTGTGACGGGAATACAAAGAATGAGATGATCATGTTGGTGAAAAAGATTCAAATTCAAATGATTATAGTCTCTGAAAAATTGAAAAGCAGTGGTAAAATATTATCCATGTATAATAGATAATAGATCTCTAAACTGACTTCTCCTTATATATAACCGCGCTTCATGAATAAATAAATTGGCGGTTTAAAGAGACATTTTTGCTGATGTTACACAAGAGTGAAACCGATGAATAAAAAGCAGGTATGTTACCCGTACTTATTATCGTTAACGGTCATTCTAGAATGATAAAAATATTAACGATCAGACACGATTGTCCAACGATCTACCGAAATAACGTTGTTTATAGTGTAACGACATTCATTATGACTCGGTTGGAATTATGGATCACTCCTATTATCCCAAACCACAATTGTTCTTAGAAACAAATGTTCTCTCACAAACTTGTATATATCAAAGTCTGTGGTTCTCTCAATGATATATGAAAGCATTCCCCAAACATAATAATAATTATACGCTCTTTGAAAATTAAAAAATCAACACCCATAGATTATATGGTGCATGTATATTCCTTGTACATTCACTTATTCCATGCAGCATTGTTATATTGATACAATATATATGTACACAATTCCCTTTCGTAAAATCTGCCTGTAATGGCCTCTTGTAAAATGAACTTGAACCAAAATCCTTTACAGTTACCGTTTCGTAAGAAAATAGAGATATCAAAATTCGAATTGCATCTACTGAGATAAGACAATATGTAATATTATGAATGCGTTGTCAAGCTAAACTTGGAGGGCGCAAACTTGGAATATGCCATTGGAAAATGTCTCTTTTCCATATGTGCATGCATAGATGCACACACGCATATACATATAATAAGCATTATTGTAAGAGAAGCGGGTCTACTTACCACGGAAAGTATTATGTATATATGCCCCTTTATTGACAATCTATGTGCTAAATATATTACGATAAACATGTTTTAAAAGTTATGGACAAGGACTCCAAAGGTGGAGGCGATAAAAGATAATCTGTCCTCATACTATTAAAAGTTGTATCCCCCTCCGACGCCCCTGTGTAAATTAAGTTTAAATATAGATAATAGTAGTTACTACTGCAATGAAAAAACCGATACCAGAGTCATAGCCCAACCTTGAGCTGTCATTGCAGTGCAGTTCGAACGAAGACCTTGATATTCTGAATAATTTACAGCGTGCTTCATAGATGTGTTTGTCCAATTGAATAATGAGTGGGTGGTGAAGAATCGGAATGTTGCTTGTTCACACCAACTTGAAAAGCTAGGCGTGGATGTTGTTCCCTGCCCTCTGATCTGACAGTCAATTATTGAGTGGGTAAAGCAGTTTTTCCTATCGAGAACTGCTCATACTTAGCCCCTGAACTGAAGGTATTCAGCCTCTCACGGGGCCGGTATCATGGATGCAGCGCAGTGAAAAAAGATGAAAGGGGTCACTGTGATTTGGCTTCGAGCCGACCAGGAAGTGCTCCCCTCTCCTAAGACATGTCATGGAGGACCGGCCTGATTCTAGAGAAAGGTCAAGGTGGCAGCCGATTCAACACTGTAGACCTACCTGTGGAATAATAACTGGTACAAGACGTGCTAAATTTTACCCCTTCATTGTCAGTGCAATATTGAGGAATTCCCGATCTCTTTGATTTACAATTTGACTTATTTGGAACTTTCATTCACAACATCTGTTACTGCATTTATAACTTGTAAGTGGCCTAGAGTCACCGTAAGGGAGTTTATGATGGGACCGCAAAAATGGTGAAATGAAACGAGCTGTCTGCCAGGCACCGAACGGCATGGTGTCGCTTCTAAACCTAGAAGGATCACAATCCTCCTACATCCTTGTAAGTTCTTCATGGACATCTATGCTCTGTGAGCAGTATATATATGCTGCAGCTCACTATTCTCCCATGTCTCCACTTGAGGAGCAAGCACCAAAGCGTGCTGCCATATCAATGTAGTAAACACCTTTCGGGGGCGTCACTTTCCAGGGTTGTATTTAGCTGGTTTTTCAAATGCCGAGGATATGCGGACAGAACAATTACCCCTTTCACCTGTGGCATGAGAAGGGGGGGGGGGGGGGGAGCTGACAAAGGGGTGTTTTCTCTGTATTATGAGCACTCTAGAGTATCCAAGAGGTTTCGTTTGTGTGTGTTGGCATCATGATGATTGGGGTGTGAGAGATGGGGCAACCGAACCCCATTCAACATTAAATTTTGCTGATGAACTGAATTTTTGAGTGTGAACTGCAAGCATGCAGACCATTGATACATCCGAAACATGCACGGATCTGTATGTCTTAACCATATCAGGTATCTTTGCAATCAACTCCTTTGTTGTGAAGGGGCATTTGCATTTCACAGTCCAAAGATAAATAGCACAATGATCCCAGTTTCTTACATTGTGTCTGGGGGACCGACTGCCACATTGTGCTTCTAACTACGAGTGAGCTGGTTCACACCTAGGCATGACTAGTTACATTAAGGATAGGGGTTTTAATTACCTATTCAAGTCTGTCAGCCTTAGGTACAGCGTTTAGCTGATGGTCAATCATCAACCATACTGCTGTGTTAAAGAGGGTCATCATGGTGAATGGCGAAGCCTACTTTGCTTCAATAGACATCTTCAAATGCCAACTTCAGACCAAGTGCTGCTCAATCTCATCATATGTTATTTTTAGACTCCATAAGGATTTGCCCAAGGTGGACTAACAGATACCGTTTGATCTCTGGAGTCAGGGTATGGAACACTTGTATGATGTATCTGTTTCCATAGGTCCTTATTTGATCTGAGGACACCCAGTATGGTTCTTGTCTGTTTGGTACTTTATATCACAAAAGACTGTACACCACATCCTTATTTGACAGCGGTAGTAAGTCTGCCGTCTTGTTCAGCGTCCTCATGAGGCATGCCCCAGTCACACTGGCGTAAAAAACGGCGTTTTTCCGTGTACGCACGTCTACGTTCTTCTACGCATTTTGGAATATCAAAATACGCCGCCAAACGCCGCAATACGCGGAGATGCGTAGAGGAAAGTCGGAATGCGCCGAAAAACACCACAATGCGTACAGAAGCGTAGATAAGCGTTGATGAACGTTGAGAAGCGTACTAAAACGTTAAAGAAAAGCAAACAAATACGTTCCAAATCCGTAGCTAATACGTGGTCTCCAGCAATTCAAATACGTAGAAGAAACGCCGAATTTTACGCCAGTGTGACTGGGGCATTATGCCCCAGTCACACTGGCGTAAATTTGGCCACTCTCTTATAAGAGAGTTGGCGTGGGTCTTAGGATCAGTGGATGGGAGTAGTAGTCTAATTGAATGTTTAATTCGGTCCTGGTGCCCATTTGTTAGTTAGACTTGCCGTACCTGCCGAAATAATGTACGATTCTTCTGTCATCTTCAGTGACCCAGGATTATAAAATGGGTCATAATGTGAAAGGGTCCCCAACTCTGAATCGACAGAAGCCATTCTGTTTTCAAGTTACCATACCATATCTTTAGCAACCATTATGCTTCAACAATGGAAAAACTTTATACAATTATTTGGCAGTATACATTAGAATAAAAAATACGTGCGTTTTTGAGGCAATTATTCTTCTATAAATGTTAATGGATACATAAGAATAATTGGGCTGATACAGACATTTGGAGAACGCCCCAAATAACCGTAGATCCTCTATTGTCAGGCTTTGAAGATATCTGCACTATTAGATTTGTACCTGACTTCCTTATCTGACATACCGTCAAGTGGCCAGTATAACGTCCCTCGTAAGTAGTTTGTCGCTGAATATGTTGCTCTTGTTATGGCTGTTTGGCTGCAAATCTACATAAAGGGGTTGTGTGCTGCACTGTTACATAGATCAGAGCGTCCGACTGAAGTGCAAGTATACGTGATTAGACCATTTAACCATTTAAGATCTAGTTCATTAATTCTTTCCCAAAGTACACATTAATCCGAGCAATAGGAGGACGAATAATGCAACCTCAAATAGGTTTTTAATTAAATTCCCAATTTTCCCTAGGTGTAAAATGAGACTGGGTGAGTGATCCTAGTTAAAATCTATAATCGCTGGTAACATTAACACAGCAACAAAGGAAAGCGGAATGAGAACATCTCTGTTTTTGACATCATCATTGTTATGATCATCCTCCGATATCTTTGATAACATCAGTAAAGTATAGGCTTATGTCAATTGTCAACGGCAGAGGAAATTTCCTGGGATACGGACTAGGTTAGAGTTATTTATTTGACAAGATGAAAATACCACAAGTAAGATATGCAGTAAAAGGCCGTCCGAAGCTCTGTGGTCTTAGAAGATGTGCATTCTACCAAAGCTCTATCCCACCTAAGCTGTTTGAATATCCCACCTCAAACAATGACTTGAACGCTCACTTTTTTCACCACCCACACATTTCTCACTCTATCCCATTACCTTCCTCTCTTATGCGTTCCTTCCGTCTGCGGCTGTGCTATAGTACACCCGAGCCTTTGATAAATCCATTAGTGAGAAAAGTATGCAGCTTTTAACTACTTATACTATTAATAGTTTGCCGTACAAATCGAAATTAGGTGAATGATACAGTTAGGCTTGAACATACACCAGGTAGACTACTGCCGATTACAATAATTGTTTATTTCATTTTAATCGATATAATAATTTCTGAACTTAGTAAAACACAGACCTCCCACGTAAATTCAGTGACCCACAAATAGTATTTTATCCTACCCCTAATAAAAAACGCCCTAGGTTTAACATTGACTCAATGTATTTGACGGAGCGTTGAATAAAGTGTTATTTATGCACCGAGGTGAATAAAAAAACGGACCAATCAGGGACCAGATAACGAAAGTAGATCCGGCAGTGTCAAAACGCTACTATCATGGATAATTACAAAGTTTTCTCTGTATATCGGTGAGATGGGGTAGGGTAAATACAAAACCGAACTCGAGTTAGCCTTGTCAATGTTTATGCCACTCTGGTCAGGTCTGCTACTCACTAAACTCGGCTAGCGCCTCGTGTAGTAATACACAACCTGCCCATCGTGACATAAACATTGACAAGGCTGACTCTCGTTTGGTTTCTACTAAGTAGCTTATATCTTCCGGTCGATGGCCTCAGTCACTGATGTCAAGGTCAGGTATCCGGTTTCACTAAAGAAAGAGACGTGTGGTGGAGTACAATAAAGGCTACTAATGCTCCACCCCCCCTTGATTCATATCGTCTGTAACAGACCTATGAAATGTTCTTCACAATTTCACTGACATCATTTTACACATCAAAAAGAAAGAACATGTATATTTCCTTACAGAATATGGGGAAGATGAAACTATATAGTCAAATTCTGGTTCTTTATTACAAATTGATATCAATAATTGACTAAATGGTACTGAGTCAATAGTTGACTGGTAATTGGAAAGAGTTTAGAACCGATTTGGGTGTAATGAGTCGAGCGGACAGGCAGACATATCCAAAAGAGGTAATGAGGTGAGAACTATACAAGTGACGTTCCTCTACACAACACACCCTCGATAGTGCATGACGCGTACACGTTGGATGGAATGCGTAAATAGGCCATAGCAGGGGGTCGTGAGGTACCAGGGCAGTCCACTGCGTCTTTGATCACACAGTCATCGTGACACAGCTCACCTGAGACACAACCACTCGACCGTATCCAACCAAGCAGTAGGGCTGTGTCTAATGTACCGAGGCCATCTGCCTGCCTCCTGGGAAAAGACGCCATCTGAACCGATGAGACTTTCTCATGACAAGCCCAACTTTCACAGAGCAAGAAACGACACTAAAAGGTGCCGCCCAGATGCCGATTGACGCGGTTGATGGGTGGGGTGCAGGGTACCCCTTACCTGTCCTACCTGTCCAGCATTTAGATGAACAGATCATGCATAACGATTTTGATCGATCAGCCAGTGTGTTCAGTCGACCTGTTCTTGTAAAATTGGTGCACAGCTACGTAACTCGGGTTTAATTCAGGCGAATCACATTTCGATGGGAAGATTAAATCTTCAGTAAACTCGACATTCATAGACTACAGACAGATATGATATATTCAAGATGTTTTATATTCACACATTTCATCGAGTATTTTCATGTGTTTGCAGTTGCCCGTCTTACTTAAAATGGTTGGAATTAGATAATTCACGGATGTCACACCTGGATCAGTGATATTTGCCATAGGACAATGTCCGTTCTATTTGTTTAAATATCACAAGTGATGTTCACTTACTAGATAGTGTGCATGCATATCTGGGTGATTTAGTCAAACATGTACTTGTCAAAATAGTTGCATTTCTGAGTAGATATTGAAAGAATTGTCTGATAGATACTTTGAAATAATATGTATTCCATATGGCAAAAATATAGATATATTAGACTCCATCATTATATATCGGGTATATATTTGACAATTATGAATAGCTCATACATCTGTACAAGTATGCCTTCCCTTGTTGTTAGTATTCTATTTTCGCTTCTCAATTGGATACATAGTTTATTCCTTAATTATCACGTCTTCTATTATACCTAGCTATACATTATGGGGAGGAAACGTAGCAACAGATGCTAGGAGTAGAATTCAATTAATACTTGAAGAGCATCCTGATTGTGTAATGAACTTTGGAGAGCCAGATGAGATGTAATACACGTATCTTGATAATTCAGTTTCATCGACAATATGAATCTCCATTAAAGTTAAATGTAAAGTAACATGTAACAAACAAAGCTAATATATATACACCAGTCGAATTATAGAACAAATCCCACAAACAGGAAAACTATATTTAAATAGAAATACATTGTAATAGCGCGATCAGAAACAAAATAATAGGAGAGGTGATAAACCTACACGATGCATATCGAGCATGTTCTATTCATTGGACAGGATGTTAAGGGTCCCAGCTGTCATGAGTAAAGTTTTAAAAAGAAACGTATCCCTTTACTTCTAATGTACGCATTTGGAATTGATGACACATACCTGTCCCCAAACTAATAGGAGAGGAGGAATGATATTAAAAGTGAAAACATACACGGGGAAGTTCAGAGAGCATGACGGTATGGATTAGCTGGTATTTGGGGTTTTGGTGAGTCACAGAGCTCCGCCTCAGGTCCCAAGCCACACGGAACGTTGGCGATGCATTTGTAATTAGTGGTAACTTTTGTGGTTTCCATAGTAACGCATTGTGTTGATGATAATTCACACCCAGTACTAGTGTCATTGTGTATTCGGCCTGGGCCACTAGCGCTGTCCCTGCTGGAACTTTATTGATTCATTGTTAGCATTCACCACGCATGCGTTGAGATGATTCTTTTTTTCCGTCTCATTGTTATGATCACGCGAGTTTAGAAGGAGGGGTTTTCAGCCCAGCATGGCGGGAAACGATGGAACATCTACCCGAATCTTTGAAAACCGACACTTCGTTAAAGTGATATATTATTCGCAACCTAAAAATACAGTCTGTAAACGAAAAACAAGATGTGTAGTAGATAAACTTAGCCGCTGTTATTTTTGTTCAAATAGGTTCCCATAGTTAGCGCATAATCTAAGACTAGTAAATACTGAAATGGGTGCTTCCCATGGCAGTTGAATGCACATGTGAAATATTGGCTACTTCAGTTAACGATATGTTGCCAAGTAGGAGCAGATTATAACTACCTTTCTGCCTGAGGATGGCGTATACGATTTGACTGCATAGCAATTTTTCAGCTTATAAATGGTTATTTCCGGTCTCAGTCCTAAAGTGCATCTCAAAATATGTGTATGTCATTGTAATGTTACATCTTTATCCTTGGATACTCATTTTCCCAGCCGAAAAGGGTTGTGCCAGATGACTTTTCCAATGCGGAAGATTTATTCGTTTGAAATTAAATATTAAGAGAGATTGTTTTCTTTCTAGTCAGTTTGCCGTAGACTAAATGTAATTTAATTCTTGGTGAACACCTAAAGAAAGTGAAATGAGGGATAAACATTCTTCGACAAGGGCATTCCAGGTATTGAAGGAATATATAATTAAGGGAAAGGAGTATCATAACCTAATTATACTATGACAAAGCTTTAAAATTATTGGTCTATCATACTGGCTTCGGGGTTTGTGTTGTCTTTATCTGTGGAATATTTTGTATAATGTCTGTATACTATGTCAATGTAATATGTTTGCCTTCTTAGTGTATGCGACTAAGTAAATTGTCATGTTTGATATGAATTTCTAGGCCTGCTGTGGTATTTAAACATGTATCACAAAGCTACGACTTGAATTTTATTCACTAGAATGACCGGAAAATAACAGTAAAAATGGTCGAGCGACCAGAACCTCTGAAATTAAATAGAGAGGAGATGTGATATAATAAGATTGATATAAGTAGGTCGAGCGACCTCTGCACCACCCTAAAATATATGATGTGACTTAGGAACAAGCGTAAAATACCACAAGCAAAATAAGTAAATATCAGCTGTTCCGCTAACATTCTACTGTTGTCTATCTCAGTCGTGTATTAGTATAATGTCTGTATATTATTATATACCTATGCACAAAGTCAGAGTAAATACGTACTGCTCCTATGGGTATAGTAACTATACACAGATTGCACTGTACGCTGTGAAACGTTGTACTGGTGCCTTTGGATACCAACAGATTGCACGCTTTGAGTGACAAAATGCACACTTTGAGCCTAACCTACACGCTTTGAGCTACAGATTGCACGCTTTGAAAAATAAAGCATTTGTGAAAATATATCAAACTTCGAGGTAGAATACGATTACGAATCACGTGAAACACATTATAAAGCTTAGATATGCGGGATCAATCGATTTCGATACGTTCACGAACCGAGCGGGGGACTGGTAGATGTCAACAAATAGCGGAGACACTGCACCGCTCTAGTGTAGCTGTCCGACGGGACGATCGAGCGTAGCAGGGTGACCGTGCGTTAATTTATGCGGTGGTATAATGTATTCGCGCCTGCGCGGTGATCACTTCCGGTTGTCAACTTCCGGCATGTCTGCTAACGTACACATCGTCTTTGCGAGTTGCAAAAAGTGACTTCGACGTCGAATTACGGTCAGTTTTAGCTAATTAAGACCGAATTAAGGTATATAATAATATGAAACCATAGTGATGGTGCCAATACAGGGTAGATTTACTCGTTGTTTCAGAGAAATTCGCTCTGAACTCGCCGTACCGGCTCGTTCAGAACAAATTTCTCCGAAACAACTCATAAATCTTCCCCGTATTGTCACCATAACTATGGTTTCACATATTATACGATGTCTTTGTAATATGTCTGCTTGCTTAGTGTATGTTACTAAGCAATTTGTCTTTTGATATCGATCTTTAGGCCTGTTGTGGCATTTAATCAGGTATTTCTAAGCTACGATTTAAATTGTATTCACTGGAATAAACCGAAAAAGAATATTAAAGAATGGTCGAGCGACCAGAACCTCTGAAAGTAAAAAGAGAAGAGATATGATATAATAAGACTGATATAAGTAGGTCGAGCGACCTAAAATATATGATGCAAAATACGACAAGCAAAATAAGTAAATATCATCTGTTTGACTAATATTCTACTATGGAATAATCTAAGGATGATTTGTATGTAATAAGAACTAAACATTGAATTGTCAGTACTCCTATACCTGACCTTGACTGTATCTGAAAAACATCGCATGCGCGATGACGCTAAATGTCAATTAAAACTTTAAAAAAAGAAAAAAAAAGGTGTGTAAATAAAACTCCATGTGGCGTTTGAGAATAACCATTTATATTGCAGCACATTGCAGTATAGCATATTGTAAATCTTGTTGATTTGCTCCGATATGAAAGAAAAATAATTGTGAAAACTACCTTGAGGCATCTCCTGATATGGTCCTGTATTTTCAGGATAGCTCAGGGTTCAGTGGGTCAAGTACCTTAGAGGGAAATGATCACTGGACTTTCCCGCGGTCAGTCTTGGACTCTCCCCATTCAGGGGCGTGTATTATTGTCTGCCTTTTATTACCTGTCGCTTTCCACACTGCACTCCTGAAACATAGTTTAGCAGGAAGTACCACAAGCAGGTAGGACCTTTAGGATTAGGCCATTGGCTCTGCTTATAATGTGATGTCTATAATGTTTGACAGGCGCATGCACACAGATATCCGAGAGGTAAACACCGTAAAACAAACGTATGTGACAGTGAGAACCAGCCGCATGTCTCCTGCCAGCCAAGTACAGCTAAGAGTAGTCGTGTGAATGCCAGTTGAGATATACTGAGAGCTTCTATCATTTTAAGGTCTAACACCAACCCAAGATATAATTCATCATGGCATGTGTCTCTATCATTATAACTTAGCGGATGATATACATTCATAATATTTTCTCCCAATGGAGAGGCACACCATACATTACAGCATGCATTATAGTTGTCAAGGAGTCTGTGCAGTATTAAAATTTTGGAATGTTTCACAAGCCCGTACAACAGGACTAAAAATTATATACTTTTCCTAAAAAGAACATACTTGTTTGTAAATCTTTTCCTCGCATCTTTCAAATATTGTGAATGTACATATAATCTTTTTTGTATGACTATTGGTTACAAGCAGAGCAGAATATTGCCAGGATTGGGTGTTAGATGCACAAAATAACTTGTTGGAATCGGTGTCTAGGGGCGATACATCATCCTGAAGTAGAGACCGTTGAAGTAAATATCATGTCCCTGACATTGATGCGTCCCCTATCAACACAGATATACACCTTAGTCTGAAACTGGCTAGATCTTACATTATAGAAGGTTCTTAAAGACATAATTTGAACTGGGGTGGAACCAATACCAGGGTTCCTACACCATGAGACACATGATTGTAATTTAGTAAAATAGTCACGTAGTGGGAGAGCTTTGCTGTGAAATGACCTATTGACATCCATATATAGTCATGTTGCAGGTTGGCAGGTTTCCGTCAGCAATTACAGAAAATACATTACTTTTTGAATTGCTTGTACTCGTCTTCTCTAGCCATTTGAAATTTTATTCAATTCCGACTATTATATCGTAGTGGAGATGGGGAGAGCCGGATCCTAGGAGAGTTGAAGGTTCTCCACCAGATGGCATGGGGTTGTATTGTATAAATACACTTAATTACCAGACTCGGGAAGCGGTACGAGAGCTCCCCATCCCTCCAAATGGATCATTTAAATGTCCTGTAACGATATTAATACTTGTATATCTTTGTGTTAATTAGTACAGCCTCGTCAGTGGAAGATAACGAGCAAGAATGTGTAAAACCACAACGTATTATTAGAAAACCTGTTCAAATGTCAAAATTTTATAAGATCAACAATATTGCTGTTCCTTTAAACAACTTACCCTCTGACGATTCTTTCCTGTATAATCCTCTGATGACTAAAGTGTGAGACTAAGTGCGGGCTAGGTACCAATCGATTAGAATAGAACCCCATATAGACCATCAGGAACCCTCTAGGTTAGCCGTTTGTGATGTCGTACCCTTGGCCTTTATGATCCAGGTCCTGGTACCAAGGTCACCCACCTCCAGGTGTTTCTGTCACTCCTGTGTACACAGTATATGAATGAAAACAGCGAGGAGCTCAAGAGCAGGTGAACGCTGATGGAGAAGGGTCAAGGGGTCGATGTCTTGGGAGGCTCGGGGATTTTACGCCGTAGCAACCGCCAGGGTTATATCACGGTGAGATCGAAATTATGAAATGCGATACCATGAGAGTCGAGGTTCAGTGGATCAGCCTGGGGCTTTCAAATAGGGGTATACCCAGGATTTTGAGCTAGGGATTCAATACTCTACAAACTAGATCTATAGGGAAACTACATGTCTGAAGTTCCTGTGCAAGAGATTGGGCGAAGTAGCTATTTACGTGGTAGCATATTAACGGCAAAATAAATCCCCGAAGAAGCTCCAATAGACAAAGAATGATTGAAAATAGAATGCTCAGTGTTCACTGTTATAAAGTCGAATAACATTGTCCAGGAAGCATGTATAACTGAAGGTAGTGTCACCTACCACTATCTATTTTCTGCTAATCTAAAATTGCAACACTGATGGATAGAAAAAATAGCAGCAATCATTCTCATGAAACTATATCATGTATGCACTATATTAGTCCACCTGCATACATTTTGTTTTCTTTCATGTCTTCGGCCAGTTCAGGAAGAGAGCCTGTAAGTTTGGCGAATGTTGAGACCAGTAGCCAGATGGACGAAATTAGCTGATTTACAACTTAGATTGCTCAGAATTTGATTTTATGCATTTGTCTCCTTCTAAAGGCGGCGCACATGATCAGCAGAGATTGATGGCTGTAGATACTTGGATGTTGGTACAATACGCAGGACTGACATCTATTGTTATTCCTGTATTTTCATGGATACTCGACAGGAAACCTTCTTTAAATGGTTTACAAGGACCACCCTGCGGATATCCCTCCTCCTGGACGATATAATGTCGGTTGGCCGACTAGGAATGGTATCAAATTTAGTGACAAGTCCTTTCAAGTAGGTTTATCATTATTGGTTATATTGGCCCTGTACTGGTTAAATCCACACACTCAGGATTTGACCAAAGTTGCACTGCCATTTTATCTGGGCAATCTTTGGTTTTTTATATCGACTATCAGATTTGTACGTTAGAACATTGGTATATTTGACCTCAAGTTTATGGCATTTTCTGTTAGGAGAGTGTTTATGCCCTCTTGACTGACATGTATCAAACACTCATGTTAAAGGCATATCCTACGATTCCAAGTGGCATCACATAATGATATCTTAAATATTGTCAATTATTAGTCAAAAATAGATCCTTCTGATTAATTCTAATGCCACATAAGTAAATGCAACATTTTATCCAATTCACCCTAGCCCAATGCGTAAAATAGGCTAATCTACACTACCTTGTTTTACATTAGAAATGTACTGAAAAATGTATTTTCCCTCAATCTTCTCAAACACAATTGTGGTGACCCATACGTTTTAGTATTCAAACGTCTAGTACTACACATCTACAATGTTCTGTGAAAGTTTCAAGAAACCAACATGGGTTTTACTATGTGAAAAGCAACTTTTTAGAACTTTTATATATTTTATCATAATGATGACGCAAAGAGGGATTTGGAAATAAAAAGTTTATTGAGGAAGTAGTTGTAGAGTTGAGGTGAAGAAGTGTCTTTAACTATAAGAAATCCGCGAGTGAAGTATGAATGAGGGAAAAGAGTTTTTAAAGTTTTTGTGGGGTGGGTGGGAGGTAATATTTCCCGAGTCTGTTGGTTTTGAGGGCGAGTCACGTGGTGGAGAAGTAGTCACGTGGGGAAGTCCAGGTATGGAGAGTGTTCGGTGGGGGGAGAGTGTAGAAATCCCTCCTGCGCACATTAAACCCAACGAGTTGGGAACAATGATATCATGATATTGATATCTAAATCAAAATACGGTGACCACTATTTTCTGAATTAGCTATGTGTTTTGCAATACTTTGAGACCATCATAAAAACATCAACCTCCTTCCAGGCACTATTTTCCAATTCAGCGATAAAGCTCGAAGTTAGATATATCGAAGTATCTGTAACAGCACATTCCTCGAACATAGATTTAAGTATATGTATGTGTATATGTCGTGTTTGGGGTCCTATATGGTCGCATGGAGACCTTTAGGCCTGGCGTCCACCTACTACGATATGGCTCCGATACGGTCTACGATGCACCTCCCGATAAAAAATCTAAATCGCGTCCAAATGTCACCTAATATCGGGGTAGTTGACCACGTTTCTGCGATTAGACACCGATAAAACCCCATACAATGCGTGGTGGATTGGCATGTCTAGACATATGTCTACGATTTTGCACCTTCCCGATATGACACCGATTTTGACATTTTGTATCGGTGCCATATCGGGAGGTCTACGATTCAATCGTAATAGGTGGACGCCGGGCCTTACATTATTGATCATACTGACGATGAATGGAAATGGCCTGCAATTACGTGTGTCATATATATAATATTACTTACCTTCATATTTACATTACATATTAATATGTCGTCCAGTAAGGTCGCCATAAATATTTTACTGCATTTTACTACATAAAATTAAATACAATTTTATACTCCCAGCTACTGCTTCTCTACTTTCATCCGGGGATAGGGTATTGCAAGCACAGTTTCACTTAGACCGATTGACAGGTAAAAATAATTGCTACACGGTATCATTTAAAGTTGACTTTAACAGCACGCCTACAAGTGTTCTTTACATGATTAATGGAATAAAGTGACACAAAATACCAATGTTACCATGAGTTACGGTAATAAATTATCTGATAATAAATACTTGAATTACTCCTCCAGCTAACACCCTGGCGCTAGACGGCATTAACTGTCACTTACCTGAGGTTGTTTGTTCTCAGAATCAATTCGGTCAATATATAGGTTTGTTCTCACATTTACACTCACAAAGTAAATCAATTGAAATAAACCTCGGTCAGGAAAATGTTCGCGTTTACTTAATCCTGTAAAAATAGGTGTTATCCCGAATCGATTGATGGTAGCTATGAAGCAGTCAATGAAATGGCAGTGAAGATACTAGCGTTGTAAAGGCTTGGAAATTCAATGGATCCGCATTACTGCACTTTTAGAACATGACTTGTCGGAATTGTCTTTCATTGTATTGTGGGCTACTCTGGCCAATACTATGCAAATGCCTATCGCTTTATCACCTGCAGCCGGTTAAAATAGGATGCCAGTTATCTGGTTTCCGGGTTTCCCACATCTCTTAACATATTCCATGTATTTTTGTAAATGTCCTCACATGTAGATCTATGTAGATGTAAGCCATTTACACTGTACGATAAGCAATTATTTCTTGCATTGTATTACTACTAGTACCCAAACGGTAGATCAGCTCAGGTGTTCTTTGCCTAACGTTACCCATAGACTCCCCTTACTTTACTATGTGTCTTGTAGAGGATTGAAGACCCATTGTTTCTTACCGGTATTAGGCGGAGCCGAGTGGCGAAAATGTTTAAATGCCCCATAGTATATAACCTGAAGCGACCGGGGTTGTTTCCAAGAAACAGACCCAGATCCAGACCCAGATCGCAGACCCACAGACAGTCACTTGCTTGTTAGTCGCGATAGCCGCCTAGTCATACACTTGTTTCCAAGAGGGGATTCGTCATACATATCCTATACTACAAAGCGAAACCAAGAATCTGGAAGGAGAGAGCCTTCTTACAAAGTCAAAATCTCATGAGATTCAGTTCCTTGTAAAGTGGGATTCACACGATGGAATTCATGTACCTCACAGGGTGTGTTTTTTGTAAAAGAATCCTGCTGATATTACAATCTCTTCATCTAAATTGCAGGGTTCCATTTCCCTAAGGCATATTTTCCACCCTATAATTGTTTTCATCATTTACCCCTAAAGAGGAACAGGATCTCATGAGATTTTGAACCTTGTATGATACATAAATCCCACCGTGTGAATTTCAGTTTAGACTAGGAGCAAATAGAATGTTCAGCATTGATGAATGAGCGTGCAATTATGAATGAATAACAATAAGAGGCTTGGGTTACATTCAGTCTATGGAAAGTTCTCTGTAACCCATTTGCACTCAGTCGACTTGCCATTTCTGCAACTGCCGAGTTGAGGATACAAATATATCAAGCACCAGTGGGTCTTGAGGTATTTTAGTCTTGAGTGATTGGTCATGTCTCATGGTCAGCTGAGCACGCCTCTGAAACCCTGAGACACTGGCACCCCGCTCCTTTCTCACTATCACAGTGAATAGTACGCAGTTAGCGAAGGGATAGTTTTCGAGAAGCACACAAGTTTTTAGAACATAGACGCACGCTCTAAAACAAATCTATTGCACCTCGTTGTTCATGCCAAGGGAGCAACGCATTTCCAGCTAACCGATATTCTTCTCAATAGAAGAATTGATAGATGGATTCTCTTTCTGTAGAGTACTGGTCACCTTGCATTTCCGGGTTCATGGATGAGTGCACAGGTCATTCAGTTAATCCTGATGATAATGGCCGGTGTACGGTCAAACCTGGCACGGGCATCGGGTTAGTCAATTAATCAGATTTATTAGCATTGATCTGCTTCATATGTCCATATTGATTTTCGTCTAAAGCTTCGTCACTCCATGGCTGTGCATACCTATATTTCTTGATAATCTTGATATTTAGGGTGCTTGATGAAAAATGCCATATACTTGCAGTTTAAATTAGATTTAGTAGAACTGCCATTAAGAGAATTCGATTTTAAAAGATTAGGGTGACACACTAATTGATAGAATATTTGACCCCTTTCCCCAGAATATTTAAATCTTCGAAATGAAAATATAGTGCATGTTCAAATTTATTGGATATCTATAAGGCGTCCTTGTAGATTGCTCGAGGGTATTCAGCCTATTGATTCTGAGGACAAAGGTAATGTGAGTGTATTGAGACTTACTTCTATATCGCGGCTTTGAGTTTGAAATATGATTGTTTATTGATCCTGCTGGATGGCTATGTATGATGGATATGGGTTCTGGTAGTGAATGACTTTGTTTGGGTGTGTACATGAGGCAAGGCAGTCTGACCTTGCCATTTATCCCACACAACCATGTGATTCCACAAGAAGGCTGCCAACGGATCACGGTTCAGTGCTCAGACTCACCCTTGATTCAATTGTACTGATTAATAGTTGTTTGCCATATTGGATGTCGGTAGGACCCGTATATAATAACACACAGGTCCTGTCCTGCAGCTATGTTATAAAAGCAGTCTTGGATATTTCCCCAGTCAGTCTAAAAAATGTAAAAGCCTCTTCTAATTTTAAGGTCCTGCTGCTAAATACACGTGTAATGAATGATTATTTTATGATTGTATGATCGGATGACACATATATCTTCGATTCATCCTTCACCTATAGTGGCCATGTGATTTCAGCAATAACTAATTTTTCCATTTTTCTCAAGGAATTCTGTAACGGGTGGGTTCCTGACATTTCATTTCCCGCTGTTTGCATTGCATTTCAGTATCTAGAATACATAACACTACCATGAGGTTATATTCAGACAGATGTACATGTTTGCATATAAGACTTAACCTTAAAACAACACTGAAAATACCATAGGATCTGCCGTCTTTGAACCATTTGCCTTTCAACACCTCCAGCAGCCAATGAATAACCTTGAAAGCCTTTGAAATTTCAGATTATGGAAAGGTCATATGTTTGGTATAATGTAGAGCGAATCTAGAACCTATTTTCATGTCTAATGCTGTTCAGTTGTAAAAGTGTAGAGAAGAGCTACATGAAACAGAACATTTATGGTAGTTAATCGATAGTTCAATACATAACCATTCAATTCCGCAAGTGAAAATTATCAGGAACCCGGAAGACGCTTCAGGACATTGAACCCACACTCAGGTCAGGCCTTCAAAATGATGTACATAATTTATAAATGCCATGCACAATGTATATATTACTAATGAAAAACTCACGACTACTCTCAATAAATAATTCATATTCATGTCATGCATGAATAGCACATCGTGAACCACGCGCTGGGTTATGTAGACCACTCGTATATGTACGGGTCCCGTGTTGAGGTACTATTCATTGCAGACCGCGTCACCGGCAAAGAGCAGACACCTCTGTCCCTGGTGCAGTGATCGTCACGCGGCCTCTCCACGTAATATCCGATCAGTTACGGACCACTGCTTACTCCAGCCGATCCCTTTCCATCGTCGCGCTCCATTGGACAATCAGCTTCCTGCTTTCCGTGTTTTGTCGCTTTGGACAGACACGTCTTCAATGAGCCCCTTGTTGCTGTGGTCGTGAAGGCATGATCTGTCCACGAGCGTAAAACGCAATGTGCAATCGAGGTATAGATTGAGTTCAGTCTTCTGTCTTGACCATGGTCCAGGTATCTTTTTCTATTGTAAACTGATCAAAGAATCAGAACCAAACAGAGAAAAAATTACACACCATCTTTTTCTATTGAGCGTGGGAAACACTCTCAGACACATTGCCTAGAAGTTAGAGAGGTTATATAGACTTCCAACATGCTGCAAAAACTACCCCCTCACTGTATGTGTGTCACACATATCCATCAGCATCGTTTACTTCACGTCCAATCAAATGTGAGATGCTACGCTCGTCCTAGATTTCTTTTCTAGATCCCTCGCAGGATTGAATTTAGGCCAAGGTTGGGAATAATATT
This sequence comes from Alentia gelatinosa, assembly GCA_950022655.1. Classification (NCBI taxonomy): domain Eukaryota; kingdom Metazoa; phylum Annelida; class Polychaeta; order Phyllodocida; family Polynoidae; genus Alentia; species Alentia gelatinosa. The sequence goes on from OX465579.1 coordinate 110,562,034, forward strand.
CTGTATAGGGGATGCCATGCTGGTGGTTTCAATACTGCAGTATCTCCCCAGCAGTCACAAGCATTACCTCACCCCTGGTATTAATTTCTCCATCGACTTAACATTTGGAACAACGCCCATGAGATATTTAGGAAAAATATCCAATGGGCGAGCACGTCACAAATTTTAGACCATTATTCAATGTAAAGGGAAAGATTAATTCAGAGACCCTTTCAAGATTTGGGTCAGCAGCTTCGCCTATTGACTTACTACGCGATTCAAAATCGAGGGAAAAGAGCTCTGACCCTAAACTTTCTTATGTTTCCTCTATATTTCCTTGGTCTGTTCCAAGCGATACTCTCTCTTCCTTGGGGGCCCAGCTAGGAGGGGGCAATGGACGGGGGACTCTCCGGTCCTCCGACCCTCCGGCCTCGCCTGTAAGGTTGAGTGGACGTTGGATGAGATGACCCTCCGGTCCTCCAGTCCTCCGGTCCTACGGTCTCGCCTGTATGGTTGAGTGGACTTTGGATGAGATGACCCTCCGATCCTCCGGTCCTCCGGCGGGAGGCTCCTCCGGTCCTCCAGCCCTCCGGCCCTCTGGCCCTCCGCCCCTCCGGCCCTCCGGCCCTCCGGCCCTCCGGCCAAGGCGCCTCGTTGGATGGAAGTAGTGACGTCACGGGCGATGACGTCATCCGGCCGCTATAAAAGAGTGAGCGCGTGCCGACCGCGGCAGTCCAGGCTCGACAGTCAATGGGATCGGACATAAAACTAGCGGGCAGGTACAACTTACCCCTCCTGGGTTAGATCCAGGGTAATCGTAGGCTATCTGAATAAAGCACCATCTGCACAGAACAGTATTTCCTTGTCCGAGTCATCAGTGTCTCCGTTACATTGGTGGCAGCGGTGGGATGTTTACTATGATGCTCTTTAATCATAGTATTTACTTCATAAATAAGAAACACCAGTTAACATTGCCACGACTTGTGCCAATAGGTGCTTTAAAAAAGAAAAGGAATGAAGAGATGATAGCTTCGTATAAGAAATGATGAAAAGACAACATAGCACATGGCAACAGTGAATGATGTTACCATACTTTGAAAAGGGATGTGGATTTGGATTCCACTTTACACAGATTTGCCTGTTTTACACTTTTAGAAAAGTTATCTGACCACGTCGCGAGGAGCGATGCCATGACCATAGTTTTACAATGGGGACTAACCTGGCTACAATCTGCAATGATGGAGGGATATCGATCAAATCCCAAAGCAGGGTGACCTGCCAATATTTAGGATTGGATCAAAACATTTTACCTGTACAAATTATCACAGTTTTGTGGTGCCACATTGACAACTCTAGTTAAGTAACTTTCGAGAATTAAAAAGTGATACTGATGGTTAAGGTATTAAAACTCTTTTACAGCTAACTTTGTATTTGTAAATCATTTTTAATTTGTGAAGTAGCCTCTACGAGAATCGGGAATTGAGTTATATTTCTCCAATTCCTGGAATGCAACCCCTACACAATCTTTGAATCCCTATGGGGAGAGTAGTGTTGGTGCTTTAGATCAAGAACATACAATAAAAAACAAAAAAACGGATTCATTTACGTGCATTTGTATACACCGGCCCTGGTCCCATGTCCCTCGAACAAACACATTCCGTGACAACCGACCAGAAAAAACATAACACGCACATACTACTTGTATTTCTCCTGTGTTGTCTGCATCACAAAGATTCCATCTGGCTGTCTCTCAGAGTACCTCAACAGTGAATGCTGTGCATTCAACTGTCAAAGACTAGGCAAACATGTTTCGGAATCCTAACTTTGTTGTAATTGATTATTTCGTACACTTGAAACCAGGAGCAGGTGGATTTGGGATAGTTGAAATACGTAACCATGGCAGCGGTTGTGGTGCATGAGTACACCTGCCCTCCTATGAAGGTCTGCTATGGAAACATTGACAGATACAACTCCTACCTGAGGACAAATACAATCAGAGTTACCTTGCATTTTATCTAAGTAGCCGCAAATATCAACCTAGCATTATTTCACACGGGAGCATCTTACACCTATTGCTTTCATAATAGCATTGTATAAAAATATGAATACTCAATTATTGAAAGCCACTCTGAAGAAGAATCCTGCACTGATTAAGGTAAAAAAACAAGTAGTTTCTAAAGGCATAAACAAATTTTGTGTATAAAAGTTACATTCTCTATAAAAAAAAACATAACATAGAGATTAATGAATCTAATAGCATAAATTGTCTATTTCATCTATTAGTTCAAGGAATAGCCACTCTTGGTGCCAAACGGGAATTCCCCCGACCGAAAGAAGCTCAGACGTGATATATGCCATGTGACTTAATTCTCTGGGGCGGCATTGTGGGTTTTGTCAGGGAGGTACTCTTTGCCGGAAGGCACTCCATTCACACTTGGGTGTTGATGGATTACTCCGCTGCCTGCGGATGACAGCGGACAGCAGAGCACGAATCTTGCTGGCGGAGAAACCGGGATCCATGAGGTGAATCCCACGGTTCATATTACTATACACCTCTATATCCAACGCACAGAGATCAGAAAGAGAGAGTGCACCCCATCCTCATTCCTATTCACTGGTCCCTTAAATCACTGATTAAATACTACGGTACGTGTTGTACAATGTCATGTATGCTTCTCAGAGTTCAGAGCTATTGTTATTCAAATGTCTCTTTTTCGTGGGCAGTATTTAGTTTCACGTCCTCAGATTTCCTCGCTATTCCCCCAAGTCATGGATAATGGGATGTCTTATGTGTAATGAATCTATTAAGTCATCTTATACAAAGACATTGTATAAACCTTGGGGACATGTAATTCACTGATCTCCCTAAAAAAGAGAGCGAGACAAGACTTCTTGGCTTGGCTTGAATCAAGCTTCTGGAACGATGCCAGTTAAATCCCTTTGACCAGCTCCATTTCAAAGATTGAAAGCTATATTTCCTCTTTCATTAGGTAGATTCGCGTATTTGCCATTCAATACCTTTTTTCAATGGTCTTTCTTATTACATTGTGAGAACCTCTTTTTGACACTAACCAATCCATCTTCTCACTTTTCCATTGTAATGAATCCAAGTTCACAAGAGATCTCTCAGGTCACGGTTTATAATAAGAAAACGTATTCTATACACAAGTCCTGCAGCCATATCCTACATCTCCCCTGCCTTAATTTAACATCCAATTAAATCATTGACTCTCGGAAAAGCGGGCTGCTTGTAGATCAGACAAGGTGCTGATCGCAGAGATATGACCTTTGACCTAAGGGGTGATTCAAGTGTTAATGGCGCCTACCATGTGACATACCTGTGAACGTTAATTCTTCGCCAGGTCATCCTAGGCCCCTAGTGAGGTCTAGTTCCAGTATATATTGATAGAACTATTGTTATTTACATGACCAAATCAGTTATAGCAGGTAAACTACTGAGTTCGGTTTACACAACTGTAATTACATTTTAGAGGTTGATCCTCATATACTAAAATAAATATTCTGTATGTAATCTTAGATTTCAGTTGATTCATTCACGAACATGAAGCTCTGACACTTTTCCGAGCCACCCTTATCCCGCAGATTCGATCTCGATGTGATCTAATCCTGATAGTTACTGCTATTGCTTAAAATACCATTACCACTAAAAATTATGCCCCAGCCACACTGGCGTAAAAACGGCGTTTTTCCGTGTACGCACGTCTACGTTCTTCTACGCATTTTGAAATCTCAAAATACGCCGCCAAACGCCGCAATACGCGGAGATGCGTAGAGGAAAGTCGGAATGCGCCGAAAAACGCCACAATGCGTACAGAAGCGTAGATAAGCGTTGATGAACGTTGATGAACGTTGAGAAGCGTACTAAAACGTTAAAGAAAAGCAAAGAAATACGTTCCAAATCCGTAGCTAATACGTGGTCTCCAACAATTCAAATACGTAGAAGAAACGCCGAATTTTACGCCAGTGTGACTGGGGCATCACCACCACCTTGGTAGACTTTGTCGGTTGTTTTTTTTTGCTACGTTTGCCCTTGCTGACACCTGGTATATTGACTCCCTCCATATCCTGACCCTAATTTATAATGCAGATGGGACAGTGCCAGCGTCATCAATAAAAATCCTTATTTATAGTTGTGGGTCCAACGTTTAAGTCAGCAAGACATAAATACATCTCTCTCAAATAAGGTGAATTATATCTTATACATACGCTGTTTCATCACACATATTAGCTGTATTCTAATTACGTAGTTAAAAGTAGAAGTCATCATGAACACATGAACTACTGACATGTAAGCATTTGGCTCCCCTGTTAGAAATGACGTAAAAAATAACTTAATCTATAAGATGTATGCTGCACTAGTTTCCCACTGACTTCAGGTATGATATCAATGTGGATATTTGTTTGACGTATCCAGTCTCATTCTTCTTCTACAGCATTATCTAAAAATCGATTGCTATTCTTTTGATACTTTCGAGATCCAACTTTCGAAAAGAGATATCAAATAAAACATTTTTGACAATTGAGAGGTGAGTGTTATACTTTTACCAAGCTTGTTTACAGATGTTCTAAAAATATGGTTATTTGTCACGCTCTGCTCATTGCACAAAGATTCTCGTCAGCAAATATCGAATATCAATACGTTACACAACAATATGTTCAATTTATTTCCCCTTAAAGCACTCAATGCTCACATCGATCTTTATTGAGTTCTGTTCTCTTAGTGGCAGCTGGGAGCGCTGATAAGATCAACATGTTTTACTGGCTTTCACATCAATATACTTCTGACCATTACACACGACTAAAACCTTAACCCACATATATGCCTTTCATATCTAGAGTTAATTAAAATGCGAATTCCCCAGCACCCCGATAGAACATGTAACCAAGCGCCTCCCACGGGGTAGTAAGGCGCATGCGCACAGACCCCATCGATCGCAGTCTGACCTCGTTTCATGCAACCAATACTCAACCAACCGTGACCAACATGGCCGCCACTCGGAAACGCTCGGTTACCATGACAACTGCAAACTAATGCCACAACAACATTTGGGCGCCTGGATTAGGGGCGATACAGGAAGGTGTACCGGACCGTAGAGGGGGCGGCCTCACTGCCCCCCCCTGGCTGAGGCCTTCAGAGTCAATACATCCATTTATAAGCCATCTGTAATCATTCCTGCCATATCGTTTACCGACTGCTCATCTATTACCTATTCTAATCATTTATAGGCAGAGGAAAGTTCAAACAAAAGGGTTTCCAAAAATACCTGCGGATGCAACCCTGTTCTGGCCTGTCGATATGGATGATACCCTACTTTGTGATCGAGATACTTTTACCCAAACAGCCTGACATATTAATTACTACCTCTTTTAATCGCTTTTACCTGAATGCGTTTAAACAGTGTATATATCTTTAGAGGAAGGCCGTAACAAGGGATTTCCTGCAAATATTTGCATACATTGCTTTAGATATTATGCCCCTGTCGATATGGTCTCTACCTTATTCATCTTCAGTGTGTTCCTCTTTTTAATAGGAATTTTGAGATACAAACAGTACATATATAGTCTGGAATTCCAACAATAGGTAAGTGGATGTTGTCTCTTCCCTACTCCTCTTAACTTCATATTGAGGAAGGCTGAGAGAGTCTGAGGGCTGACCTAGTGTACTTAAACCAGAAATGAATGATTTAGATGCAGGGTAGGTGAATACCAGTAGTAGCTGTGCGTCTCCTAGCTGCATTATATGGGGAGGAAGGAAGATATTGAAAACATCTGTTTTAATCATGAGGTAAGTCGTGTGGACTCGGGAACCATTTAAACGATGTGCGCGTTCAAATTAAGATGATAATGTAGAACGCAGTGGCCATATATCAATATTAAAAGCTTCACTGATATAGAGTGTTAGAGTGTTACTTACTGACGGTTCGTTGCATTTTCATTATCAAATTGTGTAGTTCAAGACCTAGGATAAATCCGGTACGTCTATAGATCATACTGAAAATGCACTCACAGTATTTGAGTTGAGGCCTGTACCCACTGTACGACTTTGGATCGTGGTTAGGCCTATGATGTATTGGTGGTTATGCGTCACAATAGGTGCACCCATGATTGACCTACTCACTCCAAGGTTTATAATACTTCGCACCCGGATGTGTGTCAAGACCAGTAAAGATGGGTCTGCGGTCCTAGCCACGGATGACATTTGGCCCTCAGGCAAGTGTTGCACTTCGGCGAAGGTTAACGTCAATTCACAGAACAATATTGTGTCGATTTTCTAGTGGGTACAATTTCATAGGGAGTTATATGCACTTTAATAATGATATCAATATTTATTCGATCTTCGAGGAGTAGAATAAAAACTTCTCATAAAAAGCATAGGCCTACTAGATCCATAAATATGATAAATGAGGGTTCTCAATAACCTATCGTCCGGTTAATTTGATTATCTTCTCAATATAATGGACTACATACCCACTAATATTGTAATATTTATTTGAAATTCGTAATTCCATTGACTCTTTGCCAGATGGTTTCTGTGAAGTTTGTCAATAGATTCTATCCGCAGTTTTTTGTATCAATTAAACATGCAATTAGTAATTGCTTGTTTTAGATGAACCAATTCGACAAGAACATTAGATGCATTCCTATCCTCGGTGCCAGTTTGATAACTTAATTGACAAGAAAGCGTTTCACACAGTATTCTCACCGAAACAAAGCTTGGAGTGGCACATCCTCCGACCACCTGCTGACTTGTAGGATCCAAACTGCGATGATCTGAGGGCCAGGTGCTCCGTAGTTCACCTCCTCTGCCATAATCAGATTCTGATGAAACTTTACGTAACGATGTAGGACACGTGGGAGATCATCCTCTAGTGCATATGTCCATACTCCAAATAATCCCTCTTAAACCCGATCCCAACAATCCTCCATCTGTCCTCCACCATTCACCATGCCTGGTTAATCGTGTATATGATGTACTTACATCTCCCCCCGGAGACGATGTAATTCCCCATTAGTCATCCATAACACTGTTTTCATGAAGGTCTCATCAATTTTCCTAAATGCTTACATCAAACAACACACAGCTACTCATACACATATGTATATGCATGATCGGACGCACACACGTTTATGACCACCCTACTACAATCTTCCTTTTCGGGTGGGAATTTGAGGTTACCCATGTTGCTCTGAACAGTTCGTGACTGTAGAATCTCCCTTCACGAAGATCGACGTCTGGATTATTCCAAAATGAAAATTACCCAAATAACCGTTGCGTCTGCACACACGATATCTTTTTGATATTTTTGGTGATGAAGTGAAAAGATTTCAAGACTTTCTTTGATCATTCAGCGTTTATATCACTTAGGCCTGGCGTCCACCTCCTACGATAGAAATTTAGACCTACCGATATGGCACTGATACAAAAAGCAAATATCGGAGACATATCGGGAAGGTGCAAAATCGTAGACATTTGACTAGACATGCCAATCCACCACGCATTGTATGGGTATTTCATCGGTGTCTAATGGCAGAAATGTGGTCAACTGCCCCGATATTAGGGGACCTTCCGACGCGATTTTGATTTTTCATCCGGAGGTGTATCGTAGACCATATCGGAGACATATCGTAGTAGGTGGACGCCGGGCCTTAGGCCCGGCGTCCACCTACCACGATATGGCACCGATATGGTCTACGATGCACCTTCCGATGCAAAATCAAAATCGCGTCGGAAGGACACCTAATATCGGGTCAGTTGACCACGTTTCTGCGATTAGCCACCGATAAAAAACCCATGCAATGCATGGTTGGTTGACTTGTCTTGACATATGTCTACGATTTTGCACCTTCCCGATATGGCACCGATTTTGACATTTTGTATCGGTGCCATATCGGGAGGTCTACGATTCTATCGTAGTAGGTGGACGCCGGGCCTTATGGTGTCTACTCCACTAAAATACTTTTATATTTGCATTACTTATGACTACTTAATTTGATTCAAAACAAAACTACAATTTCTTAATATTTTCACTTCAGAAAGTCATATGCAACGTGTGCCATTTTTTTTCTCTCTTTGAATACATGTAATACGTCTAGTCGTGAACACATGTTTGAATTTGTTAACGCCGGTATTGATGGGTCTGGCGCCAGTGTGCTTTTCATTTCGGTACCTCTGTAGTAGACAGACAACAAGAACCATGTCTCTCTGTCCCAGTCACCACCCCACCACCTGACTAGGTACTATAAGGAGGTGCGCGTGGTTGTCAGTGTTACCCCCTGACTCATTCAGCATGGGGCCTTGACGGGGTCCAGGGAGGTTGGGTGAGGTAGAGGAGCCACGGTGACTCTAGTCGGTGGGAATGTGGATGTTTTTGTTGTTTCTAGATTGTGTTGGTGGGGATGAGTACGGCTGGTGGACCCTTATGTTTAATAAGGGCCAGATGCAGGTTTTGGTGAAGGTGCATGTCTGTAGAGTGAGGGGTGTGTGTGTAAGGGTGGCGGGCCTGATGAAGGTGTGGCTCTTAACTTCCACTCCAGCTTTAATCGCCGCAGCCTGGCTCATGCACCAATCGATCCATCCATAAAGCATAGCGAGACGGCCTACGGTGTACGATGAGCCTCCGGTACCTTTCACTGAGCCAGACAGGCTAGACTAACATACACTCTATTATAAATATTGCAAGTATGTACCACGTTGCCCTTCAAACCATTGACTATTTGATAATTTTCTTTCTATCAGATTACAACAACGCGCAATAAACATCATGCATCAATCCACAGCAATCTAACATAGACTGATGACCCTTATTTGTATCCAAGCTTTTAAGAAGTATTGCTACCTATGGAAACGGGTGCTCATCAACGCTAAGCCTCGGCTAAACCTCCACCTTTTACCTACCATCACTTGGGAATGGGCGAGTATTTTTTTGGTTAGAGGTAAGTGGGGTCTAGTGCGCTCTCCAGACGAAGGGGGAGTCGCGATCGGTTGTTTATGCCTGTCTGGATGGGTGGGCATGTGAGCATGTAGGTGAGTGAAGGGGGCGGTGAAGGGGTAGGCGGGGAGGCTGAGGGGTGAAGGCTGGTGGTAGGGTTGAGAGATGGACCTGGGAGTAGAGACGGCTATAGCAAGGCCATCGTGTCTCTCTCATTTTAGTGAGAGCTTACGGGGAGATAGGGGGCGGTGTCCTAGTGCTCTTGCCCATCTCCACGTGTACCATTCTGTGCACTGTGTACAATCAATATCTACGAGATAGCAGAAAGTTTCCTACAACGTATGGCAGAATCTTTATGGCACAAGGTCTTCATATCGTATTTATATTGTCTCTGATTACGCATTCACGTACAACTAATACATGTGGAAAAATATATAATGTACATACCACGAGAAAAAATGTCCATGAAAGCGAATTGGTATTCTATATCTTTGAAAGGCAAAAGAGTACTTAAACACCTTCTTTTATCTTCCCTTTCCTTAATTGCCTGTACCTTTCTCTCTAATTCAATATTACTTTTAATAAAAATTAATACCTTTGATAAGAAAGTCACAAACATGTCTTAGGGCAGTACCATCTCTGTACCAAGGCTACTTCCTGTATACATCCATGGAATGATGTTGTAAATTGTGATTTCTTATTTTCACAAATTGCACCATTTACCCAGGAATTCATGGAATTCAGGATGGAGTTAGAAAGTGATAAGGGAGTAGAGAAAGTACACTATTGTGACTTTTTGTTCTCTCTCTAAAACCACATTTCTTAAATCTCGTGCAAATGACACGTTGTGTGAGATGGGGGGTGGGATTGAATTACTTACTCATGAGTGACAACAGCTCCCTCACAATACTGTTCGCACAATACGGTTTTGTCAGAAATTCTTTGTAGGGTGAGGCAAAACTGATTAGCAGTCTAGCGGATACAAAGTCTTTTGGCTGTGTCTGGCATCCACCAGCAGCCAATCAAATGCATTTATTTCAATCTCGCTTTGATAACATAGACCATAGCTGCTACTGTAATAAAAACGTGAATAGATGGCACAATGGAGATGCACGTAACTTTGACGTTATAGTGTGTCTTCTAAACACTGTTTACTTCTGGGCATGAATAATTTTTCGCCTGGCCATTCCAATACATCAAAATGTTCTTTCATAATGCCGAGTTATCTTACCTCGGATTTCTGGGCCAGTGCACTTCCTGACTGTTTATACAAAGTAACGGTGTCGATGTTTAAGTCGCCAGAGAAAATCGTCCCATTTATCCTGGGTGGAAGTGTGCCCCTTTTCTCACTAAAACATCGGCATACGTTCTTTCCCCTGGCGTTTCAGTCGGACCCTTTACTCTACCCGGTAGTGAATGATTTAACGGCCATAGCATTACTTGGAAATTCCACCTCCACCCCCGCCTCCCCTCATGCGCCCCCTCCTATTTCCCCTCACTCCACTCCCCAGGTGGGCCGCTCCGCACACCTGGCCTGGCCGACAAAAGTAAGCAGAGCAGGCCGGCAACCAGTCACGCACGCCAGCGACCAGCGCAGACACAGGGGTCGAGTGCGCGTGCGCGGCCGAGGTGAGAGAGGCAGACGACAACAGAGTTCGACTCAGAGCCGACTCGTGGTTGGCGGGGAACACACGTGGTGTAGCGCGGAGCGAGTGAGGAAGGTTATAATGCGGATTCCACTGAGCGCTCTATCACTATAAAACCAACAACTGAATTGTAAAAAGCCCACGATCCACACATAGGATAATAACACTTTGGTGCTTTAGGAAAATAACCAACATAGAGTCGTTTGGAGTATTATACCTTATGCCTGGATTGTACACTTGAAGGCAGAGCAGCAGGAGGTCCATCAATTAACTCACACCGAGTACAGAACGTCAACATCTGACTGATATTATGTCATGCTACAGTTGACGCTTTTGAAGGCGCCAACAAAAGGTAAGTTTTCATTGTTGTCTCGCTAACCTAGAAGAATTAACCACTAACAAAGCTAACAAAGTTCTCAAAGCGGTTTACCTGAGGTTTTGTTAGCACATTGTTGGCGGGCTAGCCAGCATCTCTCTCCTGTAACGCTCACCCTCACCACGCACCCAGTACTCAGTCATACCCCGTGACAGCTTGAGTGCTACCGATGTTATGTGATGCGGGTGTTATCTTTAACCCGAGACATTATGAAAAAAGAAAAGAAACTGCATCCTAGTACTTCTGCATACTCTACACCATATAACATGAAAAAATAAACACTGAAAACTACCGTTGGATTACCAGGAACAAAATACCCCTTCTAGTACAGACCAGTCAAGGACATATATAAGGAACTCTCTGTAGGTGACTTACAATGTAAATCGTATTCCTAGTGGGAGACCGCCTTTTCCCCCGAGGCCTTTTACTGGGGTGTCTTGGGCTCTTCGCTTGAGCGAACAGCTCTAAATTGAAGAACACGGTTCCCACGACTCGTGTACTGCCTGTCTCGGAACAGTCAGAGAAGAGAGGTGCTTTAAACGGTACCCTGTCATCTGAATAGTAATAATACTAAAACATGACTGAAGAGGAAGTGGGGCCACTAGACGCTACTTGGATGACAACTGGCAATGATAGAGAAGTTCGTGTCCTACAATAGCTCAGGAAAAGCGGCTTAAACTTTGAAGCGTGTCATATCGCGAATCGGTGACAATCAATGGCGATCTGTTTCTAATCATTATCACTCATCTTTGACACGGTATTCTACATTTAGTTGTCATTTTAATTCTGAAAAAATATCTTTGTAGATACATGCATGTGAATGTCCATGTATGCAATGTGATACACTCTTCACCATTCTCATTATACATCTAGACTTTTGGAGACTTCAAGTAATTATAGTTCAGTTTGCCAATAAAGGTTATAATTATTATTGTCAATATCTTCCGGATAGTTTACCAACTGTGATGTTGCATATCACATGTGATGTTGCATATGTGTATTACTGGCTAAATCAAAAAATCCAATACGGATACATATATATATATATATATATATATATATATATATATATATATATATATATATATATATATATATATACATATACCGCCTTTTAGATATGTATATATATGTGATGATGTGTGTATATATACCATCTCACCAGCAATGTCAAATTAAAGTTGGGTTCATCAACGTACTATAACCCTATTGCCAAAGCCACGACCATAGAACATATCCGCACACGCAATGTGGTAAGGACGAAATACTGAGCATTCTAGGTCTCTCGGGCAATTTAACATTTTGTGTTCTCTACATATACTGCAGAGCTGGATATTGCAAAGCATTTGCGCACCCGGACGTATTCATGGATATGATGATATATGTTTACTTAGGGGACTATACTTTATTAAAGGCTACGCTAGCATGGGGTGTGTAATGGTGCATATTACGAGGAATGGGTGTATAGTTAATACTATATGCACTGTCATTAAGATGCTAGGTCAGCCTGTTCGTCAATGAACAGACAAACCACCAAAAACTATCCCTGCCTCTTTCAACCTGTATCTTTTTTTTTGTCTGTCTCTCTGTTTCAGTTCCTCTACTTGTCTCGACATAGAAATGCGTATTTTAAGATAATGCATTGCCACATTCAATAATCAAGCTTATATTTCATTCCCGGGTGACGCCGTAATTAAACTTTGGCTGATAACAATGCTAGGTTCCGGTACGTTGGGTTCTACTTGTGTGATGCACTGATAGACACATTCATAGGTGTGCTGTAGACAGCGGCCAGTCACGAGTGACTGAACAGAACAATACCTTTGTAGATACGTGCAGATAAGCTGCTGATGATGGCAGCTTGCAGCTAGAGTCAACCATAAGCCACCACCCTCCCGCTCAAACCAACTTCTCACAAACAGATGGTAACAACCCGCATCGCTATACACGCAGTGGCGGGTGATCTCATATGATGTAAATACATGACATTGATATGGACAATACTGCCTTTTCTCTTTGGAATGTTAATTAGAAGATGTAGGCGGGATACCGTCAGTATCCATAACCCAATGAAGAGACAGTGTCATATTAATAGACACACACAGATATTGCCAAATATACCATAGCATAAGTGTTTTATAGCTAGATATATTAATACTTGTGGTAGAAATAGTTTGGTTCTACGTTCTTGTAAGACGCACTTAAGGCAGACGGAAGTTACGCATACGAAGAATACGCACTGAAGGAGTGGGAGTGGAGTCAAAACTTTTGAAAATTTTGCGTATGCTCCTTCTTTGTTCTATTGCATGCAAGACAAGGAGAGGAGGGGGGGGGGGGGGGTTTCAGAAATTCTGCATACGTCCTTTATGGATGGCCCCTATTGGTCATGCAGCATAGCTTATAAAAAAGAGAGTATCTAATAAGCATAGCAATACACATTTAAGATGAAATAAAATTTAGTTTAAAGCCCAGTTTACTTATCCTAACTGCTGTAACCGCGTTGTATCAAACACTCCAGCACCCATGACGTCTGTTCCCACCATACAGCGTGCTTATCAATCAATTGCATCGACTTTTGTGTCAGTTTGTTGTGAATTCAAGCCACCCATGCAGTCTGGCAGGCATGAGGCGTTTGTGAATATGTGTGTGGGGGTCTGGTATGAGAGAGGCTGTGCACACTTGTTGGTAGGGTTGTTGTATTATATTAATCCTCGGGAGATCAGAAAGCGGGCATATCACACCACACACACCACCATCACAAAGCCCCTGTTAAGGAGACCTGTTGCCGCCAACAATGCACGTTCGAGGCGCCGTTACGTCGACCGGTGGAGTTCGGGGACGCATTTCCGTACTTGGTTTTAACGCAGGCGTTCCCCTTGTATAGTGGGGGTTTACAGGGTGGGATATATGGTGTTTGCCTGGTGGTATGTGGAGGGACTGGAGACTGTCCCATGCGGTCCGATGGTCGGGTAACATGTCTTGTTTGTTTAGTGCCCTATTACCCTCCCCAAATACTAACTAGTCCGTCCGCGTGTTACGGCTGGCCAGTCACATGTGGACGGCGCTGCGGCCGTCGGTCCGTTTTAGCACGGGCATGTTTGTTGTGGGTGACAGGGTGAAGACAAGTCATCTCAGCTAATTTCACGCCGCGTCGACGCCCAGCCTCCAACCCTTAGACTGTCCAACATGGCAACCCCCCCATCAACCCCCCACAAACAACCAGCCTGGTTCCCTGCCTAATCAAATAAACAACTCAGATGAAAACCACCAGCGCGTCTTCACACGTTCCTGACGGTCACCAGATGTCTCTGTCAGTTCTGTGATCAAAACTAACGCAGGTATTGACGTTTGACTTGTAAAATGGCCAACTCGTTACGGGTTTTAGCAGGAGATATAAAAGCTGTTGGGGAAGATTCCAGTGTTAATCATCCGCCGTGATGACGGAGGTTATGATAATGGTTATGTGGCCGAGTTTGTATAATGGTAGAGGAGAATTGGCATTGCCCCAGCCAGAGGTAAAGTGGTGGGTTATTTGCTAGTGTTTGCCTCTCTCATTCTCCTAATGACAGAAGACCTGGCATCCAAGTGACAGCTTGCAATATGCACAATGATATATGCGTACGGGCATAGGTTATCTTCTCTTTACTATCTGTGTTCATATGGACAGTATGACATATATTTATTCAGCTCTCCCTTCTCTCTCTTACCTTTCAATTGGTTATCTGCCTGTATTCTATACCTAATTAGAATTATATCTCGACCGCTCGAAACCATGTGAGAATGCTGGTATAACGCCCTGGAAACTTTAAGAATATTATTGAGTTGGTTAATACATTTTGAAAATGCAGTCTATATACACAATTTTATTGTAATATATAAAGATGATAGGTGAGAACAATGCACTCCACATTCATAGTGAGCCTGACAGTATCCATATCAGGCTAAATCCGCCTGAGGTTTTCCTCATGTCAACCATCGTGGGACCTCAGGCCAATATACCTCGTCTCATGCCTATCTGATCTTCACAGCATGCCTATTTCTTTCTTTTGTAAAATGAAAACAACTCGTGGCCATCTGAAGGTCGACGTGCCCCGCACGCGCAGAACCGCTGCCTCCAGGCGGCGACTTCTCTCCAAGCACATGTTCGGTCGTTTACTGTATATAGGCTACATAATGGTAGGGTATGGGATGTTGGTGCTTGGAAAGCTGGGCGGGGCTTTGTCTCCCGGTGTTTATTGTCGTCACAGGTGTTGTCCCGCTGCAGGCGCCTGCTCGGTCAATACGCTGTCCCAAACACGGCCTGTCCATATGGCGGCCGCCTGGATCCCGCAGCCCGACCCCCGACAGCCTGACACACAGCGCCACGCAGCGGGACCGTACCCGGATACCGCCTCATAACCCAGCATGCTAGTCTACTCACCAATAAACCCACACTGGTGAGTTTGCTGCCTTCGCATGATCACCTGGTTGCAGTTAACAACATGATATTCTCATTCGGATTAATTTCTTTGAAGTCCACCGCTTTGTATGTCTTATACTACACATACTTAGGTGTTTTCTAAGGCCCGGCGTCCACCTACTACGATAGAATCGTAGACCTCCCGATATGGCACCGATACAAAATGTCAAAATCGGTGCCATATCGGGAAGGTGCAAAATTGTAGACATATGTCTAGACAAGCCAATCCACCATGCATTGTATGGGGGTTTTTATCGGTGTCTAATCGCAGAAACGTAGTCAACTGCCCCGATATTAAGTAACCTTCAGACGCGATTTTGATTTTTTATCGGGAGGTGCATCGTAGACCATATCGGAGCCATATCGTAGTAGGTGGACGCCGGACCTTATATAAAATTACATTCAATGTTGTCAGATGTTGCGTGTCATACAAGTATGCGAGAAACTTTTTCAGGGAAATCGGGGCCGGATTTACGAAAATCCGAGTGCTGAGAGAGAGTTCCCATATAAAATTACATTCAAGCCTGCATATGTAACAACAGCTGTTGTATTAATTCTCATAGGATCTGTAGTTCGTCTCTATCCAGTGTACTACATATCTCCTGTCAATTCTATGTGATTCCGCATGGGGTCCAGCAACACGTAACAAAAACTCAGCATGACACGGAAGTATTTTCTGTGTTCTATTTTATTATTGTCGTGGGAACCAAGACTACACGAGCGTTCGTGTCAGTCCAGGCCACCTAGTTGTTCAAACGACCGGTAGGCATACTGGAAAACCGCATTGTAAAGTATAACACACGAGCGGACGTGTTGTATTTGATAAACGAAGGGTGCTGACCACAAAGTTTATGTCACGTGGAAGACAGAAACGAAACAGCGACAGGTAGCGACTTACACTTCCTGATATATCCTATCAAACAGGATGCAAGCAGTAGATAGTGATACATGTATATGCTTAGACGAATTAGTAGACGAGTCTCCAATTATACTCTTGGTTAATGACAATGTCGTTGTAAGAGAATCAATGGGGAATGAGAGATTGGGACGGCTACCCGTATACATGGAATCTACTTAAGCCTGAGGGAAGCACAGCTTGATACTGTGTATGACCAATGAGACCTCATTGGTATTACTGAATGCGCGTACCTGTTTGCTTGTTTCCTTAACTGCATATGCTGCCATGAGTTATGATGGGACATTGTAGATTATACAGAGCTTCATGATTCTACCTTGGTGACATGTATTTAGAATACAATATGCATGTACTCGTGTGTCGATATACCCGTATAAACTCAAGGCATATAATTCACATCTCCCGCAGAACTAGATCAATTTGACAGTGTAAATACCTTTAATTGCATGCAGTAGGTAGAGATGGGCTGTCGATCATTGGGGCTTTCTTTCACCTACAGGGTGTGTCTCTGTTTATGTGGTATTGTCATGCTATAGATTTGATCTCATGTTATGATATTATCTGTTTTTGCTGACCGTTTTCCGTTCTCCTAATTGGGATGTTTACAAGTGAATCTTGGTATAATCGTACTACACATCATTAATACATCATAAACCACCAACCACAGGCTGGGATTATTACGTTAACAAAATACCTTTTGCGGCCGTTGCAAAACGTATAATACACATGTATGTACATACCTATCACGCTAGACTCCTGTATTCTAGTCTCTATGATATAAATCAAAAATGATATTAAATGTACAGTTTTCATATACGGAATGGATGTATATCCAACCACTCGGACCCGCCATAGCTTGCTGAAAGACACTGAGTTTCAAGTTCTTTTCAATTTTTCCGAAAGTGTCGATGCTGTAGTTCTGGTGAGACGTAATATCTACTGCAATGGGGGCATGCGGAAATGGATGTGGTGACAACTTTCACCCTACCTGAGAGAGCTAACAACTCGTATTATTCCGCCCACTTGGTCTATACCTTCTAGAGGACGCAGCCTCGTACCCCACTCTGCCCACCCACGCCGCCTTTGACGGTGACACAGATAAGGTTGCCTGTCATCACCATCCCTCCTTCCCCGGTCACCAAGCCTCAGGTGTAAAATGAGTGTCTACCCCACATGACCCCCACTGCGCACCTGTCAGAGGTCAGGGGTTATGACCGCTCTGACCCCCCGAAGCGGGGTGACGCTGATGGGATGCTGAGTGACCCGGGCCCAAAGTAAGTAGTTCACACAACAGGCGGTTTGCTGCAGGCGAATAACCACAACCACTTTAATGCCAATGTAAAGTGGGCTGATTGAGTGGTTTGCAAGATTCATACAGCGTTGTTATTA
Source organism: Alentia gelatinosa (assembly GCA_950022655.1). Classification (NCBI taxonomy): domain Eukaryota; kingdom Metazoa; phylum Annelida; class Polychaeta; order Phyllodocida; family Polynoidae; genus Alentia; species Alentia gelatinosa. The sequence continues at coordinate 110,579,750 of OX465579.1, forward strand.
TGTATACTCAGCAATCTGGACGTAGAAATGGCAAAGGACGGTGACCTGTAAAGGCAGGTCCAGGAAATGTCATTTGTGTTTTTAATATTCAGTCCGTGCACCGACCACTGACTGGAAACATAAAGGGTACGCTGTATCCTATTAGTACTAGCTGTGGTCAACGGAGTTGTTATAAGTTCGCGGCCTTTGGTCCACTTAACCTTCTAGTGCCAGACATGGGGCTGGATAATAGCGCCAGTCAATATGAGTAAACATAGGTTTGCCTTTACGGAATGTATTCTGCGACCACTGAGGAATTCAGAGTACAGTATGTACACACAGTAGGTGCCATGGAACACCGACTACTGTACGTATCTAAAGTTTCGACGTCAGGCATAGTTTCTTTATTATCTGTATAGCAGGGTTTTCTTTCCCGAAATAAACGTAATTCCTTTATAGATAAATAGGTTGGACAAAGCTTCCTCACTGTAACCACGCCCATGGTAATGATAGGCGCTATATTAATAGAGGTTCGAGAACATCTAGTAGGTACCCTCTAGGACAGCAAAACACTGATGCGTAAGCCGTACCCCGACCTTCCTGCCACCCCTCTGTCAGCTCGTATCGTGAACAGAGTTGCCATTGCTTCTTATTCTCTCTTCTACTAGAAAAGCGACAAAGGAAGCCCTACCGTTGATTGAAAAGTCAATTATTCTTTTTTTTTCGGAAAAATCTATTCACACAAACAGTGACCTCCATATCGAGAAAGCCCCGTCCCACCTGAGTGTTAAGAGATGCTGGAGCATGACCTACATACGTGACCCCAAAAAACATCAAATACAGGACAGCTGTGCTAATTGCCGTTTATGGTAAAATGTCTTGGTCCACACACCTAAATGAATTTGCTGTAGATGATATAGGTATGCGCTAGTGCTAACCGTATCTAAAAATAACCATACAAATGTTTATGTTCATATAAAACAGAGATTGATTTCTCTATAGTACAACCTGAATTTGCTCTTGAAAGTCATGTGTCGGGAGAAACAGGCTCCTTTATTTCACTCCGATGATGAGAGGCTCAAGTCGGCATCCACATCACACACAGCGGGGCGTTTCTAAAGTCCGCATTTCGCTCCTCGCTTCACTCGGATGTTTTTTGTCAGATACGAGAGACCTGAACACATAAACTTATTCAACGCTCACCTGCACAACATACACCCTTTCTAGCCACAACCCCAGACAGAAATACCCAGCCACTCGTTTGGCACACCTGTACATGGGGGCACATCGGAACACCCCTTACAGCAGGTCGAAGAGTGTCAACTATCACCCTATTAACGTATTATAATGGAGGCTTGGCTAACCATCCAATATAAAGAGAGACTTGCCGTGCCAGAAGAACAGCCTTTCACGAAAGATGGTACTCTCATAACATATGGCATAACTTCAATAAGTAAGCTTTAGTGAGATAGGTTAGATACCATACTATTAATGTGCCTTGAATAACAACTGTGATATTGAACAGTACGGGGAGAACGGTAATAGATGTTAAGGGTAATACATAAATTGTGTTATAGAAATCCTATTTTAGGTGATTCTTATTACTGAATTTATGGGAAAATTGCAGTATCGTAGGTGAATTGTTCGGCCTTTACATTATATTTGAACTGTGTCATTGTACATCAGCTGACATGGCAGACCAGTTGTGATATATTGAGTGTAATACGGTACTTTGTAATTCTGCAGGTCAGCTATACTACCACAGGTAAGCTGTGATATTCTAGATGGATTGCTTGTGATATGCTGGTGTAACCAAACCGATCTATGGTGACACAGGTCAGTCATAATGAGGTCGGTCAGCTGCACTACAGCATTTAGCCACACCTGTCCCAGACCTCCCGTCATTCTTCAGCCAGTATGTAATGTGGGATGATACTATGAGCACCATGATCAACTAAAACATAGTTTTACGCATCCAGGGTTCGTAATCATCTATATGCATGCATCACCAGTAGGTAATAGCAATGTCGTTAATACTTGAGGCGTCAGGTACCACCTGAGATTAATGCAGCCCATACTTTACCTTATATATCATTACATAAATGTTTCCTGAGGCGCCCAGCTCGGTTACTCACGCACAGAGAGAGAGAGAGAAAGAGAGAGATAGGGAGAGAGAGAGAGAGAGAGAGAGAGAGAGTCAGTCGTAGACCCATGCACATGTAGACCTGCCAGGGGCGCGTTTAATAATTTAGGATCTCACATGTTTAATAATCTAGGATCCTACATATATTCTGTATGCCATAGACATCCAGGTTCGATGTGGGTCAGCATTATTCAACACTGAAGGATGACTTTATGGACGGCTGATACTGCCTTAGCAAACAAACTTAAATATTATCAAACGATAACCCTTTTACAAGGTACAGAAAAGGGTGTTAATGTAAGATCCTAGATTATTCAACGGGCCAGAGATCTGTGTGTATACTGGAATAATTCTTTCACAAAAGGACTGATACAAAAAGAGAGTAGAAACAGAACAGAAGGGAAAAGGTAAGACGGAATTGGGAAAATACGCAAGGATGGACAACCCGGTGGTAAAAGATGGAAGGAAATTAAAAACAGAAACAAATATAGGATTAGTATTATACGTAGCTGCATCCGCAAGGCATCTGATAGGGAAAACCTGGACTCGGGGTCATGTTGAGGTGATCTTAGGATCTTGATCCTGGCCGGGGGCAGGGAGGAGGCTGTACTTTCCGCGCCTGGGAGCAATCAACGTCAGCAGACACTGCCCCAACATACAGGGCACATTAAGGTGTGATCTCAGGACCCGCTCAGCCTACGGGAAGGAGCCTGACTAACACCACGGTGAGTACTTGACTGTGGTGATTTATTATTTGACGTCGTGCGCTGAATATACACATGGCGAGAAAGAAAAATCATGAAGACGAGACAGAAACAAATAGAGAGATATAAACCTGCGGAGTAAAGAGAGATACACGAAAAGATATTGAGAGAAAGGGAGAGAATTTATTATAAGCGAGTCAGGGAGGTAGACGCGAGACTCCAAGATGGTACAGAGGAAGAGAGAAAGGTTATAAATACTGATACGACATAGAGCAATGGAGGGAGGGGGAGAGAACGGAAAATACAATGAGAAAATACCCCATTACATGACCAACTAAAATTCTGGCCGATGGTTTAGAACATTGGGCATTTTTAGCGAAGAAAGATGTTTCCAGTGTGAAAATATGAGTGAAAATATCTTAAAAAGCGCAAGAGATGGAGTCCAACAAACATCTATAGATCTATTATCTTCAACTGCTTTGGGATTACAGGGGCTGCATTGGAAAAGAAAAGTACCCAGCACATATATTATGTCCTGTAAATGAAGTAGAACATCAAATAAGCCAGACAAGCTCGCTACGAGATCTCTTTCGTGGGGCTATAGAGCAGTTACACCCTCCTACTGCGAACCAGCTGTAGCCGATAGACTGTCAGTTCACGAGCCCTCTCCAAGCAGATTTATGCGGCTGGAGAGAACCGTATGAGCACACACAGGTAGAGACTGTGTTTAGGGAGTGAGACCAGCTGGCCTCGGTCAGTCAGAAGGCTTTATTCCACCTGAAACTTGACATTAAGCATGGCTAACGCGTCAGAAGGCAACGCCTTTGACCTGTGACCTCGCCTCACCCACTGGTAACACTTACATCAAGTGCTCCTGGTCATGGTGTGCTTTTACTCAGTGATTATCAGTGCATACAAGCGGTTAACCGCAGCAGATAGCCAATTGCCTCTATCGATTACTGACTTTACTTTACACACGAAAAAGATCTGTTACTGACTTGACTTTACAACCGACTATTACTAACTGACTCTGCTACCTGACCCGTTGATACAACTAATGCTTTATTCTAAAAAAAAATGTATGCGAAATGTTTGTGAATTCATGCACATTTAAAATACATGAATTGCGAACATAATTCTCATGATTAGGCGACAGTTCAAGGAAAAGAAACACAACAGTCACGTAATTTGAAACATGCATCTGGAAGGTCTCCACGGCCAGAGATGTGGTGGAACACACTGCACATTTTCATAAAACAAGGGCGAAATATGATCACTTGTCCGAGCGGGATTATGAGAATAGAGATGAGTATATCACAGGCAGGTTGGTAGTTACTTATGTGCACATGCGGGCGCCCTATCATCGCCGACATATATATGTACCCTGCTGGGTCATAGAGATCATCACAAATACCCACGGTATGTCTCAATGAATGACATCTGCCGCTACATTCCATCAACGCACAACTTCGATTCAAAATAAAAGGATTTCTAGGCCTCTGTCCGAAATGTTTCCAATCAAGAGAAATATCAATTGTATGAGAAGTTATTTGAGAAATTTCGAATTTCACTGGAATGGATATAATATACCTGTGGATATTTATGTGCACTGAAGCCATCCCTTCGTCAATCCTATGATAGTAGCGATTGTACTTGCTAATCATACACACTACCCCGATTCCTACATATGCAGGTTTTTTTAGTATAATTTAAAACCAAACAAACAACCAAGGTTCAAGCAAACGTGAGATGGGTCGTTCTTGTAAATCACAGAAAATCGATTGTGACATTCGATCGAACTATACACCCAAATATTTGGGGTCTATTGGTTCCATATGGGTACGATTAGTGGCCTATGGCAGAAGGAAAGCCGTAAGCATGTTTACAATGTTCGATGGGGTCGGGAGTATAAGGGATATATCCCGTGAGAAATGAGGGTGGCCAGCCGCCTGGCCGAACTGCCCTGCCGCTCGACCCAGGTAAACCCTCATACAACGGTCTACATCGACGATCTTCGCCCCATACGTTACGCCTTCTAATCCACGTACAGGCCCGTCGCGGGCTGTTGAATAATACCACCACCACCAAACTGCCCACTTGTAACACTCAGAGCAAATCTCCCTGCAAATACCATGTTTTCTCATTTACGTACAACAGTCCTACTTGTGCCCTCTTTCGTCACCACCTCTCATGGCGGGCAGTTTTCTGAGGAGAGGACGCCAACTCAAGACCCACAGCCCACAGGAATCACGCCAGCCGTCCTGCAAACCCTTTATCGGGCGGTGTTTTCAAGCCGAATTAAAGCCTGGTTTGTTGTTTTGCTATGGTTTATTGATACTTGACACTCGGCCCCAAGGCCAGGGTTCCGAACCGGGGCCAGAGATCGACGCCTGGTCGCCAAACCCCCAGGCGGCATGTATGCGAACCCGCCAGGGGAGTGTTAATTAACAGGGTGCACGCGTGCAGTATTAACACAGGAACTGGAACTTTACAGTCGCCTACAATGAGGTAGAAAAACAACGCTGTGGAGATCCGGTAATGAAAACATAAAGTGTTCCTAAAGACTGTCCATGGTGGTTGGCTTCTGAGTTGACCAATAGCTGCCTCTGAGGACTTTTTCTGAAAGAGGTTTGTCTACGATTATATCATTTCCTTAATCTCTAATATCGCATTGGGTTGATTAAATAATTGTCATCTGTAAATGCAGGAGCTCAAGCATTATGCTGATATGATTGTCGACCGAAAATAGTGCATGGATTTATGGTTTTCCGTATTGATGACCAGATCAATATTGCATGGCACTACCTGGTAAATTGCGTGCAATCATTGAATTTTATCACATAAACAATAGGCATGTAGCCAACTAGTTATTTTTCGTCATAAACCCATCTCCTTTGACTTCACTTGATAAATAAAACCTTTATTAGCCGCATAGCTTTTGGCAGTTTTATGACAGGCTTAAGTCACATTTAAGGAGAAACGAAATATTGTCGCATGACTGTTGGTCAGAGAAACTAACATTATTAGTGCTGCGAGCGAGGTGAGGGCCTAGAGAATCAAAATCACTTGTGTCTAGGCCTCGTGCAATAATAAATCATTGTGAGCACATACGAAGGTCCGCGCTTAGCCTGCCCAAACCCGTCCAAGGCTCTATTATTGTTGGGGACAGGAATAATGCGAACATGCCTGTGGCTGACTCCAAAGTCGATCCATATATGTACAAAGTCGAGGATACTTGATTGAATTACCTCACCAATTCCAATGAGACCTGAGTGAACAAAAGATCGCAGCCAGTTCTATCTCTTCACCCAGGCATTGGTAGAGGCTTTCAAGATCAGGTTTCCAGATCAGGACTAGGAACAGAGAATAATTCCAGTTGCTCCGAAGACATTGTGGTTTTTTTTACCACAATTCCATACAATGTGCAATTTGTAAATGTACCTTCATGTATAAGTGAGACAAGAGAAGCATGTTGTCCCTTTTGTAATATGAAGGAAATCACTATTTCGTAAGCTAGATTATAATTTGCTAAGCAGTTGAATTAATAACGGAGACGCAACGAAATAAAGATTTCCTAGAACTACACTAAATAGTATACGTCCCGAACGTTGCACTGACCTCACCTACTCCCATCATACAGAATTATACCCTCAGGGTAGCCTTCGATGTTTTACTTTGATAATGCTCATTTAAACTATGCATTTACAAATGAATAATAATTAACATAGACAGTCTATATCAAATGTCAATTAAGATGTTTAGGTTGAACTATCCCACGGAAATAGGGAGAAACGAGACAATGCGTTTCTCATAGTTTTGACAACTACGCAGCATAATGCTAATTACACATGGCATTCCGTCGGCAACTTAACCTGGTCAGTTTCTGACTCATATAATACCAGGCTTTCATCGAAGTAGGTAGTGCTTTCAATATTTGCAAGACTTTTATGGCCTTAAAATGCTACTGAGGACGTTTACATCAATCATAGTGACATCTAAAAAATTGTCAACTATTGATGAGAAACAAATAATGCGCATTTGAACACGGTCTCTTAGTACATTAATTAGTGAGAAAAACTAAAGGGATATTGATTTTTAACAACTCTATAGAAAAAGTATGTTATGAAACATATCAAACAATATTGATATTTCTACTATTTCACTCAACTATTCATTTTTACATGATTTGCTTATTTCCATATGTTTAACATTTCCAAAAAGGATATCCACAATACTGTCCAGTGAATCTAGAACTATGAAATAGCATGCCTACGCAGATTTTCAGAAATGTGATTGGGATATAATGAAAACAGGACGAACAAAAATAATTCTGCATATATATACAGTATACAACTATATTTCAGGGTACCCTCTTAGTATCCAGATGACATAACGAAATATCGGGTCAGCTGTATACATTGATGACACACGTGCCTCGTCAGGGTTGAACACTAGTCGCGCACACCACAGCCATAAATGGTGCACTGCGTCAACCCTTCAGTGACACACTGCCCGCCTCACTCAGCCTCACTACCGGTCAATACGTATTGACACAGCCGCCTGTGTCAGGTGACACTCAGCCTACTCACCCCACCTACCCCTCCCCAAACCCATGTCACCCACCTGGTCATTTGTTCTACCCATCTTAAGCCGGGGACACACCAAGCGAGAAACGCGGCGATTTCCGGAATCACCAGCACAATATAGCATGTATGTGAGCTATTATTTCATATTTTACCTGGTTATTGCTTCTGAGACGCTAAATTATCGATGGGGAGATAATACTATGAAATAATATTGCACATGTATACACGCTAATTTCTGTTGGCGATTAGAGCGATCGCTGCCGTTACTCACTTGGTGTCACCGGCTTTACTCAGTAAACTAGGCACCCCCATGAGCGCACAGAAAAACAGCTTGGATGTCACTAAAGTATGAATTCAAATGCGATTTAGACATGAACCTTTTTATATTTTGTCGTTAGTGGTAAATAGATAAATGAATAAATATGAATAGGATATTGTGATGTTCTGGGATTCATTTCATTTGCATTAAATGTTTTGTGCTACAGCAATCCTTCCATTGAAATCAAATACAATCAATTTCATTCACCCTCATACCCGCGCTATCCCAGTGCCTACATACATCGGCGTATAGTTATAAGATTTCTCCACATTTCTCTCATTTCTTTATACTGTCGCCATGCTACTGGTGTTCAAGGGAATGCATGATAAAATGTCATATGATAAGCTAGTTTCTTGAGGTTTCTTGATGCCCCATATACCCACACAATCATTTACATACGGCATACTTCTATACCATATCCTTATGGTTGTCTGGCACCTCATGACATGACACTATATCTATGTACATCTATAATTGTCTGGCGCATCATATCTAATTATCATGTCGGACTTATATTAAATAATCTAATCCGCCTCTACAGGCGACACGCCATTAACTCTCCTTGTAGGTTGATGTGAGCTTATTACAAATATTGGTTAATATAATGCAGTGTTTCCACCTGCCGACTCTAATAGACCGATACTTTCACGCTGCACAAAAGTGAGTCATTGGTTCTCCTTGTGAAAGTGGTGTGAAGGTCGGTGGTACATAATATGTGACCTGCACAGAAAAATGTGTTGGACACTCACCGACTTTGGTAATAAAATTCAGAGCATCACTGATTCATTCAATGTGCTTTGATTTTGTTGGTGGGTATAAAGGTTGGTTGGTGCTGCCATATTGTATAAAGTAGGAGAGAAAACCCGTTGACGATTTCTGTTTTCACCTGACGATTATTGCACTAAATGTGTCGCGTAATCGGTCGGCGGTGCGAGATGCCATAATCGGTGGTCATTATCAGCAGGTAGAAACGCCGCATAACTTTTTTTATGTGTTTACCATATGCTCAAGAATCATTCTCAGACGCGATCTGGGTCGGGCTGAACTAGATGCCTTGTCAGGCATAGCTTCTTTTGCATTCTAGGTTCAGTATATACTTGAATACAGATATATACAAACCATTAAATATCATCGAAACTCTAATAGAAGAAAGGTGAATAACAACACAGTTCTGTTTTGTCAGTGTTTGTTCACCTGCATAGATTCTTCAATCACAATTCCAGGAGAGAAATCCTAGGTATATCTTTGTTATTTAGTATGCATGGTGGTGGATGGTTGGAACATCCCTCTAAGTCGATAAGCAATGCCATATATATGATAGCGCTACAAAAGAAAAGAGGGGATTTTTTTTCAATAAAACTCGCAAAATTTGTAGTTCTTTAATCTCCTTCAGAATAGGTTTATATTCCAGTCATGCTGTATACCAGGAAACACATCTCAGACCTGAAAGCCGACATGGACCTAAATACCCTTCGGTCTTTGTTTTTTTTTATGTGGACAGGAGTTTTAATAGAGGATAATGTATTCCTCATAAAGTATGTTACCTTTCCCTTAAACTACGGTCCTTAGAACTACATCCCTACAGTGAAGCCGACTTGTGCAACCCGGAGATGCCATCTATTCCACTTTTAAGTGTTTTTCTATGTCAGGGCATTAACGAAAATGTCCAGAACAGAAGATAGATATATTTTAGAAGAAGACTTTCACGTGAGCTGACATTACACAGTACATGAACTCACTGCATATGTACCTGTATACTCACATACATAGACAATGCATACATGGATATACACTATACATACACAGAGGTATAAGTATATGTGCATAAATCCCGGCAATATTATATGGTGGGATAATAGTGGACTGGCTCAAATTACCAGTCATTCTGTCTCCTCATGGGATAGGAGTCCTGATTCTCATGTACACTGCCTACTGGCAATTAGACAGTGTGATTGTTTTGGAATAAAGAATGTACCAACTTCAATCGTAGATATATACGAACTAAATTCACCCATAATGTATACAAATGCGTCCTTATAAGTCCATACAATAGCTACATTTTGCCCATTAGCTCCTGGAGTATGTTATTTGCCAGGATGGTGTCATATTATTACATATTTGTCGTAATTTTGACCACACCTACAAATGTACATATACTTGTTTACTTTCAAGTGACAGCATTACATTCATAGCTATTACATGAACATGCCCCATGTTAAAAACCTACAACGGTGCTCCCCGGTATAGAATTGAAATGTGTGTGTGTGTGAAGCCAAGTGTTAATCATAAACGTCGTTTATACTGTTTTAAACGGGAATATCCAAATAGCTTAGTGCACGTATAGCTTACCATATACAGGAATTAAATGAACCTCTTCGAAAAGGTGGGCATTTCACACACCTTGTGGGTGAATGACAGTTCATCACTCTCCCACCAGAGATTTGATTCCTTCCTTATACTTTGTAATAAAGCCTATAATCTGCTTGGAGAGTGGACCTGGAACCAAACCGCCACTACTCGTGTCAGGTACAGATCGGTCCTGTGTCACGACTGTCTTTGTCTGCGTGCAGAGTTAGAGCACAGGCAGGGGTGGTGTGGTGCTGGAGGTGTCTTAATAATGGTCTTATCTAGTCATACGTCACCACCACAGTGGGCGTTCTGCGTATGACGTCACTGTCGTAACCTGCACAGCACGTGACTTATGACGGCCAGGTGCTTGCTAAGGTGTGGTGGTACAAAGCAGGTGTTTCAATTTATCACTATTGCAAAGTAGAAACAATTGTAGTTTTTCTCTGACTCAACTGCTATCCTTATCTTATAGGTACAATCTAAATGTGATATGGCTCTCAACCTTGCTTTGACTAGATACAATAAACTGCCTGAGATGTTGCTACAGGCAATTCTGTACAAAGGCCTATCAATTGTTATGTCTTGTACATAATTATAGTCAAGGAGACAGTTATAGGTGTTCACGAATCTTTCATATGATCAGACCGAAAAGGGATTTGGAGCAGCGGAATGTAAAGTGCTCCCCTTTCTGTTTTGATAGTCTACATATTCATATAAATGTCTGTCTAAGTAGTACAGCAGCACAATAATGAGTTGTATTAGGTATTCTTATATGCTCCAAGACGCAACTCATAAACCACCGTATTTAAGGATACTTGGAGTCGTGTCTTGGTTAAAAAGCATTATTAGCACCACCTCTTTGCAGTGGATCTAATAGCGACGCTTTGTGAGTCAAACTGACTTCAAGCTGAGTTCTACTATAAACCCTGTGTCCTGCTCGTGTAAAGCCAGAAACAGATATTTATCGATGAAGTGGTGAGAGGGGGCTTCCCGTAAGGCCTGAGTGACCAGCCTAAACAGACACGAAAAGTCGATAGAATAGGAAGACAAGGGAGTAGACAAAGAGAGGAGAGGCGTGGGTCTTCTTGGCGGTTCATTCACTGTCGTCACGAAGTGATGACAATCATACCTTGATTCGTGGTGTGTGGAGATGGGTCCCAGCCTGTCCTGGCCACCTGTCCATACTCTTATCCTACGTGCCAGAGTGTAATGATTATAGGGTGGGAGGCATGTTAGAATCAGTATTATATACTACGGTATTGTACTAAATGTAGGCTTACGCCAATTCAATATCTACTCTTAAATACTGCTTCATGGTAATATGTATGTGCATAGAAACATATGTCCATTTCACAGAAGTAGAAACTTTGTTTTGCTCGGGGAATATTGTGTCGGACTGCCTTGCTGCATCTTAATGAATCCGGATAAATCTGGTCGTGCACTTATCCATATATTTATCCTACCCCTAATAAAAAACTCTATAGGCTTAGCATTGGGTCACTGTATTTGGTCTGGAGTTCAGAAAAATGAAAAATATTGCTCTAGTGGGATACACTTGACAAATGACGTCATCTGTGTATGTAGAAGTAATTTAGACGGGCGGGGTAGGATAAATTCTAAACCAAACTCGAGTTAGTCGTGTTATTGTTCATCACACTCTGGCAAGATTGCGTATTACTGCTCTCGGCTTCACCTCGCGCAGTAATATGCGATCTTGCCATCGTGCGATAAACAACAACAGGACTAACTCTTGTTTGGTTTCTCCATAGTATAGCCCATATTATTGCCCAAAGGCGGTTGTTCCACTGCCGCGATTCAACCAGATATTCGCACACGATTTATCCCGACCTAGCGAGTCAACAAATCGGTCATGATCGGGATATATCGCACGTCCTGGTGGAATCACCCTTTAAAGCCGGCTGAGATTCTGATTACTAGCTCGCAAAATATAGTCATGTCCGGGTATTGCCGTCCAACTGCGTGCCTCCGAGGTGGAGACATAAATCTTCCTATAAATTCCTACAGGGTCAGAGGTTGGGATATAGCTACAGGCGTATTAACAATATGATAAGATGTACTCCTGACAACATGCTATTGTCTCACCAACTGGGTCAACTATAAAGTTATTGATATAGTTGATGGATCGCTCTTATATAAAAGTTGGTATACAAAAACACATATACAAAATAGACACCAATAAAGACAAAAGGCAAACACATTAATCAAAGACTCTCGTCCTCTAAATTCTACAAAGTCAGGGTTCTATTTAGTGTACAATAGTCTTCATAAGTTTAATCATAACCACTGTGGTTTCTGAAGACAAACACAAATGCATCATGCATAACTGATTGCTATTCAAGGTCACCTACATCCTTTTTCAGGGAGATTTTTATGGTCATAAGTATATTTAGGAAAATAACCGATTCATTCAATACTTTTTTTCATTATATCTAAATGAATTATTGTTACTTTTAATGGTCATGGTAATCAATATTCATACGGTGCTCTGAATCCACTGTTCACTGTAGCATGGACTACCAACACAACTTGGATGTCTGGAGAAAGCTACGCCCCAGTGGAGTCCCATGTGGTGAGGGTGACGGCACACCTGTCCGGGTGTTGTCACTATGCAGCTTGTTGAAGGCGTGGGTGTTCGACAGTGAAGATGAATTGGAGAAATTGGTGGACCATGAAATAAGTTGAGCATTATACGCTTGTATATTCTTCTTGGCCTTGCACAAGGGGGTGTTACATATACATGTATTGCCCAGTACATATGAACAAAGAATAGATGGTTTGAGGGGCAAATTGAGTCAAAATTGGAAATATTGTTCATAATTTTTTTTTAACGCCTCGTCCCCACACAAAATTGGAAACATTGTTCTAGATGCTGCACTTCTATACTGTTGTTGGAAGTTATTCATTTTCCGAATTATGGCAGACAGCCACTGGGTCACTGGGTTGTGTTTGAGACGCTTGGTGGCCCTTGTACCAGGTGGGGGTGGAGTTGGGGCACGTGTCTGTCACGGGTGTGTGTACTCAGTCTTGTGTATCGGGGCGTGACCATGGCGTGTGACTCACAGACTGGACACATAACACTCACCTACACGGTACACACGGTACACACGCCTCAACCCCCTATTTCCTACATGGCAAACATCTATAGACACCCCTATTACACACCCTACTTTCCCTTTTATTATACACACAAACCTGCCAATACCAAATTAATCTTGGGTATTATGTTTTAAGACACACTAGCCACGACCTCGACACTTTAATGAACTTTTAATATTCTCCTCCACATTCGTTTACGTGCTTTACAGGCCACTTAAGAAACATAGACCCCACAGCCCCTCGTCTGTTATCAATTGTGGAAATAAAATCCCAAATCCCTTTTGGCATTAGAAAAAAAAACCCACTTTGTTCTTCGACATAATTCATGGGATGTGAATTTTATCGATCTACAAAGATTGGGCGACATATTGAAAATATCCTCCATTGTGAAGTAACAGAAAAGGGGGTGGCCATATTAAAGGGGTCATTTCTTGGTGAGACAAGAGCGTATGACACGGGTCAATCCCTTGAGACCTGACTCACTCATCATTCACAATTTACGTTTGAATTATGTAACCTGTAGCAGTGCTATAATGAGCCTAATTAATTAGCTTAATAATGTAAAGGATATGTATACCTAATTAGTTGACGTAAGCATGTGTTCATTTGGAGCTTATCTAATATTGTGATATACAATATATCTGATTCTACGAAGTACCCGAATCTTGAATGAATAAACAGATGCATGTAAGTCATCATTATGTGATATAGTAGTATCAGCTACATTATTCATAGATTTCGGGAATGCGTTGCAAAGTGTATAATATTTGAATGGGAAATCAATGTTATAATTCACCTAAGGTACCTTTCCGAGTGGCACCTTTTGTGACAAGTACATTGCATTTAAAAGGAAAGCAATATCCTACATGCTTAGCGTAGAGGTCTGTGTAGTGGCTGTTGGCAAACCTGACTTTCTGTTAGTGTAGCTGCCTTTGATGGCTCAGATCCAGGAGCAGGTGTATGACTAGGGCTCCTTGTGAACACTTATATAGTCTATGTTCAATATCCGTTCATATTTACATCCGCAAATTTGGTCAAACATTGCCATCGACTAGGCAATGTCGCATGACCTCACTGCACACGGCGTTTGTCCCGTATAAAAATACCTGTTCATTTTAGTTGGACTTTCAGTAATCTCCGTTGAACTCTGGCAGGCTGAATCGATACCATTGCCATGTACATCTAATACCACTAGCATTACAAGCAAGGCTGTACTTAACAGAGAGCAACATATAATCGTCTCAAACCATAGGCTGACAGCTACACAACGCCACAAGTTTCTACACTAGCGCTTTATCTCCATTGTTCAACACGATAATGGAAATCAGGCATCCAATAGGCTTTGGTGCGAGATCGCTCAGATCAGACTGCATTGGTTAAAGAGGGACTTGAATAGGATGGGACATCTGATATTACGACTTGGGCGGACTAGTCCCCTAAAACCTAGAAGAGGATTATTCCCCAAAGGAAATGATTGTACTCGGGGGTGGTGTGTGTGTGTGTGTGTGTGTGTGTGTGTGTGTGTGTGTGTGTGTGTGTGTGTGTGTGTGAGGGATGGGGGTTGAACTTGCATGTACGTTGGGCTAAAGAAGTCTCTGTGAGTGGCCCACATAAGGCGATCACCGGGTGGGACAAGGCACTTATGCTAAAGCGCAAGGTTCTTTTTTTCTTACCCTCCAGAGTGTGAACTCTGTACCGGCCAACTTACAACTGCCTTGTGCATTGGCAAAGTATCAAAATGGTTTAAGGCTGCAATTATATTATGGCTAATAGAAACTTTGGCTTTGATATTACAATATCTATATGCAATTCAACATTTTATTTGTTCAGAATTGGTTCTATTTCTGAACCTCCCCACTACAGTAACTGATATCTTTGTCCATATATATCGCCTGAAGGACAACTTCTGAAAGGCGGGTCAGTTGATAAAGTCTAATATGTACTTAGCCATAGCCAGAACAAAGCGTGACCATATTGGATTGCAGAGTTTCATTAAAGGGGATCTAGAACTATAGAGGCAACATATATGAAGACATACTATAAGTGCCTCTGCCTCCTGTATTCCATACACTGTAATATGATCCCGTGGAGGTTTGCCTAATGGAATAGTATTCATTCCATTGACCAGCACACATACCTGAATGAGATGCATTTCTCTCTCATGACCAGCGGGTTCGACCGAGCCATTTGGCCGACCCGTTGAGTCGATACCCGGGGATTTTAAATGGTCAGAGAACAAGGACACTACAACACTGACTCAACAATTTCTGGACCGCTATTAAACAATTTATAAAGCAACTAGCGACTCCGGAATCAATAGTACTCCCTCCTACAGGTTGTATTTGGGCCATGCATATTTATTGATATTTTGTCATGCCTTAGGAATCAACGATCTTGTCTGCCATGTAGAAACAACAGAAGTTGTGTCAATTTGATCATATTGGCCCTGCATTTATAAGAAGTTCTTACAAAATACGGTCATGAGTTGAGATGCTAAGAAATCCGAATCCTCAGTATATATATATATATATACCGGTTTTTAAAATTGGTACAACTGACTGCTGTATAGAGTTTATCGAAATACCCCGACAGATTTAAATTATCTAACATTTGATTGGAATATTGTAGCACATCATGCAATTTCACGATATTGTCGTTTACAAATGCCAATTATGAGTTATCATATACAGATATAACACGAATATGGTATACCAGGGTAGAGGTATGCAGGTCAGGAAATGAATAAAAAAGCTAGGATATAGTTTTTTGCTAAAATTATTCTTGAATGCATTTGTCACGGAATAGTAACAACTTGTTTTAATGGAAACTTTACCGTGCAATGTCTCGTGAAGAAGTGTTCTATCCACAGATCTGTCCCCATATTACATCTGACCGGTTGTTTCTACCTGTTCCAGGTATGTCATATTGCTGACATCAAAGGATGCTTCCAATGCTGGTACCCACCTCACGACCCTATGGTAAGTTTGCCCACCTGACGACAAGTCTATATTGTGAAGGAGGTTGATGTAAGATCATTAGTATACAATTGTACCTCCTTCTACTGGGAGACAAAAGTATCCATGAATATTCTTACAATGGACGTGCCTATTCCATACCAATACACTGTAGCATATCCTGGAGTAATTAAGGTAATCCTATCCGTTTTAATTTGCAACAGCGTTCCTTATACGTAGGCCTAGATTGAAGGCTTCTTTTACAGTTAAGTCAAGAGAGTCTAAAGCCACGAAATGTCTCTGGAAATGTGTTTTCTTTTAAATTCCCGGAAGAGGTTGATTTCCGCAATGGAGGAGATAGAATGTTTAGTCACTGCACAACCAAGGAAAATTGTCCCTAGTTCCAAGGGACATGTATTTATTTGATAATATCTGAACGTAATTACTCCGTACCGAGGCGCGAGCTCTCTGCATATATATAGATAGGGGGACCAAAGCCAGCTGGAGGCACTTCTATCACTTCTCTATAATTCAGAATCCACCTCTCGACCGCACGTTGTTCATTTTATACGAACGATGTTCATTATGTTAATCATTTTGACATCAGGGTGTCAAAACAAGATCTCAATTGTTGTTAACTTAGTTTTTCAGTATTAACGAACTAGCATGTCGCACTGATACACATCTGACCTATGTACAACCGGCACTATTATTCTCTCCTTGATATATAAATGGCCATCAATTGAAGCCACGATGAATGAAGATATAGTCGTCTTTCTACCTTGGCCAAGTGATACATTACCTGCGTACATTGGGTGGCCTTTGAACCTTGTCAAATGCGGGAGGTTTACAAACTGGCTCCCCTATCACGGCCATGAAGAGCAAAGAGCCCTCTTCAGAAGCACTGACAATGCGGCTGGTATACTCCTGACTAGTTGGTCTCCTCGTGCTATTGCCAAGGGGCAATGATTCAGCACTATGTGTATGGCCACCCACAGTACACAGAGAAGCAGTTTATCAGGGTGATATTGTTGATCTCATGTCACTAGATACAAGTCAGACTGATAGCGTTACTGAATAGGAAATGGTGGGATTACGGTGGTCCACCAACCTCAGAAAGTACCCGGAGAGATCCAATACGAATTAGATGCTGGCTGGGGATGTATACGGAGAGAGAAGTGGAAAGATCGATTCTGGACGATATCAGGGGAATACCCAGACCTGAGGGTTGTTCCGCTTCACCCTTCTCTCTAGGGATGGTTAGGAAGGCGGTTGGCGTGTCGATGCACCCCCTGTATCGGCTGACATGGGGTAACAGGGTAGAGGGTGATGTGGGTGGAGGTTGCAGGTCAGAGGCAGATCTGAGGAATAGCACAGAGTTCCTGCCCATTTGAAGATCACAGTCAGTTCGATCGTCACCCAGAGGTTCTAACAACGAGTATCTCGAAATAACAAAATGTAAATCATTCTCTAAGCATAAAGACCACGGGTTCTGAAGGCGAGGTGAGGAGTTTTGTGTTTGTGCCCTATATTGTGTTTGGCAGTTGTTTGGTTTTGATTTGGGTTGTTTTTTTAACACCCCATCCGACGCAACTACTTCCTTGAAAGGCCTTGAGTGGATTCTTCTTTTTTTTTTTTTTTTAATCACTTTATTGCATCTCTCGCCGAAACGAGTTATTCTGATACAATTGAGGATACAGATGAACAATGGTACACAAGTTCAACAGGCGATGTTAAAGTTATAATAGTTAAGTATTATTTGACAACACGGCAGCTTCTACAATTGATACTGAGTGATGAAATGGAATGATGATTTTTTTTCACAACATACTAGCATGATATTCAAACCATTAGTTTGGTGGTGTTCTTATCAAAACTTCTTTTAAACTCTTCTAGGTTTAGACAACCCTGACTGCTAATTGTTAACGAGTTCCATTCTTTTGCCCCCCTGATATAAGGACCTCTCAGTATATGATTACTTCTCGTCCGAGGGATCACAAAGTTTATTTTCTCAGCTTGCCTGGTAAATCGAGTTTTCGTTTCCAACCATTCAGACTTTTGCCTATTTTTGAACATGATGGAAGCAAGTTGCTTACGCCTCCTTTTCCACAGGGGTTCAATTCCCATCTTAACGTACAAACTAGCTATTTGTAGTTCCTCGAACCGGTAGTTGAAGCGCTATTCTCATCTCATTCCTTTATTATGCAGTCTATCTATAACATCGAGATCACATATTCGGAAGCTATCACATAGGTAACCGCAGTATTCCATTATCGGGAGTATACTGGACTTATATACTAGTGTCGATTTACTTATATTAGTAGCCTACAGTTCCTATAATTCATCTAAAGTACAACACAGTGGTGGAACTGCACCAGGGACCTGTTTCACTATAGTCTCGTAACATGTCTAGATGGCGTCTAGATGGTGTGTCATGTTTTGTCCGTTCTTGCTTGCACTGTTGGTGCCGCTTTTCATATCTGTCTAACACTTTTGTCACGAAACTAGTGAAACAGGTCCATGATGTGTAGATTTGTCTAATTCATTATGTTTGGGGCCTGTCTTTTCCTAAGGGCAGCTACTTGTGTTATCACGAAACTAGACAACCCCAATATCTGTATGGTGTCACAGACATGTCACAAAACTAGTGAAACAGGTCCCTGATAGTGCCACCCGGGCCATAATAGAATGTTAATAGTCAGATGTTTGATTTCTATCTACATGTAGTATAAAGAACTACGGATATCATTGACTCTATCGATAATATGGTATCCGGCTGATATATATTTTCAAAGAAAACTTGCAATAAGCAAAGTTTTCTTTAGTATACATTGTACCATAGACAGGTACGTAAACAGTCAGCGAACGCACAGGACATAAAAGAAGAAATATCTCTCTAGATATTGCAGATATGCTCCTCCTGTCAGGTATTGTACCTAACAAGGTTATCGGCTCAGGCCGCACTCTGAGAACCCTTGATCATAAGGCGTACTGATGGCTTCTTAAGCGTATTCAGCCCGTAGTACTGTAGAGGCGTGCCGACTAGGCGTGGCACTGCTGGAAAGTGTTTAATATTATGGGTCTTACCTTACACAGTTAAACTAACCTCTTCTTTATACCTAACATTAACTCTATACCTAATAACATATGGCGTGTTCGCATGATAAGCACTGTGAGTGGTACCAGGAGATGCATGCACTCATTGTTAAATAGGATGGCATTACTCCTATTCGTGATTGTAGTTTTGCATTGGACCTAGCAGTAAATAAAACCCGATGAGGGAAACCACTTATAAATTACTTTTCAAGTAGCATTTACTTTCATAGGTATTCATGTATCTTTGATCTCCCCTTCATCTTTTCAAGCAATCTAATAATTAAAGTAAATATCAAACTGAAACTAGAATATTTGACCACATTCTTATCTTGAGTATATATTGTACTCACTTTTAGGTTTGATGGAAGCCCATTTGTCTGTGGTTTTCACTTTACGCGATGAATTATCTATGTCATACTCTATGTACAAGGCCTGGTGTATTGGTGGGTGGATTTGTGTAATGACGGATGAATTCATGCTGTATCCCGACAACACCCGAGCATGCGATCCATTTCCCCCCGCGAAGTATGAATAATTAAACAACCTTTAGATTGTATCTCTTCTGACGAATTCTAGGTGGAAACCACAACTACAGCCTAAAGAGTCAGATGACTTTGATCTACAAGAAAGAGCAGATATGCAAAAATTCATATTGTTTATAGAGTAACTGAACTAATAACAATATGGATAAAGTAAACCCCAGAAACCAAAGTTCGTCTTATTACCTGGCGATTGGATATAGTAGAAGCTCTGAATTATACAACGAAGCGTTCGGAGACTTGTTTTTATAAAATGTTTGTAGGGTATTAGACTAAAGGTAACCTAAATCTCTGTTGGAATGAGGTTGTAATACTAGAACATGGGAAGGTCAACAGCTAGGGGTTATATTACCACGGGCCTCGGAAACGCACGCTTAGTATTTGGATGATTGCCAATATAACCCACTAAACCTGAAGTAAAAGATTTATACCAGATGTTCATTACTGTTCGCTTGCAGGACTACGGGCAATACTATTGGAAACGTCCTAGAACCCAGACTGGTACCAGTGTAACGTTTACCTGATTTCAGCGGGCCCTTGATGTCATCCCATACAACGTATTCTAAATGTTGGCATTGCCGTTTAACTTTCCGTTCAAAAGAAGGCAGGTCACACCACACTTAATTAACCAAAGGCAAAATCTGCTAATCCCATTTGATTGGAACCGTTTGTAGACAATGTCTACCAATTTCTACAGTAGGTGTATTTGTAAATTTGGCCTGGGCCCCGATGGCATATAGACGTTGCTCACTGTATTTGGTAAGGGCATTCTCAGCCACGTGGTACACGCAGTTTTGTTTGAACACCACGCAATGCCATTCAATGCTAAAGCTATGTGGCTGTCCAGTGTAAAACCATAAGTTATGCTTAGGACTAAAAGGAAGGCTTCAATCTTTGTGCATGTCTGATGGATATACATGTACATACATAACTTATGTACCTCCAAACCATTATAGTTTAAATTCATTGAGGATTGGAGCTACTTGCACAGTGTTTTTACTAATTTGCCACAGATGGTGCAGGCGTGGGCGTGCGTGCGTTAGTAGGATGGGGGTGGGGGTAATATCCTTTAGCCAGGTCATAAAGTTTGAAATTGTGATGCTGTAAATTGTGGAGTCCTTTTATGGATCAGCGGAATCCTGTTATAAATACCACAGCCTAGTTTATACATTCATGGGAGATCACCCATGAAGTCTATATGAGCCTAAAGTTTGATGTTAATTACTGATTCCAGCCTTTGCTATACTATCTCATTTGGCAAGTCACCCCGCAAAGTTCCTTCTTTTGGACTAAGACCTAGAGATGTAAATTTTATTGTCAAGTCGATGAATTAAGCACTTTTGTGTAGCATGAATACTTCTCGTAACATCATACTTGGGCATTTACTTTTTACAACTTCCAAGACATATTTCACTCGTTAAATCTGTCTTTAATGGATCCATTTCACTTGATTTACTGGTTTGGGCGCCTTAGTTATGTAGCCCGTTGGCTGTTGCCAAGAATTGGCATACTTTGACGTTGTTGCTTTTCCAATGCCAAGATTTGTCCTAACCTCCTAAAAGTTTTATCCGTTTTATGACAAGTATCCTGGATGGGAAGGTTGATGTATGTGTGTACCGATAGATTTGTTGATATACATTTGTTTATAGTCATTTCAACCTGATGTTAAGCAGATACATTAATGGGCTCATTCCTTCTATACAGTTATTCTAGTCCATATAATGTCAAGAGTTCTTTTTTATTTGGATCCTTGTTATTTGATACTGGAAATCTTATAGATTTCTTCTTTCGAAGCTTCACTAATGTCATTAATCTAGTATCAATTGTCCAGTGAGTGGGAGCCGAACTTCTTGGTAGGCTAGAAACTGACTGGTAGTTCTGGTCAGCTCGTTAATCAAGGAAATGATGGAAAAGTGAAGACAGGTTTTGGCAAAAACCGAAAAGCTATTTCACTTTTCTTGGAGTTCGTCCTCATGCGAGAACAGTATTAAAGATCTATTAAATATGTCCAGTATGAAGGCCAGAACTCTCAGTACCACCCATATCATTGTATGTGCCCGCAACAAATCTCAGATACCCAATGCGAATGGCCTGGAATTTTAAGCAACCAATTCATGTACAACGTTCTGCGCTTGAGTGAGTCCACAAAGGTCAACTTGGTGACTCAGACATGACCTCTGAAAACCTGACAATTAAAGTGCTCCGCGACCACCTCACCACCCATATGTAGGCTAGCCTATCTGCTAAAGCCTATAAGACAGCGACACGACCACTGTGCCCGATCACACCTTTGCCCGACGAATCCGTCGAGTTGGTCAGAATCGTGTCGCTGTTCGCACTTCACAGACCCGATTTTAATCGGGTCGGGCATTACTTGTCTTGGGGTATTGACCGACTCTGCCCGACCTTAAACGTGTCGCTGTACGCACTTCAACGACTGTTCCCAAATCTGAGAAGAACGCCGTTTGAACGACATGGGCTTCATAAGATACAATTCGATTCTCGAGTATGCAATTGCTCGCAGTATGATAGTTCCATGATGGATTGTCATAGGTCAAACAAGGGTTTCCTTTTTGGTGCATCATAAATTAGTTTCTTTTTTTCAGGAAAATTCTTTTTGTATGAAATCCCATGACCGTCCTATTCATTAGTCCCATTACTTCCCTCAATCTGATCTGAACATGACAAATACGCAGACCATTCTTTGTACCTATACCTGAGTCTTAGATTCTGACGTCATATATTTGCCCTGTTACGGTAAAAACAAAAAAAACCCTACCTAGTAGGGATTCTTAATGCGATCCGTGTGAAGCTGGAAGAGCCACCCTGTGGGATATGTACGAGGTTTGTGCGTGTCAAGACGCACACCTGTCTGTTTGTTAGACGGCCGTGTGAGAGGCCGGTGTCTGTCACCTGTTACTAACGTGGACGTGGGCGGGGTGGGGAAGAAGGGGGCGGTCCTTAGTCTACCGACAGGTAAGCGTTCATATGCTGATGGTCGGACAGTGTCGCTTTAAGGCGAACAACAGCAAAGGTGAACAGTATAATCGAACCGTATTATCAGGGGTTTAATTGACTGTATATGTGAAAGTGACTGTATTGAGTGAGTTGAAAATTATTTCACATATATATATATATATATATATATATATATATATATATAATATTGATACGGGGGTAATGAAGGAGACAATTATTAATATGATGAATATAATGATATAGATACAACGACGTGTTTGGAGGCATCAACAATAAATACAGGCTTTATTAAATATATAAATACATAGCTCCATAAAAAAATCCTAGTACAAACAGTCAAAAATACACCGAAATGACTAAGATTAAAAACGTGCTTGTGGTCTAGATATGATAAGCCGACTGACCGTTAATGCGAAGGCTCGGTTACGTCACGGGCCCCGTAACCACGGTAACCCGCGACAACAAGTAACCATACCTCCCGGTAACCAAAGGCACGGTAACCGGTTGTAACAATTAGTATAGTATGTAAATGAGAAGGGGGGCCCCCCCCTACAATTTATACACATATAATACTTATATTTAGATATAATATTGATACGGGGGTAATGAAGGAGACAATTATTAATATGATGAATATAATGATATAGATACAACGACGTGTTTGGAGGCATCAACAATAAATACAGGCCAAATACCCTCCAAACACAAGTAATTACTTCATACCCAGTAGTTTAGAAGAGGGGACCGAATCAAAAATCGGTGAAAATTGTTGGTGATGAAGATATTTCTCCACCACTGAGGAAGACCAGTTTCCCCTCTTCTTGATGTCCAATAAGTCAACTCCTAAAGACTTCAAAAAGGAGGCGCCACCGTGGCGCAAAGAGTGACAGGACACGTTTTGATTACCAATCAAGGCATTTTTTGCCAAGATTTTTAGTTTTGAATTCAAATCTGAATAAGTTAGTGGGCAAAGAATTTCCCCCTTCTGTAAACGTAGAATGTAATCATCATTCGAGTAGGTTTGAATTGAAAATAACCTTCTGAAACCACTCACCAGGCAAAAAGGTGAGCCTGGAATCGAGTTGAGATAAATAACCTGAGGTGAAGTACCCATTTGATCTGTTTTTGAAGTGTTGACATTCAAAACTAAATGATCATTGAAAATTCGCAAGTTCTTAACTCGCAAACAGTGGTGAGAAAAGGTAAAATGTCCCTTCCTTAATAGTGACCTGAAACCCAGTACAATGGCCAACCATATGACCAAGTCATTGTAGTCTACAAGATTCAATTGTTGAAACATTTTTAACAGGTCTGAAGGGGATAAAGGATACCTGATAACTGAGGTAAAAGTAGAACAACGTGATACACCCTTTAATACCACCTTAAGGTTAAAATCTGACGACATGTCTGGAAAACCTAGATACTTGTTTTTGTAATTTACAGCGGAAATATAATTCCTTATAGAATTGGGCGACAAAAAGTCGGATAAGTATGTGATATACAGAGTCAAAGTATCACTAGTAGTAGGGTAAGGTGATAGTTTATACAAAACACAAAATTTTGAGTAACAATCCCACTGTTGTAGTCTAGTTCTAGTTGTGTTCAATGACAAAGAAGAACCGATGTAGTGATCTCTCCGTTTTTTTAGATCCACTAATTTCTTGTCTGAAAATCAGAACAACACATGTTGTTATCTGAAAGAATTTTTAGTGTTTTACTCACATAGCCATCATAAAATAGCCTGGATAAATAATCGGCCAGGACATTGTCTTCTGATTTTATGTAGGAAGCTTTCAAATCTAAGTTAAAAATAGCGCAGGTCCAGAAAATCTCCCGCAACCAACTCATGCAAGTCTTATTTTTTGATCTACCGGTGTTTATCATGGCAAGCACTTGCATATTATCCGTTATCATGTGAAAAGTACAATTCCTGTGTTTACTCCCCCAGCGATAAATGCCCACCAAAACTGGCCATAATTCGTAAACATTTATATTCTTTTCAACAACATCGAAACTTGGGGATTTTTCCAAATGGTGATTATCAATTTGATCACATTCCTCATCCAACCATGTACCATAGAAATAATCTTTATCAAACCAGGCCCCGAAACCCAAATTTGAGGAATCGGATACAATTGGACAGTCAATTAAATCCTGTTGGATTATGCATTTACCATTAAAAATTTGACAAAAAATTTTCCACCAGTTGAGATCTTCTCTAATTTCATCATTTAAATATATCACACCTTTTTCTGGTGCCCGAGTACAAAGATCAAAAATTCGACGACTAAAGGTTCTGCCCCCCCTAACCACCTGAGAACAGAATGAAACTAGGCCGCCTATGGACTCCAACTCTTTTTTGGAAACATTCTCTTTTCCCAAAGTTGTTTTTATTTTATCTTTTAATTTGATAATTTTATCCATCGGTAGGGATAAAGTCATATCATTGGAATTAATTTTAATTCCCAAGAAAACGCATTCATTTTTAGGCTCCGTCACCTTAGATGTTGAGACTTGGAACCCCATGGTCTCCAAAAGTACTATGAATCTATCCCGTTTGTCTCTACATTCTGTTTCAGTACTACCTGTGATAAGGAAGTCATCCAAATAATTTGTAACCCCGAAAATACTATTTGCATTAGCAATATCAACAACAAAATTAGAAATACGAGTAAAAATATTCGGGGCACATTTGAGCCCGAAACATAAACGATTGTCAATATAAATTTCATTTTCCCAACGAAAACCCTGAAATTTAACGTGATCACTGTGTACATTTACCGCACGATAAGCGGATTTGATATCAACCACACAAAGGAAATCATTTTTTTCAAGTTTCTCAACAGCATCATAAACGCAATTGTATTTAAATTTCTCGTAGGTATCGTTCATGAAATTATTTATGCTTCTACCCTCTGGACGAGAGCAATCCGTAATAGGCCTTAAGCCTCCACTGCTTTTTTCTACAGCGCCTATTGAATGTATACATTTAGGTTTGAGGTTACTTTTAATAATTTTCCCCGATAATAGTTCCTCTTCTACGATAATATCCATTTTCTCCTTGAATTTATCCTCAAGTATAGAGTTATAATTCGAACAATCATAACTAGAGTTGCAATTATCGTCCACAATTCTGAAACCCTCGGTTAAACCCACCCATATATAGTACTTTTCGCTCAGGCTTAAATTTGAAGATTCAAAATTACCAAAAATATTTATCGCTGACCTACAAGGTTTCAATTGTGCGATAGCCTCACCAATGTAGAATACACAATCACAGGTACCCGATAAGCATTCATCAAATATCGGTATCTCACCGGAACCACTTTCACATAAGTAGATTGGGCCTACAGAATCTAAACTGTAAATAGGCCTAACTTTACCCCACTCATTTTCAAATTTTAGGTTCATGACAGAGCATAAATTATCCTGAAATAATACCGAGTTATTTCCCATATTTACATCTCGTATATTATTGACTTTGTTTTTAGGCGTTTCAGATTCTAGGCTAACATCCGCCTCATTTGAAACGTAACGGTTTTCATCAAATTTTGAATTTCCAGAAAAACTTGATTTTTCAGAAATTTTATTTTCCGACCGTAAATCGATAGATTTATCAAAAGTATCATCGGCAGTAATACTGCATTCATCAACAGTAACGTAACTTTTTACAACAAGGGCATTAAAAACGTTTGCCCTACTGACCCCATTTCCAGTATCAATGTAGTCAACCACAACAGTGTCACTGCCGGCAACATTTCATTTACTGTTAACAGTACTCACAGTTTTTGTGCAAGAGTTTCTGCCATGTGCAGATGAAAAACAGTTTGCGCAAACATGCCTATATTTACAATTAGTAAACTTGCATTCGCCTTTGTTGAAATTGAAACAATTCCCTACTGAATTTACTACTTTCGCATTTTTTAACTTCTGGGTCTTTGCAGACAAAGAACCGTCATAGCTCAAGTATTTCACTATATCTGAAGGGTTTATCGTTAAAATACTATCGATACCTTCTTTGTCGGCCTTTGTTTTCACAGATTTATCATAGTTTACTAACGCTTCGTTAGCAAAAATTTTGGTATCAGCCTTCTCCGATACAAGAATCATGTGGTCGACTAAACCCTTAACAGGCCTATCTTCATCAAGTAGTTCCTTTAACATGCGTAGATTTATCAAAATCAATTTTTCAAAGGTTGACACTTTCTCACCTTCTTGAAGATAGTGGATGTGGTCGTACTTCCCATGTCTCTTTTTTTTTCTTTCGAGATTCCCTCTCGGGGGAACGACTCTCATCAGAATCGGAACTCTCAGTAATGTCAAATCTGGTAGGCCTATCTGTAGAGTTCTTTGTTCCATTTTCTTTACTTGTCTTGATTTTCATAGTAGACTTGTTCGATGACGATAACATCTCTACTATCGTAGCGAGACTCTCTTCAACTCCAGACATCCTTTTCTCCATTGTCCTTAGATCCTCCTTGTAGTCGTCTTTTGAAGTACCGCACGCCCCCTCGGATATCACTGCAAGTCCTTCGTCTTGTGGAAGAGTGCTAACTGTAGCAATGTTAGCAGGGGAGAAAACCTTTTCTCCCCCGTCTTCTCCAATGCAGCCCAGTAGTCGGCCTTGACCACCCCTTCGCTATCGCAGTCCAACGATAACGGGACCTTTTTTCCTCTTCTCCCCATCTTTTACGAACGATAAACACCAGTAATAATCCAAAGATTAAAAACGTGCTTGTGGTCTAGATATGATAAGCCGACTGACCGTTAATGCGAAGGCTCGGTTACGTCACGGGCCCCGTAACCACGGTAACCCGCGACAACAAGTAACCATACCTCCTGGTAACCAAAGGCACGGTAACCGGTTGTAACAATTAGTATAGTATGTAAATGAGAAGGGGGGGGGGCCCCCCCCTACAATTTATACACATTCTATGCAATCTTTGTCGGATAAAGTTCGCATCAGTACTGTTCAGCTTCTAATAACTACAGCTCACATAGTTATTAGCTACCATGGCCATTATAAACAACATTTCTTATGATAGTTCCAAAGTAGCGTCACTCAAGATGAAAGCTACGCATGTTATTAAATTTGTTTACTAACATAACCTATGTGAACGCTTCATCTCTAAGGTTATAATCAATCTACAAGAACAACTATATGGTTGACTGGTGAGCATAATAATGATGAACATAACAAGAATGTATTACCAGTTTATGAAAGATGCCATCAAAGAGTCAATCTCACATGTGGTCACATGTGCCGAAATGACACCACTAAGTTACAAAATCAAATCCGTGGACAATTTCCGATCGACTATAGCAGAAATAAAACAGGAGCCACCTGTAGGTATCAGAACTTCATGGTGCTCAGGTATTGATTGTAGGATATATTTAGCATCAGACATGGATACGTATATCTGTACCCCTTATGATTTATGAAGAGCTACAATGTTCGGAAATTTCATCTGAAAGCAGATGTATATGTATCCCCCAAATATCACCTAGATCTTTATTTGCACGTTTCTTTCAAATATTTAAAGCAGTTTTCCGTCAAAGAAAGTGTGTAGAAACCCTTCCATATTGAGCGCTCTCAGGACATCACCAGTCAAAGCCACTGTTGGTATTTCCAATTTGAATCACTGTTTTATTCAAAAGGAGGGTATAGAGTTTACAGAACGGTCACATTAATAAGCTATTGTAGTGATGTTTGACATAAGGATTTGAGATTACCATCGCGAGGAATGTATAAATATGTATCATATTATGCTTGCATGATATATAATGTGAACGAACAAAGCGACGTATCTACTTACAAATTTATCTAGGCAATTTTTTCTTATCCAAGGAAATACATATAGTTTTTCCAAAAATCTCCTCAGTTGGGACATTGCAAAATTAGCAATTTATTGATGGTCTGATATATACCCAAAACAGGTAAATGTCAGTAATTCAACATGATAAACAACAAACTCTACTAACATATGGAACCAACCCCGAAAAGATGTAAAGGAACAATGGATCGCCTTTTAAGCCTGCTGCGATACATACTACGAGATCAATCAATAAGCTAATGGACAGTGGGAAGGTAAACTCGCGGAATAATGATGTAGGACCCAGTTGTGTGAAATGTTATACAACAATTGATAGTTAACAGTTGGCGGTATTAACACTAATGGTTTTATGTATATCTGAAGAAAGTTCTGAATCATTTCTATAACCTACTGCCCGTATTCATTTCTTCTCCTGGGGTCATAGGCAAAAATCTAATCTGAGCTAACACATCTTCGTGGTCGTCGGGAAGGTAGTATTTTCCTTTTAATAACAGATGCAAAAATATCAACTTGCGACATACAGGAATATAATGGGGCTCCTTATCATTGAAATCTTTTATCAGGGTGAATATACCTCGTAACACCTCACTCGGTAAGTGGCCACACTTCCGTTTGAGCCCTATATACTTATGTGACCGTCAAAATAGCTTAACGATATCGACAACATATTTCCAAAATAGTATTGCAATACATGTGTTACCGTTCATCTAATAAGATTACTTAGAATACGTCCCGACGCTAGAGGCGGAGGAACGTATTTTACGGGACAAAAGCCCGAGAATATAATTTCTACATACTCAAATATCATGCAGATAAGGTGCGATACCGGTCTGCGGAAAAAGGTCCATTGGCATGAAGAAAAAGAAAAATAACGAAAGTTCATTATGCAGTAAAAGCATTGGGAGTGTAACCATACTTGTATGGAAAGTAGGAGACCTTAAATGCTGCCCATGTTGGATGATGTGGGAAAGATAGAGCAGCCACACTGCATCCTCTGACATGTAAAATCGGCAGCTGTAGTGGATAAGTGGGTCTCTGTGTATGGCTAAGTTGCGTACTTGAACAATTTAAGCTTATAGCATATATGCAAGCTGACCTAAGCAGATATTAGCACAAGACCGATACATCCGGACCCTCGATGTGCATCGACGGAGGTGTGTATAGCGGCTCTTTACAGCGACACCTCGGTATGCACATGTATAGGATTATTATGTAGCAGTACTTGGAGAATGTGTGTAAATCAGATTGGAGAAATGATCATCATCATAACAGTTACCTCCCTTTATAGTCTCCAGACAAATGATGGTTGATACATCTAGGTTATAGTACTTTCAATTATCTCAATTCCAGCCGTCCGTTGTGGCAGCTTTCAGGCCTATTAACAGATATAACATAATACCTGGAAAGGTCGCCATCACTTTAAATAATACTATATATAATCTAAAGTACTGAATTTGTCAAATGCTTCATAACTGCACCATGACATACGAAACCGGGAGGTGATTTATTGATATTCTAAAGAGTGTAGATATGAATAATGTAATATAGAAGGACCATTATGTTCATTGTTTGGACAGCCTCTTTTATTTTCTTGGCACACACTGAGGCAAGGCAGGTAGGTTATCACGGGACTGATTTTGAATTCTTATTACTTCCTTTGTCCGCCTCTGGAATCATCCCAATCATGTCAACCTTACTATAGTGAGAGTGGAATCTGTGGTATAAGATGGGAGCTTTCTTTTTTGTGGTGGTGTTAGGACGCCCGTATTTTTTTGTGTACTGCATATCCGGTCTTAAACAGAAATACAATTTTCTTTTTCTTTTAAATCAGCATCCATAGCAACAGCAGTTAAATGTAAAGGCATTACTAGAACTCGAAATAATCTAAGGCCGAAACTTTATTGGTTTTATGATGAGGCTTTAACCTATTCATGGCGGGTGATGCTTTCAGGCATCAACCAGAGCTAGCCGGGTGATGCCCCAAAGGCATCATGGCCGGGTGATCATTTACAAAATATTCATTTAAGAAAGAAATTGGAAATAATGGGTCAATAAACATGAAACTTTCGCAGATATAATATCATATCTGATATTTCAGGTGAAATAGAAAATATCATTAAGTGTTATGTGTCATGTCACGTGATGCAAAGATCAAAATGTTCAAAATATAGCCTCTACACCCAGCCTCTAGCGGTATTCACTGGCACCAGTACCCGGCTCCATGACTGTACCCCTGCCGCGGGTACCCGGCACGATAGGCTTATAATTAAAACGCGAAGCGTAAAATCCGCATATATCTGTATCTTAAACAGTGGTAGATTACCTGTTGATTGTTTGAATTATCTGGAGGACGTTTTGTAACTTGAGATGCACTGGTATCGTTGAATCACTCTAATACTTGAAACAAATGCAAAGAGACTCGACTTGAAAGTGACTCCGAAGATTCCAAGAAAGATAAAACAAAAATGAATGTCCTTGCTTTCATTGCATTTCATATTTGGTATGTGGAAAATATTTTTGCACTACATGAACTTCTTATTGCTCATATGGTGTGTCTGTCTCACAGAACTTTGAATTATGCATCTACAGAACAGGTGCATACAAACATGTACTTGTCTCCCATGCTATGTAATTACCGCCATCAGACAATAGTGAACCCAGCCTCCCCAACCTGGTTGACCTTCACACGCTGATTAGAATCTCCGGATCCCGTGATACGAGTATGGCACTGTAGATTCCTCACGATGAGTGACATAAAGAGATCAATACTCTATCAATATATTAACCTCCAAATCCCAGTAGGCCTGCTACTTTAAATTATATAAAAGCAAACAAATTGGTCGAAATAACACAAGAGCAGAGGGTGGACCCATTGACCTGTGTATGCCGGATACACACAGAGCGAGTGATCTCACAGATACAGTTTAATTAACCATCTCCTGATGGCTAATGACAAAGTCGGACCTTGCATGGTGTAAATGCGATATACCGGCCTCAAAGCTTCTGGCCATGGCCACCGTATCCATTACTTCTAGCGCTATTCCTGAGGCGCATACTTACAGTGACACAAAAAGCAGGTGGTCATGTCATGCATATACTTGTAACAGTGGCGGGGACGGGACAGATGTTGTATAGGGAGGGTCTGCTACTGGAGGGGCTAGAGTGGAAGTCACTATTATGATAATGGTAATCACAGGTATATAGACCGTCATTATGGAAATTTATGAGAAGAATATCAGTGTCACATACTATGGGTGTGGTGCATAAAGTCACAGAAGAAAGGCGGGGGGAACGATTTGTTCAATATATCTCTCATCTTCTTCCCCTCTTCATGCAGTTCTTATAACTATTGTAATCATAATTTACTATCACCAGGTAAATCTTACCCGTTAGTTTTGCGACCTTCCAATGTCCTGGAAAATATATATATATATATATATATATATATATATATATATATATATATATATATATATATATATATATATATATATATATATGTATGTATGTATGTATGTATGTATGTATATATATATATATATATCAGTTGAGTAAGCAGACACCTAGCTAAGTTATTACTCGAGAGGGCTGTGGGATTAGCTCGGTCAAACCCCCTGGCACACGCGCATGTTCTCTGTGTATACCTACATGTATAAAGGTATACACAGTCATCAGTGTTACTCAATAGACACAAGTGGCAGCTACATTACACACATGCGTCTGACCAGCATATTTTACACAGGGCTCAGCCAAAATATAACTAGGCCCACACAGAGCACCAATATCCCAAGCTTTTATATGTAGGAGTACATGTCCTATTGATCGAATATCGCCCAAGCTTTCGTTTGGATGATGAAACAAATAGATTATCTAAAACTTATGTATCAAAATCCTGAAACATGTGATGAGAAAATAACCCAATGGACCTGGTTTCTCTAAGAGTAGACCCTCCTAGAGGCATTTATCATGATAAATAACTCGCAAACTAGTACACACTAACTATGCGAGGACACAGATTCTTTAACGAACCATTTTCCCCATCACCTGAAAACGTATTCTATTACACGCGGCGTGGGTGCAGTAGGGAATATTACACGCGTTTGATACCCGGATCATGTGTTTAGATGCAGGTCACATGTATAACGTTTCTGCCATATGTGTCGGTCAGAATCAAGCCAGTGGTCAGTGTTACGGCCGCTGACAACGCTCCTGGCGGCAGCCCTGATTACTATGATTTATTCATGGCAGGCACAAACAGGCAGGTAGCCTAGCCCCTCGATTTGCCCCCAGGCTGGCCTAGGATATAAGGGTTGATTACATGTGTATTATTCGCTTTTCCCGAGAAACAGCTTTCCAGTCTTTACACCAGAGGGCAACAACATCGACATGTCGGTAGATTTTGCGATTTTGTAGCATGTTATCTTATTACATCAAATTCATTTATGTCTCCAGATTTGTTCAATGTGTGCCGAGTGCGGCGCATATTACACACACCAATGGGATTGGATCTGGTCAAATATAAATTTACTTGTCATGTACTTTGAATTGTTACATTCCGGGGATCAAAAGAACGGTTTTTGGTCTCGCACAGCCCATCCAACCTGAGAAAGGTAATTGGCCCTAGCAAAGCATGAAGGAACCAGGAATAGACACTCCCAACAGGATGGGAAATGGAAGGAGGGAATGATATGCGGAGAAAAATATAGAGATGTTAGATAGGTAGGGCGTGGGAAAGGTAACTAAAGCTCGAAGAGCACTATGGATTATGTGTATTAGATATAATTACACTGGTGGTACACGTTGATTTTATCAGACGAACGCGAAATACATAAAACAGCTTCAGTATTGTCGTTTATAGATTACATAACCCTTGCGGATACTATGGAAGATGTGTCATTGGCCGAGAGTAGCCATCCATTATGGGGTACTATATGGTAAAACGGTTACGAGGAAGTATGGGTCATCAGAAAAGGTGTTGAATGATATATGGACGTTCTTTTAAAGCTTGCTGTGGGGACGCCCCTTCCTGCAACCACCTCCTGTAGAATTGGAATATAGCGTTCCGATGCCAGGAGCTAACGGGTCTAAGTTAACAAGTAAAAAGAAATTATTGATATAGGGACACGGAAACAGACAATTCAAATTAAAGTAGCTGTGGATGGCCTCAATGGTTTGTATTAAGTCTTCATCGTAGTGAAATCGAACTCATTTATGGAACCCTTGAAACTTACTTGATGGGGTATAATCCTTTAAATATTTTCTCTACGAGGCTTTGGATAGTTGCTATATATAAACGCCCCGCATAAATGTCGTATAGAACCGAACCGACTGTAATAACGTCTACAACACATACGTGGTGAAAATTGGACAAGGTTTCGAGCCACGCAGGGGAGGGAGGCTTATAAATGCTTATTGTTGTTAGAGATGAAGCATATCAAGTCAAGACTGCTTTAGGATTATAGAATTCTAACGATAATCTATAAGCCGTGATGTACACTACTGTACGGCACCGTATGAAGTACATTTTTAACACGTAGAAGTATGTACACGGGTGTGCAATATGTATCTAGGCATATAAAAACAACGTGCAGCATAGTATTATTCTGAACCTATTTGATTAGTAATACTTACATGGTGTTGTACTGTTATTGCACAGCAGAGTTACTGCAAGGTAGATACAATAATCTGAGATCTTAAGAAGCCGTCAGAGGCGTCTGGAACCTAGAGTAGATGAGCCTCCTACTTATACGTTTCCTCACCGCTTTTAGGCTGAGATTATGTGTGCACACACTATTACGCAGCTATATGCTCATGATCAGCCAAAACAGAAATGTATTTAAGTACACGTTCTATTCTTATGAGATCATTAGCGTTGTAGCGATTTTCTTCGTTATATATGCAATAGATAGGACACAAAATATAAATCGATTTCCATCCAGATGTATCATTAATTATTTCTAGAACGTGCTGGTAATTTCATCTCAACTGAACATGCCATTTGATTATCTATATTGTTTAGAATACTAACCCCTTGTCCTGTGACAAGGCTAAGTACTTGTATCACGAAACCACAATATGGAGCTAAATCATAGCCTCACACCTGTTTCATGACCTATCTATATGTTCTGTTGGCCTGGACACACATTGAAAGTAGTCTATATCGATGAATATAAATGAATATATTCATTGATATGTATATAAATAGGCGGTATGATATAATCTCTCAAGGTGACACTGCAGCACAATGATGTTTCTTGTGTCCTGAGTTGACCACTCATCATCTGGTCAGCTGCAGGTATGGAACATGATATGAACCTGGCCTCAAATACAGGGCCACCAGGATGTCTCCAATTGAAGATTCCCTTTTATTGGATCTGCTCGCCCACCTGTAAATCGCAAGCTCTGCATACTTTGTCAAGGTTTCTGGAGAATCTAAGATGACAATGAGCAGCTACGGATGCAACGACTCGCGTATTTGGTTACATATATCTGGGGCAATTGTGTATTTTCCGTCTACGAATTTAACAATTATCCTTCGGATAGAGCCATAGTTTGGTTACTACAATATTGCTAGCAGAGCCGACGGTGGATAGGTAGCCCTTGAATAATTTCTACCAATGATCTCAAGATACACCTCCATGGCTCCAAAGTGTGACGGTAGGACATCTATACTTATTTCTGCAATGCGTGCTACCCATTTGATTTAGTCCAAAAGGGAGCAATGGGACCTCGTGATATTGGTGTTAATGTGGATAGCATGCTTACCTGTCAAATCCTGGAATTTAAAAAACCTGTATGCACTGCCCGACACAGCAATACAATCAGTTTATTGCATAGCGAACGTAGCTCCCAGACTGGAATATTGTAGGCCAGGCCGGGTGATAGGCTGTTGGATGCAGGTGTACCATTTATCCCCCTTCTCGTTTGAATCACACACTTACATGGCTGACACAAGTGGGGGGGGGGGGGGGGGGGGCTATTTAATCCTAAATAAAGCGGGAAAGATTCATTTGTAATTGCAATACTAGTTAGGGTAGCGAATGTAGGGGATATGCTATGATAAAGAGTCCAGGCTGTGATTTATATCGATGGTCAGGGTGGGGTAGCTTTAAGAGGATTACCTAGATGGGATCAATATTGATTGTGACGAGGGTGACCCTGGTCCTGATCGCTGCCCCACCTCGGCACCTCTGTGGGGTGGATACTGACCTTGTCCCACGTAGTCGCCTAATCACCCCTTTTCATGGGGCATTAATACCCCCAGGGAGGACGGGTAGCTATATGGGATTAAGTAATGTGGTGGTTAGGATTTGAGTGTTTAGAGACACGCCCTCTTACATTACTGTCATATGATTATAGAATTCTAGTCCCGACAGCAATCGGGCAATCAATGTGTGAACATCCATTTATAAAGATATATACCGTGACCTTCTCGATATCTATACAATGCATGTAGTTATATCATCCCAACATAACATAGCTTCAGAATGTATAAGTTTTATTTATCTGCACATGGAAATGATGAAACATCCAATAACTGTTTCTAGTCAGAAAAGGTATTGAATTATATATGGACGTGCGCAGGTGTGTATTAGAATAACATAATATTCGCTGGCTTTCAGTCTTAAAGAATTACCTGTAACATATTTTTGAGCGTGGCCCATACGCTCATTTATACGCTGCCTTAAAGTTAGAGTTGTCCCTTCACCCTCTACATGCTAATACTGTGACATAGGGAAAGGAGCAGAGGGCCAGTGTCCTAGGGTCTTAGAGGCATACCCAACTGACCATGATCAATCGCTAGGGACCGAAATACCTCATTGACCTACTGGTGCTTGATACATTTGGATCCTTAGCAGGTAGAAGCAGATCGAGTGGGTGCAAATGGGTAACAGAAAGTGACTGAATATAGACTTAATATATCCCAAACCTTTTAACTGTTATCTATCTATATAAATAATCCCACGCTCATTCATCAATGTTGAGCATACCATATGCTCCCTTAGTTGAGTGGTCCGACGTTCAGTCTCTGTGTTCAACTGAGATAGGACCAAAATCTCTTTGCATTGGTAGTACATGTACCTCTAGACCTAGACCTTGGAATATGTTTAATTATACCTTGCTGTGGATTCGCTACTGTGGAACCGCGAACGATTATCAGATTATCTGCTCTTGTAATCATTGCATATAATTTACTGGCCTTCCTATTGGACAGAGATGGAGTCTGGTTGCATATTGCATCGTCATCCAACCAATTATAGTATCTGTCTACATGTATCTCTATGAATGTTTAAGGCTAAACAGACGCTTTCTTTCCTGCCTGTCTCAAAGCTAATCCACATGCAGACTAAAACATCTGCCCACCCACATTGCTATAAGAATCCTCTACCATCTATCCAAATCCATAACTATACACCTATCCACCCTCACCACAAAGATATCTACATCCATTATTGGTCACTCAAAGAGACACGGAGTGGTGTATTTCTATTTAGTGTATTTTGTAATTTTGTTGTGCACTGTTTATTCTAGTGACTTCTCTTTAGCATCCTCTTTTGGTGAGTCATTGTAATAGTGTGATGAAAAATCTTTTCCCATGTATTACAAACGCCTCTTCCCCATGGAGGTGTGTGGCTATTTTGTGTTTGAACAGGAAAAAACATTATTCTAGAGGTATAGTCCTGCTAGAGGTGTGTTCCACAGTTCATAAGTATGGGTACGAGGGGGCGTGGTGTGTGTGTTGTGTCCTTGATGCTTTGATGTATCGTCGTGTACTCCCCGTGAGGCCTGGATATCTAAGGGGATTATCCTGCAAATCCATCCTGCCTACCAGGAGGAAGGACGTAGCTGTCAGATCAGGTATTGGACGTATCCTCTAGTGTACATGTATTACCTGTGATAATATAGCATCAAATCTCCATCAAAAGATAGAAACACTTCTTTTATTGTAGAATCGTATCCTAGCAAATCCATTAGATGTGTATAATATATGAAACTATACATTGAAGACACCGATCAAAGTTAACACCAGACATCTGTAGTAGTATATATATACAACTTTTTCGTATGCATAGCCTATATATAACTTATTTGATTAACATATGATTATCGATAAATGGGAAGAATAGGTTCAACCTATACCAGGTGATTAATAAGGAAATGAACTCCAGACTATAATTGAATTAGCTGGGAACTTTAATTGACTACATCCTTGGTCTACGATGTACACACCACACATGGCCGACCCCCCTGGGCCTTGGCACCGGAATCCGGAGATAAAATGCAGACTCGATGACGCAGGTAGTTGTAGTTATCAGAGTTTATGGAGCGAGAGACATTGACTGTGTGCCAAGGACAATGACGGAGGCTCTCATCACTGAACTGGCAAGGACCTGCCACCCACGAGGCTTGACGATTACAGACTGAGGGATAGCTACAACAGTGCCACTTGAACTATGCATGCGCCTACTTTAAAACGGTATCATCAAGGCTTTAATCGCAATCTATGGATTAACACTGAACTTCACTGGGCTTATTTAGAATGGGTATTACCGAACTTTAACACGCTAAATTCATACACGAATCTCTCCCTCTGAATTGAGGTTCCAATATATACATGCTTTAAAATTGCTAAGACGATAGACACGAGACTGCTCAGCATGAGGCCTGCCCTAACAGCCGATGTGTAAGCCTATTATCAAATATAATCTGCACATATTACAACATGACCAAGAGTTAGGATTAGAGACCTATATGCACTTATAACCAATCTGCGACACTTTTCAGTACACCTATCTTAGAGATTGATCAATCGCTACAGAGTTATAGTGGAGTAAATCAGTTTACCCTCTTTTGCTCCCACCTCTGCTACAGATGGAACTAGTACCGAAAGTGGCGTATACTCTATTCATTAATCCTGCCAATTAAATCCTAATTTTGTAATACACATGAGTACCTCAACATTCTACGCCAGTAGCTCTGCCAGTTTTCCATTACTTCGATTCACATGTTACATGATATATTCCTCACAAAATATCTAAAATCGGGGTCCATTTCTCTTTGGCATATCACATTTGCAGAAAGCCATGCACTATATGTATTAATACTAGTTAAGCAAATAGTCTACCCACTCATCAAGATATGTCCTTGGGTACCTCAATGCATAGCATGGTTCACATGCAACCTCACCCAGAAATGACCACATGGCTCGTTCCCGACTATGCTCTAAGCATGTCTGGGGCTGGCGCTTTGCTCTGGCAGTGTTAAAGAATGCTACAGTGCCTTATCTCACCTTAAAGAAGCACCTGCGTGGTATGTGTTGGGGCGCTACCTGCCAGGCGGACTATTGATCAGCAGGTTGTAATTTCATACGTCAGCCCATAATTGGCCCAGAGTCTGCCCGCTTTAAGGCAGAGCACGCGGTGAGATCTCAGGTGTCAGCTCGAGTTCCGTTTAGCACTCCACGTAGAGCACCTCACCAGAGTAATTCTGTACCGCCTAAAAGACCCGCCAAGTAACGGAAACCTCACAGGAAAAAAAAGACCACGTCAATTCAGCATAGACCCGGGCTTTTTAGGTCTATCTACATATTCATGTTTTCCCATGATGAAGTTTGCAATGCTTTATGTCTTGAGCATAAGGAATCCCTACGTATGATTGCAATTCAATAACTACATGCTAAGGTTCAATGATAGCAACTTGGTATAACCAATAGCTTTGGTTATCCATAGGTGAAACGTGGTTCCATATATCTATACCCTTTATATAGTCAGTTTACCACAAAAGTAATGATGTCCAGGTATAAGGTAATGTCCAGATATGAGGTCATCTCATATAGGAATGTGTTTAAAAACTACATCAGGCGAGATTGCATATGTATTTAATCAATCTATTCATATGAACAAAGGTATTCTTTTCATATGTTCAGATTCTAAGTATGTAGAGGCATATCATAGAACATACATGTGCATAGTATAACTTCGTACATATACACATCTTCTAATGACGAATGTAAATTTGCTATGTCACATGGAGTTAATTGTGTTCACCCCTAGAATTGTGGAGTGGTGGAGAACTGTGCATCGCATGTTCTCCTCAGGCTTCTAACTTTGATCTCCCCAAGTATGGTCCATAGTCTACTTTGATACGCAGTGCAAAGATGTGGCACCCTCTGATGAATTCAGAGAAAACGGAGAAGAAATATACCCTGTTTACATAAGTTCATTCTCTATTCTGTCATCTGGCGCTTTTCTTCGCTATACCGCATCGAAAGCTCTCCTTTGAAGGGAGGGTTTGGCAGTGATGGTCGATTCCTCAAAACCCACTATAAAGAAGGTGCAACACATGTTTATACACAGGGGGCAAATCTAGAGAGATGTGTCCGGAATCCAACCTCTCCATCTCGTAGTCTTAGCTATCCATATATTGGTATATATTAGATGATGAATTAGGAGAGAGAGATTCGGGATCGAAGGTAGAGAATAATGAGATTAGATAAATCTTAGGGTAAGAATTCAGTTTTTGTAGTCATGTATATATTATTCCTTTCCCAAATAATGCTTTGCAGGAAGAAATGACTTTGTGTAATATGAATTTAGTTAGCGAACGTGTTCTTGTATTATGCTGATGGGATGCATATTTCCTTTTTTATTAGGATACAAACACAATGCAGAGATAAAACAAGCGTCGCTTAAAGGACACCTTCGCACAACATCAGACAGAAAAGCTCAGACTCTCCAGATGCTTCAAAGTCCAGAAGTACCACTAACCACCTCCCTATTTCTACCTTTAATATTGGTTGCTGTGATGGTGGTATTTGGATCGATGTGGTAAAAACAGTTTGTCTTAGACACGGTCCGAAAAAGTTGGTGTGGGAAGGAGATGCGTTTTCTTGGATATGGTGTCGGGGAGGAGGGAGGGAGGGGAGATTGCTTCACAGGTGGGACAGTCAGCCCAGGCTAGGGTAGGAGGTATATGACAGGTATGTACACCTGTATTTATGAAATGCGCAGTTGTTATTTCTAGCTTGTCTTGCAGACACCTCCGAAAATCGGAACAACCTAGACTCTAATTAGGTTTCACCGGTGGGCCCTTAACGCCGGGAGCTCATTAGGGATTCCATGCATATTCGAAGATAGAAACGTATACGGTTGCCCTGTAATTCTTTAAGGTAATCAGCGTGGCCTAAAAACGGTGAAGTGTGAAGGGAATACACAGCCAACTCAATCACATTACAGCAAGTCCTGTTGAGATCAATAGTTCCAATAGAACGACAAGATCCTCGAGTTTTGTTGGTGTACATCAATTATTTATTGTGAACTCAATGGAGGCCACTGTTAGAGGGCAGTATCAAGATTAAAGCTATGCAATATATTATTCTATTCTTATCCCGATTGATTCTGAGCAATACAAGAAGAAAAATATCTGCAGAGTCAAATCATACCTTAAAGAAACGTATGTTTAGATCCATAGCCACTGGAAATATGCCATGAGTTTTGGTTGCTGAGTAATCTCACGAGGCAAAGCCATAGAGCCTTTTTCTTTGGTTTTTAATACATCATGACCGTTGTGTGCGAGTTCCCAATGTTAAGTCTATGGGGAAAAATACCACGGGTGAAATAAAACGTACCAGATTCTGTACTTTTGAACTATTTGAGATAACATGTGTGATTTCTGGTTGCTTTGATTTCAGACGAAGCAGCTCAAATGAAGACCATCACTGAACTAGCCGGGCTTGTAGCCGCTCGTCTCACAAGGCAACCATCAAACTGACCCGCTCCATGACCAGCAGCTCCATGACCAGCTCGCCCACAGGCACCAGCACCACGCCCAGCCGCCAGAGACAACCACCTTACTCCACCATGTCTCCATCCTCCCAGCTTCTCGTCTGTCTTCTCGCTCTCTCCTCGCTTCACTTGGGTACGTATCCAGGTCATTCCTACTGCGACATTGTATCCCCATAGAAACACCATATTTTCTATATGTAGGTAGAAATCCATTCCCAGAGCCAAGCATGGTCGGCAATGACTTTACGCAGCGAGACAGTGGGCTTTTAGTTTCTTTTCTAGCGAGCCTGGTATTTGTTTTTTTGGGCAAGTTTTACCCATATTTATTACGTTGTGTCGAATGAGAAGGTCAGTCACATGAATGGGTATTTGGTATTGCTCATCGAGAACCTTTTGAGCGCGATAAATGGATTCTATCCATTCCACACGTTTCTTCTGAGACTAGACACATTAGATTCTAAATACACCAGAAATACTCAACCTCTTCAGTTGTATTGATCTTTCGTTCTAGCACCAATTCAGCAAAGATTAGTACTAAGGAGAAAAAAAGTGTCCCTTCGAATACCGCCTCAAATCATTTTATGGGGACATGAATTTGATTTCTTTCTCAATTCTATAACCCAGCAATAGTGATATAGGCCACTTAAAAAATGAAATAAAAAATAGAAAAAATTCTACTTACCCCGATTCCTTTTATAGCTTTAACGCCCCACGATAAATAGTTCCCTTGGCTAAGTAAGCTCGGACACCACACCGTCTTATTTTCACCCCTTATATGATTCCAGATTTTGCGATAAGAACACCTTCCTCTCCCTTATTTCCCAAACCAATCTGACTTGCATTATAGCCTCCCAGAGTACGTGAATGCATATTGGAATTGTCACTCCAGCGTTCGTCCCTGTCAATGTCTGTTATTGTTGCAGTGTCTGTGTGAACGCAAGTTGTCCGGAATGACTTGACTGCATGTGT
Source organism: Alentia gelatinosa (assembly GCA_950022655.1). Classification (NCBI taxonomy): domain Eukaryota; kingdom Metazoa; phylum Annelida; class Polychaeta; order Phyllodocida; family Polynoidae; genus Alentia; species Alentia gelatinosa. Next base: position 110,622,103 of record OX465579.1, read on the forward strand.
GATAAATAAAAGTGTCACAGCCTGATGTACAGTACAACAGCATTTTGAAACAACGGAACACGGTATTACTGTAGTTATCACATTACAGTCTTGATACTCTAGTAGACGTTAATATGCCACCCTCCCACTCCAGTAAAAGTCAGTTCTTTCAAGGTTTACAAATAGAGAGTACTCTACACCTATGTACATGTATATTGTTGCATCGTCATGTAGCTAGAAAGTTAAGTTGGCGGTTGCTTTGACTCGACTTATACATAGGCCTTGCTCCAAGGTACGCCCACACGAACTTGTCCTCGGGCCTGGGACACAGAATGAGCCAATACCGACAGCTACAAGGCCTTTTCCTATTCAATCTGACCTGGTCCCCCATACCTCACTCCCATTAACAGCAAACACCCACACACTCACATGCATTCATACAACACCCATATATATGTGAATGATCCTCTAGCCAACTCCCCACCACAGAATGCCAGACGTCACCAGAAAAAAAACACACACGTCCGTTGGAATTCCTATTACGTATGGCCCCTCTAGAGTTAGCAGCATTTCATTCCTGTGTGTGATCCTGAGGAGAGCTCGTGAATTCTGTGAAGTGTTCTCATGTATTTTTCATCACGGGCAGGCACGAATCCTGTCTCGGAACGGCAGTGGGTGCAATGATCCCCCTCCATGAAATATTCAAATGTTCACACCAATCTAATGCATGGAGATACAACAGTCGGCCGTATATTTACTTAGTTATCATGGCAACGCCTTTGTACTTACAACGACACTGACTTACCTACTTATGTGGACATCGAATCTTTGATTAAAGTAGCTTTTCTGGTTGGCAAGTTGCCAATGTTTGGAATGATTGAAGTAACTATGCCTCGATACACCATTACCGGATATTTCAGTGCTGATATGCTTGTGCCTGAAATAACCTCCACCACAAAGGCTAAAAGTATATGCAGTTTAGTGGCCTTTGTTATCACGTTTCGAAAAATGCAGTTCACATTTGCAGATCTTCATTTTCTAAACCCCACTGAATTCCTGAAAGATTTTTCACAGAAACTTTCAACATGTTCTCTAACAAGTGTATACTATACAAATATGCCATATCCTAAATATAAGTTAAGTGACGTTTGAGACACATATATTTGACCCATGGTAGTTAAATATGCAGTGCAGTAGTTAAATATGCAGAGAAATTCCTTTCCTTCTCGGGGAAAAACAATGCATTTTGTGGATTTTGCGAATTTGCTCAATTGTCTGCAACAATTCCAGATTTGGAATCATTTCTAAATTCATTTGATGAACACCAATCTTCTTATGCTTTGCCTTATAGATCAAACGTGTTCTCTGTCCCAGTCTTTTTAAGGATCCCTAATGGGATCCAGTCTAATGTAGCCGTACATAGAAACAGTACTACACCCAATAACAATAATAACACTCCCCGCATTTCCGGGGATTTGGGAAGGTCTATATACATAGTATATATGTCATGTACATGCCATGTCGGCTGAAATATCCGTCGGATATTTTGCTTTTGTACATGATGCCTCTATATAGTAATCTATAGATATATATTGGGGAAATTGCTCGGTCATTTGGCACTCATGGTAATGGATACTACTCGATACGCTTGGCAAGGCAATGCTAGGAGGCTGCCAATAGAATTCCACCCTTTGTACACGCGAGTCTGTGGTCTGCCTGTCTCACCACTGTTTCCAGGTCAAGTGATGATCAAGGCCACGAAACACAATGGTACCAGCATTATAGCAGGACCGTCTCATCTATGTACAATAGCCTATACACTTTATTTGTGTTGAGGTTGACTTGCTCTACGTATAACAGGTTTCCTTCAGGTTTAACTTTCTGATCATTTCTAGCGTTATTCATTTGATAAGAAACCATGTGGGAAACAAATCATCAAAGTCTGCGCTTCTGTGTGGCCTTTTCTTATCCCTCTATACCCATCGCTAATTGGAAAATGGGACATATTACAATAAATAGATAAACATGGAAGAAATGGGACATCTAATACATCCTGAGGAATGCAGTAGTAGAATGCCTTCTTGAATACACATCTAGAAAAGTGGGTTCTCAGGTTATTTCTGGTTAATCTTTGATGTTCTCTTTACCTCCTGCCACCCGTCAACCATCACTAAATGCGCACATAGCATATCACCGCTCCTTGGTCTGTCCCTCAGCGAAGGACACTCAAGCAGTGAAACATTTATGGCTACAGCTTCAAGACGTCTTGACCTTGGCAGGGAAGCCAGCCAAGTGGTAGGTCCTTGGTGAATGGACGAGTCACTCAGGAGCAGTACACCGTGCGGCTCATTTGGCTACTGGCCGACTGTGGACAGAGACGGGTGGCGCCCAGTGAGTCCTTGACCCACTGGGCACGCCTACGGCCAGTCTCACACCCACTGGCCAGGTGGCTAGTAGCTACCCTACCCCTGCCACTAGGCCGATGCTGTCCGTGGGGGTTATTGATCAGGGTTAGGGGTAGATCACGCAGTGGATCATAATAATGCGGCCAACACCCTCCTTCCTTTGATCGTGCCATAGTTCCTAGCGGCCACATAAATCAATGAGTAAGGTGATTAGTAATCCCATTCCACGATCACCCGTGGCGTTAAATGTGTAAGTACAGGTTTAGAATTCCAACCTAATCATCGTTATAAAGTTTCAGGAGTCAATGCATTAATCCGATAGATTGAATCCCAATAGGATTTCCGGTATGCATTAACAATTGAATTAGATAACCTCTTGCAAACTACTCAGAGTATGGTAATTCTTGAAATGGTTTTTAGCCAACGCATTAAAAGCTTAAGGTTGAAATGTCTATCGCTTAGTGATAAACACAGATTAGGTATCCATCAGTTAATGCTGATAAAGAGGCTTTGCCAGAATCCAAGTATTAGAGAACAAATTATGTGTTAACCTAAACTTTTCCCTACATAACAATAATGTGGATTTCTCAGTAGTAGAAGTTAACCTACTTAACCCAAATCTCTTAATATCCTGTCCGGCTATATACCTTTATCTCTGCCACGAATGATGACTAATTATCAAATAGGATTGAAACACTCCTTAATTCTTACGGTATACGTTAACAATTAATCATAGTTACTCTTTAAAATGATACTAATCTATTACAGGTTCTGGAGATACATTTACCTTGCAAACATCCTACATTCATATATTTGCTTACATAGTTGGTCACATTAAGAAAGTAACGCAAGTTAAAATGAAGAACTGCTATATCTGTTTAACTATGAGGAATTAAATTTCATTTCTAGCTTAATGTATCTAAACATGAATTTGTATCAATTTTATGAATTATATTAACACTAGCAAAAGTTGTATATTTTGATACGTAATTTTATAAATACTAGTCATCAAGATTGCTACATGGATGACAAATTATTGAATTTTGATCTGACTGTGATGTAAACCTTTGTACAGGACTGACAGGCAAGGACAGAACACAGACAAAAATAGAAACAAATTCATCAAATATAAAAGTCAAATGTTAAGAAGGAACTATGACTTTCACGAGTACACAGTGGCTTGCCCAGCATAAACGTAGACTAGTTTAGGTACACTGCTGTACCCAACACCAGCCCCACCTACACGGTATATCATCACATCTCACAGATCACACAATCAAGTTATTGCACTACCCTATACCTAGCAACCTGCCATCACCATAGAACCGCCTTAAGTCCACCACAGACTAGTTCCATTCGGGATGCAATTATAATTCATATCGACAAAAAAGGCAATTAACCTCATTATTGACTAATCTCTTCATACCCATTTTAACCCATTCCCATTTACAACTTTTTTTTTCGGTAATTACCCTAACAGAAAAACTGTTGATGACGTACATGTAGGAGAGGCTGCATGGATATGTGATTGATGTTGTTGCTCGTTCCACCCCCTGTGCATGTCCTGTGGTGTAGCGATGATCAATGTTACCTGCCTGTGTCTGACTGTCTCGTTATGTAACATGTTACATGTATGGTGCCATGGTGTCTCTAACATTCGTGTGTCCCCCCATATTTTCATTGCATGATACCTTCTCCCATTCACCCCAAAAAATCACTTTCATGCCATTGCTTTGATGAATGATGTAAATGCATGAGAGTATACAATTAACATTTGTTCATCCTCATTTTTTCCCTTTCCCTTTCCCAAACACCGAACTCGGAGATGGGTTTCATTGGAAAGGGAAGCCGCCATTTGCATGGCTAAAGCTCACGGACTGTCACACCTTCCTTTGCACGTTCCTCCCCTGAGTTTGAACCAGGCATGAAATGAGCATTCCCGTTGAGCACTCCTACTGTTGTTCTGTTGGCCAATGTGTACTGTGTCCGTCGAGATTCAGAATGTTTTAAAAACAGAGTAAATCGTGTGTGAGTGCGTGTGCGCTGGCGGTCCTGAGATCATGTCCTTGTATGGTGCCTGTTGTGCGAGGCGTCTATATACATGTAAGCAAGTTGTGATAAAAGTAATCCTTTACCATTTTTCACATGGGAAATATCTTGGTCTCCTCCCAGGTAAGATACACACTTCCCTTACCACACCAATTCCTTCATAAACAAAAGGTTCGGTGGTACTCCAGGCGTTCCAATTATGTAAAACTAAACCCAAGTACCTTTTGTCCGACTTGATGAGATTAGAGTTCAGTAACTTCCTATATATAAAAAAAAATACTATGGAGAAACCAAACAAGAGTTAGTTGTGTTGTTGTTTATCACACAAAGGCAAGGTCGCATATTACTGCATGAGGCGAAGCCGAGAGCAGTGATACACGATCTTGCTGGAGTGCGATGAACAATAACACGACTGACTCGAGTTTCGTTTAGGATTTATCCTACTCCACCTGTCTAAATTACTTCTACATTAACAAATGACGTCAGTTGTCAAGTGTATCCCACTAGAGCGATACAGTGACCCAATGTTAAGCCTATGGAGTTTTTTTTATTAGGGGTAGGATAATGATGATTTCCGTCCTATTATTGCTGTGGTAGTATTGCCTACAATATTGAATTCCAATGCGCTGCCTTATGATAACAATTGCCTAAATACTTGATGACGTGGAATCCCATAGAATCATTGCCGTTCAAGTGAAATAAGGTACATCAAGGATATCACACCTTTCATGTCGAGTTAATCCTCCAATGCCCACACAACTCGGCACCATACAAGGTGGTCCTCTCTGGGGGCCGGGCCGACCAACCCGGTGATATCACACGTTCACATCACACACGCACACTGGACCCACCCGTCCTGTTCCCGGCCTTCGTCAGCTCTGTCGACGGTCTCACTGAGCTAACGCCCCAAACATCATGTTTTTTCTTTGCATGCCCTTCTTCCCCCCAACATTTTCATTCACCATACACTCCGGGATCACAGAGCAAACACACGCAGGTAGGTTCCCGGTATCGGTGTCTTGACACAGGTTCGGATGGTCAGAGTTCAAATACAAATAGGGGGAACTGTGGGTGAATTGATCCAATATGTCTAATGCTGGTGCTGGGTGTACCTCAGAATCATTAAGAAGAGAAACATATTATCGAACTGTATCAATTAGGTACTTAGATGATTCCACCATATTCATTGCAACTTCAATGCTAATTCGTATGGTAATCTTAATGATTGGAAGTGATTGAAGAATCTTATTTACCAGTAGTATATAGCATAGAAATTAAAGAAAAAATACCGAAGAAGGAACATCAGGAATTTGCACTGGGCAGCTATATCCTTCAGCCAGATCAATTATTTTCCTAATCTCGTGATATATGATTTGCATGCTAACTTCTAAACGGTCTTACAAATTTGATTTCAAACTATGAAGTTATATCTCATTTAAAAACTCCATGCCAATTTTCACAATGACAATTTGGATCAATACAAATTTATACATGGGGTTCATTACACTCTAACACAAACTCCTTCTCGATGACCATAAGGAGAAAACTCTATATTATAAAAAGGAAAAATATAAAGCTCAGGCAAACATATTACCTAAGGAGTTACATGGTGGGCTCACCCGTTCATGTCACCATTCAAAGACTATTGATTTAAGTGAAGAAATAATTTCTTTGAGCCTTCAAACAAATATCTCCCCTGTAAAGCGTATACATCATACATGTAATGACCCTATCAAGACATGTCCTTCAAAGTCGAGCATTATTTGAACACTTAAACAATCATATATTCACCTAGAAGCAAAGATGTTGACACTTGTTGGTGCATACATGTATCAAGTAAATGAAAATAGAACTTAGGCAAATATCGCCAGTTTTCGTAGACCAATTATAGAAAATAAGCAATATTTCTGTGTATAACAGTGTTTATTGAGATATTTCTGTACTGTACATTCTCATCCTGTATTCTACCCTCATTTATTGATGTCTTTCAGTCTCCAGCAATCAACCACCACGCATTATCAACTTCCGGAGTGCCATGTTTGTGTCTGAGGACACACCAATAGGTGCGTAGTTTTCTTAGATAAACAGTCACCAGGAGATTTGAATGCCGAGAGTCATGTATACATGTAAGCACTATGATTTACAGAGACCACCAGCACGGTATTCAAGTTTAACCAGGTATATCATCGTTAGTCTGTTTCCTTGTTATGTAAGACCCAGATTTACCTTGTTAGATTAATTGAGTTTCCTTTTATATTTCTCATCTAAGGTTTAACTTATCTCAAATTACACCCCTAGCCGTGTTATGTACCATAGAGTTTCTATGCAGTCTAAAAATAGTGTACTTATAAACACGTGTACTATAAATAATGTTTTAGAGTAAGCAAAAATATATCCATCAAAGATCAAATTCAGGTTTTCATTAGCATTGGAGATATTGTAGTAATAACATATACATATAGATGTGAGTGCTAGACATTTGTATTTGGCTATGATATCTGGTAATACTACATACAGACATTGTAATAGAAAATTATTTCGAGAGAAACCACTGACCCATGACTACATTGCACGTTACCCGTGAACAGGTACGAAGCTAGGGTCGCTGGAGGCCATGGACTTGGACGATCAGCTGCTCACCTTCTCTATCCGCGGCGAGATCGCTAATCTGATCCTGAGACTCGAGTCGGCCGGCCCCAAGAAGGCAGACATTATTCTCAAACAGCACGTCGACCGCGAGGTCAGTCATGCATGACCGTCTCTGAATTATATAATCTCTTTATTCCTCATGAGTAAATGGTTATATATTATAATGATTTCAATAGAAGAGTAGACCAGAGAGGGAATAACAGTGCAATATGAAAATGGAAATGAACTAGATTAAGTGATAATCTTGAGGACATACTAGTTGAATGCAAAGTTTCCATACTACCTTATTTTAATCATTATAATTTTGTCCTTGAGATATTTGGGCGATACCAGCATGATATCAGCAAAATCTCCACCAGAACCCAGAATTGGCCATGATGTCACAAAGATTAGTTTAATAAAACAGAACTAAGAAAATTCTATGGAAAATTTGTAAAATCCAAAAGAGCTTAAAATTATATTGCTGTTACATTCTTTATCTCCTTTCCCATGAGCTAATCCCATCATACTTGTTGTAGATATTTGAATTTGAATTTCAAAACTAAACATTACTGTGATAGGTAGGAACCGTATGAATTATGACATGCTAAATGGATGTGACATCGTATTCGGCTGTTTTTATCAAGCGTTTTTATCATCTTTAAGCCTGGTTACAGCTTGGTACCATTGATTTCAGAGTGCAGCCCAATGGTTTATCCTACCCCTAATAAAAAACGCCATAGGTTTAACATTGACTCAATGTATTTGACAGGGCGTTGAATAAAGTATTTATGCACCGAGGTGAATTAAAAAAACCGACCAATCAGGGACGAGATAACGAAAGTAAATCCGACAGCATTGATAAATGTGGCCATCCTCCGATGAATGTCAACACACTACTAACATGGATAATTACAAAATTTTCTCTGTATATCGGTGAGATGGGGTAGGATAAATACAAAACCGAACTCGAGTTAGCCTTCTCAATGTTTATACCACTCTGGTCAGGTCTGCTCCTCACTACACTCGGCTAATGCCTCGTGTAGTAATACACAACCTGTCCATCGTGGCATAAACATTGACAAGGCTAACTCTCGTTTGGTTTCTACTAATTAAGCAACAATGTAAATCGAACAGAATGCGATTAGTCTCCGCTCTGATAGCGATCCAGCACCATCCAGACTTATAGTATTGGACCACAAGCTATGCGGTAGAATGTGGAGTCTAATATGGATGTTAGAAAGACTAGTATCCCCTCCCCCAACCTCCCCCCTCCTCTGTACCAATGCTAATTACAACCTTCGATCAGGCTTTCCGTACCTTGTAGTGAGGTTGCAAATCGATTGATGGCCGTTTGTATTGATTAGTACCAGACTAAATGAGAAACATGCTCATAACACTATTGCAGAACGTGGACCAATATTCGATTCTCTTCGAAGTTGAGGATGGACTGAACGCAGTAAGTAATTTATTAGAAATCATCATCTTATTTTGACTTTCCAATAACCGCAGTGTATAAACAGTGCACAGTCGTTCTAATGTAATGAAATGTGGTCTCTATTGGTTGACTTTAAAAACCTTTATTCATATTGGGGAAGACTTATCATATTCTCTGGTTTCAGTATATCTCCTGTTGATCCAGATCATCTTCATGTGATTCTTGTTTTCGTTCGCTACATTGGCATCTAGGTCAAGTAACATAGCGTAACATTAGAGACTTATTGCTTATGGACGATCAAATTTGGACTCGTACCCTTCGTAATATTTAGAGGTCGTTCGAATCTTATTCGACGGCGTTGGAAACACGGTTACAACGAGGACATTTCAGCACAATAATTTATAGACCTCCTTAAAGCTAGATTTTACTGTACCTGATGTTGAGTAGGTGCTCCACTTTCTTGTTGTTTATAGCAGAAATGCTCCTCAGAGGTCATACTAAGTAAAGAACAATAAACCAAGGACCCCATGACTAGAACTTTTATTTGTTTGAGCTTTCAAGTCATTGACAGGGCTATCGCGAAGAGGTCAATATTAGTTTAAAGTCCTGAACCATAACCACATGGAACCTCGCTGTAATAAAAGATAGGCAACTTTATCAAGTATTTGAGTGTCATATTGTAGGGGTACTTGGCATGTGAATACACCATGCATGCAGGCTGTGATCAGGTACGACGATGTGGGTCAACTTTATTCAACGAATATGGACGGCCTTATGGAAAGCTAATACTGTTTTAACGAACACATTTGAATACTATTGAACGATATTTCAAGTACAAGGTACAGAAAAGGGTCTTCATGTACGATCCGAGATTAGTAAACGGGCCCGTGAGCTGTTAAACGCCATAGTTAGTGGTACTAGAATTTGACAGGGATTCAACTCTTCTGCAGCTAGTAAAGTGGAAGTAAGTTTTGGTGTACAGTTTTGCATTTCCTTTAGATGCTGAAAGCGGGAAACAACCTGGTATCTAGATACAAGGAAGGGTAATACCTTGCAGCATGTGTGTGCTACAGTGTGGCAGGACCTGGTCACTTTACCACCAGCATAATGAAATACATGTATTAATTCAATAGGCATTATATTTGTTTTGTGTACTTACACAGCATATATATGTATATCAGAGATAGACAGTTGTTAAACCATGTTGATGCCCCCATCCCTATTGAAATATATCAGATGGCCATCTGTTGCTGTGTACCTCGATATTGAGGAGTGTGCACCCATGTTTTTAAGGAGGGCAGTGACTGGCATTTACCATTCTGTAGACCATGCTGCCTCAATAGTTACTCTGTAGCATGTAAACATATTATATTCACAGAGACGTTTCTCTAATAGGCAATTACAGGTTCATAACAAAGATGTAGTTCTGAAAGCACCTAATTTATTTAAGACTAATGAGGTACATCCTTTTGGAAAATGATATAATAATGCATATAATAAAGAGAAACATGGGAGAGCATGGATGTATGACACAATATTGTGTTTTGATGAAGACTAAATATAAAGATTGAAATATTGTATTGACATTGTCAATTGGATCCATATATGTAGTTATCCCAAGAAATATTGGGAACAAACTAGTTGATAGCAATTTTCATTGCTTGTGGTACATGCTTGGACCTGTGCAAAACAATTCTTCTTCTATCAAAAATTCCCTACATGATGAAATGAGATATATCAATGTAGCAAATGGTCGAAATATCTGTGATAAAATCCTCTATCTCTCTATATACTCTAGGATAGTTTGGGATATGTGAGGATTGGTAACCCCAAACAAATTACCTGTACTAACACTTACACAGTCCCTTTTGAGGTACAGTATTTGGTCCTCCTTTATCACTTCACATCTAATATTGATATGATTTATTTGCCCTTAGGTACAGAAATATGCAACACTCTACGTAAACGACGTGAACGACAACGTCCCTCAGTTCATGGGTCAGCCCTACAAGGTAGAGATACCAGAGGTGAGTTTCTCTAATATAGCATTTACACTTGGTATGGACAAAGGGTGGTTCATTTGATCATACCCTTAAAAAGGTAATTTCTATCCTCACATGAAGAATAGTCTAAAGATTAGAAAAAAAATCAACTTGTGATCTCTGCTTTCTGGACTTAAAGAAAATCTGTTATTGTTTTTTATGTTGGGTATGTAGTTTTACGACACAATATATTACATGCATTTCCGGAATGCTGACCAATGGAAGAAGATGTGAATGCCAAGCTATGATAAGTACTCAAAAGTCTCATGTACAGGATCACATAGTCTGGTCAGGTTTTTTTTAAACGAAAACCTTAGTTATTCTTTATCTTTCCTTAGACTCTGCAATAAAAGCTCACATAACCACTTTAGATCTCGGCGTGAAGACTAAAGTTAGTATTAAAGAAAAAAAGACCGAAGCAAAAAAAAAACTAAACTTCTAGAATACAAAGATAATGAATTTGGAGGTCAAATCTGAAATGAAGTGAAACATGCATATATCCTCATACTTATAGAATGAACCAGTGGGGTCGTCGGTGTATCAAGTGACGGCTCAGGACCCGGACTCCGGTATCTGGGGACTGGTGAGCTACAATCTGACGGTAAGTGACCAGTTCTAGCCATAATAATTCCCCTAATACCCCTCTACACGTGTTTGTAAGTGTTCTATAATCCTCCATATGGTTGGGATCTAAAACTGTATACCTGTTGAGAACTCTTGAGTGGCTTTCCACCTCTTCTACCCTCACCTTGAAATATTGTCAGTGTAATATGAAAATGGAATACTTTATAAGAACAAACACCAGCTGAAGTGCCATTTCCCCCACATCATATTATTCTGTCGTGTGAATTTGATTCTTCATGCTGGCCGACCATACATAGATCATAAGATACCAATCATTGTTTTGACGTCCTAAGATGTCCTCATTGTGATTCTCTTGTCCTTTTCTTCAGCCCAATCAAAAGGTAAATGTGGTTTATGAAGGTTCCCTGTGTGGAGTTTGGGGTTCATCTATTTTTACCTTCAGGCTAACCCCATCCACAGCTACCCTTCCCGTCTGGCATCACCGACCACTGTCTGCTATGCCATGATACCCTTCCTCTGTTTGTCTCTTTTCCTCCCCTACCATTGATCGGTCAAGGAATGCAGCATGCTATGACAATATTCCTAATAACCTTAGTAGTAAACCCAATCCTCAATACCGATACCGAACAACGTTTTTAGTTCATTTTATAACGTTAGTGTTCATTGCAATATTGATATTCTCAATAGGAGAATATCATAGGGTTATAAACGAATACATGTTAGGTGTCAGTTTATCATTGGTGAAAGAAAATTAATGCGATATATTAGGTTGAAGCATTTGAAGATATTTTGAGGTAAAAGAAGGGAACAATTTCTCTGAAAAGTCAGCTTTCAGTACTAGGTGTAGTACTTTGAATATTAATATATACTTCGTGTGTCATATGATAACACATCTTGTAAGATAACAATCAAACGTTTATATTTTGTCTCTTAGAAAATACTCAAAGCATTGACACACAACGTTTCATTGCCAGATGGCTTTTGGAAAATCAAGCTATATTGTATTAAACCTTAAAGGCGAGACTTTCAAGAAAACTTAACCTCTAGATTCATTTGGTTTCTGCATGAGCTGCTCTGGTTTTGATTGACCTTATAACTATTTTAAGATTGTCGCCTGTGGATGCCTTGCAAAACTTACCGTAAGTCAGGAGATCAAGAATCAATCATTCAAGACATATTTGTCTCTTCTATTCAGAACCATTGTTGTCTCACGCTTACTGGGATATATATGTGTGTAACAATAGAGGCAGTATTACGCATTTATAGAGTTCATCGCCAAGGATGAGTTCCCGATATAATCTGTTGTAAGATGTTAAGATAGATTTTCAAAGAGGTTGATCAAAAGTGCATTGCTTCTTCGCTATTAGATGTTATGATCACCTTTTTGCTACCTATAATGACCAAGACTATTTTAGATTTCCCAGCTTCTAGCCTGTAGGCAAACGATTTCATGAGGCAGTTAACATAAATTACTTGTTTTTGATATGGAATTAACCTGTCTTGGATAGTTTCAACTAATCCCTCCTCCCTGCACATTGAATACCCGTTCATAGCATAAAGACGTAGAGTTACACTTAGTTATACCTAGCTTATTTTCACTACTTTGATAAATATTGAAAGATTTCTTTGAAAACCTTAGTAGTACCTTTTTATCAGCCATGCCAAAAGATTTGAATAGATTTCCCTTTTTCAGTTGAATCGATTATAGTCTGATATTTTCATATTTTCATAATACAATCATGTAGCTGGGAATGATGATAGTAAATCTAGGCGTTTCATATTTCAACGCACACTAATCCGAAATGCGAAAGAGTGAAAAGCATAAATCCGCCCCAAAATTATATTTTATGATATGTTGTTAAGTGCGTTATTTCTGACAGCATTTTCGGCCGAACGCAATGGTAAGTGACTTTAGGTACATCCCCAAATAAATAATCCCAAGTGGTATCTCTCCGAAGACCATGCTCATAAGATTGTCTTCCACTTCTTAAACAGGCAAAGGCTGGTCTGTTTGCCATCAATTCGCTGTCCGGAGTTGTCACCCTGAAGGAACCGCTTGACTATGAAGCAGAGAAGTTCTTACAGCTGGAGATCATGGCTTCTGTGAGTAGATTTATAAATGGGTCACAGTAATGTTTATTCTTTACAGAAATTCAACTTTGAAAACATTTTCTGATTTTTTCCCCAGTAGAAAATGTCGCATTCCATGTACCAAAGACGGCAGGTGCGATGTATAATCAACATAAATCACTTGCTATGTCTTAAAAGCATGCAGCTACTCCATTTCTCTCAATGACAAGCAGATATAATTTGCTAGTATAAGTGGCATTTAACATAACATATGACATTGCCATATGGAGATAAAATCGTGCTATGCTATAGTAAAACCAGAGTGAATATCCGCTAATTTTTCTATGAAGCTCATTTCCATTTTTTTGAGAGCCCCTAAAAGTCTGTCGCTGGCGCCACCGGCTGTATGTAGGTATTAATTTGAATGTGAGGGTGCAGTGTATGCGCCATATCTACTGTATTTCTCTGGTTCACAAAGATTTTCTGTAAGAAAATCCGTCGGTGGTATCCTTGTTACATGATCTATATCAAATTGATGGGTGGGCATTCTCTGCAGTTCTTGTTTCTATTCACCGATCTGGCATCAGAGTAACAAAACAATCTATCGGTGATTCCCGACTACAGATCGGGGCAGAATAATCGGCCGATGGAAACGGGTTTCAATTGATAAGATTATCGTCAGTTTGGCCATGATGTATTGACTCTGTGCCTTTGCAGGACGGGGAGTTCCTGAACAGCACGACCGACTTAATCATTAACGTGATTGACGTGCAGGACACAGCGCCCTACTTTCTCAAACTGCCTTATTTGGGCACAGTCCGAGAGGACGCTCCGGTGGTGAGTTCTCTCTTCTTCCCTTCCTCAGATGACATTCATATCTATATGTATCATCATACTCTATCATATCATATCTAATCCTACCCCTGATATAAAATCCCATAGGCTTAACATTGAGTTTTCGTATGCCACGCTGACTAGCATACGGAGTTTTATATGCCACTAGTGGCATACAGAATATGTATCACGTAATATTCCAAAATCGAGGAGACAGGGTAGGATAAAATCAAAACCTGATTCGTTTTACGATAATATTACATCTGATATTGTAACATATCATATTGCATAATAAGATATCACACGTGTTACACCATATCATATCATATTATATTGCGATCATTATAAGATTGGCTTTATCAATATCTTATGAGACATTGACATATAACTGGTTTATGTTGCAGGGCACGTCTATACTGGAGATCGTGGCTATAGATGGCGACCGTGGGGTCCCCAACCCAGTCGTCTATAGCTTCATTGGCGGTAAAACTGATCTTTTCTGATAAACACGTTAGGGTAAACCCCAACTATTATGGATCCACTTACCAAATATAGTTGTTGAAAAGGAAAATGTAAAAACATATTTTTGCTACAAGATTATTTGCATGGCGTATGCTGTGATGGATTCATGGGGTTGTGAATTGTTGGTACATAGTACTTTATCTCACCCCTAGTACAAGCTTAGCCACAGAAATAACATTAGGAAAAAATACTCAACGATCACCCCCGTAAAGTGATAATACTACGCCACGGCCGTGGCGTATTGAATGTGAGATGACGTCATATGTGTTTGCTAGGAATATTCGAACTATTCTGATACTCTGATGCTATCAAATATCATAGAAAGGGGTGAGATAAATCCAGAATCGCACTCGAATCGCAAAATAGACAATATTTCACTCGTTCGGATGTGCCATAATCGTCACTCTGCTTCGCCTCGATGACGATTCCGGTACATCCATACTCATGGAGTATTGTCTATTTATACGATTCTCGATGCAGTTCTATATAATTACATTGTAAGAAAACAAACAAATCACCGCCATATGAACTTTTGAAATAGAAATATCAACCAACAAAGTGGCATAGTCAAGGCTCAAATCCATGAGACGAAAATGAATAGAATACCATTCGATTAGTACTATTCATCTTGCAATGTTCGTCCTTTGTATACTTTGGGTTCTTTATCCTTCTAATGATATTTCTTTTATTTTCTTAGACAAACCAGAGTATTTTGCGGTGAACAGCACGTCCGGTGTGGTGACTGTGGCCAAGGCACTGGACCGTGAAGACCCGGACATTCGCCGTCTGATTGGTTCCATCGACATGGTCGTCCAGGTGAGTCTTTTTACAGGGATTACCTTATTTTCACGTGTATGAGAAGGTAAGTAGGCTATTTTCTTACTATTCCAAAACAAATTCAAGAACAAAAAGCAGAAACATAATGGACTGGGATGCTGAAGATAGGTTCCTTGATATCTACCTTCGTACAAGACAATTACACATATCAATGAAGAGGTAGCTACTTCTAAGTCTGATACTATAACATTGAAAAGAATCTAGACATAGATATCATTGAAGTGCTACTTGATTTTGTAAAATATCTGCAGACACTATCGTAAAACCGGATGGTTTTAAACTTGGCTCTCGTATGCCTGGAGTTTGGCGTAGTGATATCACGAGGCGGAGCCGAGGGGTATCTGGAACCAAACTCCAGGAGTGGCATGCGGGAGCCAAGATAAAAACGAATCAGGTTTTGATTTTATCCTAGCCCTCTCTATAATATTTTAATATTAAAATTATGAATGGAAATCATCAAAATTCCGTATGCCCCTAGTAGCATACAAACGTCCGTATGCCAGTCAGCGTGGCATACGGAATCTCAATGCTAAGCCTATGGGATTTTATATTAGGGGTAGGATAATGATGAATACCGTACTTCTGTCTGTAATCAGGCGGAGGAAGTGACAAGCACCCCCCAAGGAGCGACCTCTGCGTCAGCGCGAGTCACCATCACGGTACAGGATGTGAACGACCAGAGACCCACCTTTAGTCAGGACAGGTACACGGCACAGGTACCTGAGAACACCCAGGCCCGTATCCCCATCACCCTAACCCCTGACGGTACGGAGATCCTTGTCACAGACTATGACCAGGTAAGTACTGGATTGGCACATCCTGACAACAGCTATCTGTACCCTCACTGCTACTACCTTACCGCACATACCTGAACCGTATCGCTACCTTGCAACAATTATCTATACCCTGACCAATATTCCTTGACAACAGCTATCTGAACCGTACTTAGTAGAAACCAAACGAGAGTTAGCCTTGTCAATGCTTATGCCACGATGGGCAGGTTGTGTATTACTACACGAGGCGTTAGCCGAGTATAGTGAGTAGCAGACCTGACCAGAGTGGTATACACATTGAGAAGGCTAACTTGAGTTCGGTTTCGTATTTATCCTACCCCATCTCACCGATATACAGAGAAAACTTTGTAATTATCCATGTTAGTAGCGTGTTGACACTCATCGGAGGATGGCCACATTAATCAATGCTGCCGGATCAACTTTCGTTATCGCGTCCCTGATTGGTCCGTTTTTTATTCACCTCGGTGCATAAATAACACTTTATTCAACGCTCTGTCAAATACATTGAGTCAATGTTAAACCTATGGCGTTTTTTATTAGGGGTAGGATAAAGCTACCTCTTACGACAGCTATTTGTACCCTGACTACCACTACTTTACAACAGCTATCTGTACCCTGACTGCTGCTACCTTACAACAGCTATTTGTATCCTGACTGCTGCTACCTTACAACAACTTATGTACCCTACGACTACCTTACAACAGCTATCTGTACCCTACCCCTATCTTATAACAATTATCTGTTTTCTGACTACCACTACCTTACAACAGCTATCTTTACTCTGAATGATATTACCTTACAAGATACAGTAGAACCCCGCGTAAGCAGACACCCTTCGTTCCGGGCCAAAGTGACCGCTTACGCTGGGTGTCTGCTTACGCGAGGTTAAAATAAACATCTAATAGAGGGAACCGTTCCGAGCAAAGGTGTCCGTTAACGCGGGTTGTCCGCTTACGCGGGGTGTCCGTTAGGGGGGTTCTACTGTATATACTGACTACTACAACTTCAAAATATCTACTTGTGCCCTGAATACCACTACCTGACCGTAACTATATACTCCATGATTACTATATCTCAACCACTGTCTGTATACCCTGGATACAACAATCTTATAATATCCCTCTGTACCACAACAACCACTCTTTTACAACAATTATCTGTTATAATAGACTCCTATGTAAGATATCGATCATGTTTTTAACACATTTAGAAGGATCCGCGTTATAATTGAATTATTTTGTCAATCATGATAGTGTTGTAATATTTCGTGAAAAGGATTTACCCGGTTTGTGTCATAACCTTCTGTGATATTTCACTATTTTGTCCATTTTAGGTGTCAATTATAGACAAAATGGTAAATGAACATGATGTCTTATCCTTTTCATCCACTGTGCATTTAACCTTTGATTCTTAAGATAAAGCTACTAAGTATTTTCATAAGTTCAATATTCAATAACAAAGATTGCTCTTTGAGTTAAGTTGAAGAGCACACAGCAAATGCCAACCTCAATTTTGAATGGAAAATCTCACGATGCCACATTGGTGATTTGTTCCTTAACTATTTGTTGTGTCCAGGCGTGCTTGAGTCTAGACTATCCACCAAGGGTGAGACAAAAGAGCCCAGATTTGTGCAATATGGGCTAATGATTGAAGTGAGAAGAATTGTCTGTGTCAATATTTTAAACAATACCACAAGGCGTTGCGTTGAGATTAATTCTAATTTGTGCCCCATATCGTGACAGTTACTAATCATAGTCATAATAGATATTTTGCATGTTACTATGCTGATTGCATTTGACTGGCATCTTGCAAAGCTAGGAGACGCATCAATGCAAAATTAAACATTACTACTATGTGGTCAGATCTATTCAGTCATTAAAATCCACAAATACTTTTTTTGTTGGCCTAGCTATCTTTGGGTTCCATTTTATATTTGTTATCAAGTGTTCATCCCGCGTCATACATGAGGCTATCCCTTCCATTCCATCGTTGGTTATAGTTGACGTTTCGTTTACCCTGTAAAATCCTAATAACATCACCTTGTAGAGTTGTAAAATCTAATGAAATTCGCAAAATCAACAAGAATTGATTTGATTTAGGTTTATTTCTAAATTTATTGTAGTATTTATTTCATCGGTATGCTATGTCTATCCCCCAGAATATTGGAGTCTACCAATCCCCTAATGAGAAAGAGAGGAATTTCACATTAAAATTCTGCACCCACTGCGCTCCCGATAGACGACGATAGGCCTTACGATTGGCTTCCCGATTCAGATAAAAAGAACTAATTCAATACTAGTCATAAGTCTATCGTAGTGAATCGGTGGCAATGGGAGGACGGTTTAAGAAAAACTAAAGAATATATTAGAAATAGTAAAGACCAACAGAGTTGTCTTGTTTTGTGTTTTTCATCATTCCAACAATTGATATAACATGTTTACATTCTTTGTACATCATTTTCACATCAAAGATTAAATAGCCTGTGATGCTTATCAAGTATATCGGCATGAAGTGTGTAATGAAATGACCGTTTCTGCTAACCACTTTAGAGCTAACACGGTCCCCCGCACCCCTACTATACACATCATTGCTACTTATCAGGACTCATAGCATTCGCTTTCCATATGTCATGTTATCGTTTCCGCTATGAATATGTGATGGTTGATGTCATTCAAAGTTCGATATCAACAGTGGTCTTATAAACGCCCGATTCCACTTTTTCCTAAAGACATACATATGCTTATATCATTGGCATTGAGTGCCTATTTATATCCATCCATAAGCAATGATTCCCATCTCTGGTATCATCTGACCGCTACAACCTTCCAAAAACTGTACTGTATCAGTATTCTCATTACCAAATCATTGCAACAACTATATGCTCTGACTGCCACAACCCCATAACATTTGTCTGTACCCCGAAAACCGTTGCCTCTTAATAATTATATATCCCAACAACCACCAACTTTCAATATATATATATCCACCCTGGCTACCACTACCTCCTACAACTACCTGCAATGTGTTCCTGGTATGCATTCACTTGGGCTTCTAAAGCCGACAAGCGTTTGATATATTTGGGATCGATTTATAATACATGATAAAAGTACATTAGTGTTCCATTTGTCCGGTAGGGTGATAACGGCCGCTTCTCGCTGACGTTAGAGCAGGGTGGACAGTCCTACGACGCCTTCGAGGTGGTACCAGAGCTCGTACTCAACGAGGCGTCTGTACTTGTCAGGGTGAAGGACCCTGCACTGTTAGACTACGAGAAAACCCAGAGTCTCACCTTCCAGGTAAGTTGTATAAGCCTTAAACCTAAGAGAGTACATTGACTCTCATCTATCTGCCTATTAGGCAATTTAAATATGTGTAAGACGGAATTTCCTGCTTAATAAGATATATGTATTTCAATGGGCATTTTTGTGCAATCTGGAGAAGGGCCAAATAGGCCGAGACCGCTCGCTAATAAAAGAAGCTTATAAATTCGTAAGCAACACAAAATACAGCAAGTCCCAATCCAGACAATATTTGATATAAATTGCCTTTAAGACGGGGCCGCGTGATTCACATCCTGAAATGGTTAAAACTTTCAACCTTTGGTATTTCATGAGAATTATGTTGGTGCCTGCAGATCGTGGCGCGGGAGACGAACACGGCCGAACGGTACTCGAGCACCGCCACCGTGGAGTTGACCGTCATCGACCTGAACGACAACTGGCCCGAGTTTGACGAGCAGGCCTACCACGCCGCCATCCCCGAGAACTCAGCGCGAGACACGCCCGTCACCAAGGTCACGGTGAGTGCTCCATTGTCGTCTGCTCTTCATAAATCCATTTACTTCTGTTACCGCCTCTTTATCGTCTGCTTTTATTTCCATATTATTGTCGTTTGCTGCTGATGGATGCAGCCTCCAAGCAGTTACTTGTTTTAAGGTTTATATGTCCTGAAGCTATTAAACTTTATATACCGTATATATAAATATATATATATACCAGTATACCGTATATAATAGCTTTTGGCAATTCACATAATTTTCAGCCCATGAATTATCAAACGAAGAGAGTTTTGGGATCTAGTGCCATAAATTTGCTATATGAATTCACTTTCAATTTACATTCTGAATAGCCTATGTTTATTATCATTGTTCATGCTGATGTCATCCCAGATTACCTTCGGTAATAAATGAGCTTTGATTATCCTGTTTCCAGGGAATGAATCATATTTTGCATACTACACAGATCATCACTTTGATATCACGTAGTGAGCCTGACGCAGGGCGAATATGATATACTACTTACATTTTACACGACATCAGCAGAAATAGGCTTTCCTCTTATTAGAGATTTATTCATCATATGAGATGCTGCTATTCCAGACATGTAACCTGTATGTTCACTCTACGTTTTCCGAGACTGTATTACCCATAAGTAGAAAATGCCAATAATTCTCAATAATTGTTATATAAAAATTTCTTTGGCTCTGTATGGTTAGTGTGCCTCACTCTCCTGGTGGGGAGTTATTGGCAACCAATCATTTCATGAGAAAAAAATGAACAAAAACAAAAAATGAACAAAAATTCGCGCGTTTTGACAAGGCCCACAGGCCAATCAAAAACAACGAAAGTGATCACATGATCACCAACCGCCAATGACGGTCATCCTCTGTATAAGGATATTAACATAATCTAGGCACCCTCCACACACAGGGGTGTAAGATCGGTCACTTACTCGATGGTCGCGAGGCCGCCACGTACAGCATTGAATTCTCAATAATTGCCCAATCCATTACCCTATTGGTTACCATGAAATCACTATCATGCCGTCGTCATTGTAATAGAATAATTATACGCAAGAAAATATTCTTTCCTAACGTGCATTCTTTTCCCTATATAATCACCAGGCTAATGATAAAGATTCAGGAGCGTACGGAAACATCACATATACCGTGCGTGGAAGCAGCAGCAGCCTGTAAGTAAACATTTCCTCTTTTTTTTTTTTCTTTTTTTTTTTTGGTCAGTTCGCATACAGTAATAGTTGCGGTCTACCACCTTCCCATAGAGGAGATTTGTCAGTAATATACAAATAATGGTTTCCCAGTAATACAGTGTGTACATCTCCTAAGTTTACTACAATTCAAAAGATACAACATATAACATTATACAATTCTGCAACAATGTAAGACAAAACGATTATTATATTACATAAAATTCTAAGTCCAATTCCTTCACCATAAACTCTGTAACATACAAATCCAATTTCAATAATATATATTCAATGATTCAGTATCAAAACGTATGCATCTCCCAGATTCACTACAAGTCCAAGAGATAGTCACATGGAAGTCTCAAGACACCTTGATCTGTTGGGGCATTGTTTTCTACTCTAAATAAGGTATATCTAGGCGTTATATGCAACGACCACGTTCGATCAGCCGCTTACAGTCGGATACCCGGCTCCTGGTTATCAGTTTAAGAAGATGATAGGCAGGGACTTAAGTGAGCAAAACACGCAGTGGTTATTTTGAAAAAATATTTTCAATTGCTGTAGTGCAGCTCCCCTAGCAATAGAGAGATTATGACGGTCACATTTAATGTTTTCCCTTTTATCTGCAACGATAATGGTAACTAGCATTAATCACTTTCAGGATCGATGTACGTATTTCGTAATGTAACGCTAACAAGTAAATCATTGACGTTTTGCAAAAACATATGCAGGAAGTTGTTTGATAATGTGATGATTTTAAAATATCATAATTCATTAAAAGTACTTTCTCCGATTGAAGATACACATTAAATATTGAATATGATAAAATCGCCCAAAGATGTTATCTTGACATACAGGGACAAATGAGCATGAATGAATAGCAAGAATATGATCAACTAACAAATGGCCTATCTACGGTATCACGCTCAGGTTCCGGATTGACCCGCGGACAGGCGAGGTGTTCGTCAACGTTGATGCTGACCGGGACCACCGCCTTCTGGACCGGGAGAAGCTCGACACACTGTTCGTCATCGTGCAGGCCGGAGACTCCGGAGGTCTGCGCTCCTCCGTGCAGCTCCAGGTGAACCTGACGGACGTGAACGACCACGCTCCATCCACCACCCGCCCGCAGTACGAGGGCTTCGTCAAGGAGAACTCACTCACCCTGGAGAGGACGGTCGCCGTCACCGTGAGTCTTAGTCTCTGTTTTCCATTATATGAAGACTTTATTGGCTTGTAATGTGCATCATTTTGCGCGAATCTCTTTCCTGGTCGTCCGGAGACTGCGTTCTAACCCGTTTAACCTTGGTGGCGGTGTTGGGTTCGGCTTTTGTGTCTCCGAATTAACGGGAATTTTTTTTGTAATGTGCATGATCTAGACTGGCCTTTTTTTAACATTCCAGGCATGAAATAGTATTGACGGCTTCAATTTGCTGAATATGTAGGTTATTATTCTGTGTAGCAAGAGGTCGAGGCATCATGTTGTTACTTCACTTATTCCTTCAAGCCAGGGACACACTAGGCGAGTCAAGGCAGCGGTCTGCGGAATCGCCAACACAAACTTGCATGTATGTCGGATACTATTTCACAGTAATATCTCCCACCGATGATTTAGCTTATCAGAAGAAATAATCAATTGAAATATAAAATCATTGCATACATACACGCCAGTTTGTGTTGGCGAGTCGGAAACCGCTGCGTTTCTCGTTTGGTGTGTCCCAGACTTAACCTTATAAGTTCAAAGGTTTTGTGTAGCTATTTTATATAGGAATGATTTTTTTCAAAGGATGTTTCATTTCACTTATTTAGAGCTTAATACATCTCTCTATATATGTATCTTATCAGTCTAGAAAAGATGCATACATATTTTGTTCCAACAAATGTGACTGATCTGGCATAGAACACGGTGAGTTGCCGTAGAAACTTAAAAAAAGATCGAGGTGCGTTTTGTCTGATATGCGTCTTGTCAGCATATCATCGTGTCCAATGAATGAAGCGTGGTATGGGGAACAAGTTTGAAAAAAAAGCTATATGATGGGGTAACTTGGTTTTTTGTACATGTCTTCCTGATAGGCAACCGACCTTGACCTTGCACCAAACAACGAACTGGTCTTCTCCATCGTGGACGGCGACCCTGGCGGCAAGTTCTCCATCAACGAGACAACGGGCGAGATCTCGGTCACGCAACCGATCGACTTCGAACAGATGTCGTCTGCCGACGGTGGCGTCTTCCGGTTGACGGTGATGGTGCGGGACAAAGGGACGCCACCGCTCACCACTAACGCCACCGTGGTGGTGGTGGTGGAGGACCAAAACGACCAACCGCCCGTTTTCCGCCAGCCAAGCTACACGGCCGTCATCCCCGAGAACACGGCCGCAGGTATGTCACTGAGCGTGGTCTGAGGGGTTACCTGGGATAGGGGCAGGGGTATAGACGTGCCCAGATAAGGCCTGTTTCCATTGGCCAATCAA
Source organism: Alentia gelatinosa (assembly GCA_950022655.1). Lineage (NCBI taxonomy): Eukaryota > Metazoa > Annelida > Polychaeta > Phyllodocida > Polynoidae > Alentia > Alentia gelatinosa. The sequence goes on from OX465579.1 coordinate 110,645,743, forward strand.
AACGGCGGAGAATTTTTGAGTTAGAGGGGCGTCCACCAACCACGACAAGGCTACGACAAGAGCAGACAAGAAAGTTCCAATCGGTGCCTTGTCGCAGCATTGTCGTGAGGAGGGGAGTTGTTGTGAGCCCTTGTCGCAGCCTGTCGGGAAGTGCACGCTCCACCTAAATATTCTATCGTAGACCTCTGCGACAACCTCCCGACACGCCACGACACGCCACAACATGGCTCCAAAATCGAACATGTTCGACTTTGTCGTAACCTTGTCAGAAGGCCTCGGACAGGCCCCCGACAAGCTTCATGTCGCAGCCTGTCGTGGCCTTGTCGTAGCCTCTTGTCGGGAACTGTGGTCCACCAACCACGACAAGGCTACGACAAGGCTTCCAATCGTAGAGCTGTTGTGGACCTTGTCGGAAAGCCATTGTCGTAGCCTTGTCGTGGTTGGTGGACGCCCCCTCTTACCCAGAAAGCCTGTCAGTGGTGCCACCGACTGTGCGTAGGTATTGAAAAATTAGTGAGGGTCATAGATTTCACTCAGTGACCAAGCTTTCACTCAGTGGTGGGTGGTGCCACATTACACAAGCTAAGCAGAAAAAGTCGTGGGTCATTTCACGAGCTGGGTTGTTTCCATTGACCGATTTTGCCAAAAGTCCGTCGGTTGTTCCTGACTAGATCGGTGATGGGAAATTGGCCAATGGAAAAGGGCCTTAGTTAGGAACCATATACAATGGGTTATGCTACAAGTTATCAGCGTCTATCGTATTCACAGTATAGTCTCTGCATAGTGTACTAAAATGATCTTAGAACTGCATGGGATTGACAACCTTAATCATCAGAGTAATATCCAGGAATACAGCTATATAGATTCATCTCTGTAAAAGATAGTGGAACTAAAGCCTCCAGAGATGTATTTTGAAAGAATGCATTGTTCAAAGCAGGTACGTATCGGCTTTGAACACGGAAGGAAGAGATATCAAGCTGCAGTCTTTGCACTTGACCTATCAATATGCCTCTTTCCTTTTGAGCATGTTGTTACCTGAGGCTGTCGTACAGGACTCCTGAGTGCTCAATATCTCAACATACAGCGCTGAATTCATGCACTGCCCGCCCAACACATGAGCTTATTACGTACTCAGCTGTCATACTGCTTCTCGTCCAGGTACAACGGTAACAACGGTAACTGCCGATGACGCTGACGGTACCTCTCCCAACAAAGACATCATCTACCGCATCGAAGGCGGCGCCCGCGACAAATTCCGCATCTCTCCGAAAGAGGGCGTCATCACGGTGGAGACGGGCGCTGACCTTGACCGTGACCGCTACGGGAGTCAGTACGTGCTGACCGTGGTGGCCATTGACCGGGGCACGCCTCCGCTCACTGCCTCCACGTCAGTGAAGGTGGACATCACGGACATCAACAATAAACTGCCGGTCTTCATCCCGGACTCGCATACGGTGACGCTGCGGGAGGACGCGCCCGTGGGTCAGCTGGTCTACACGTACACGGCGCGGGACCTGGACGAAAACGCCCTGCTCTCCTACAGCCTCCTGGACGACGAGGTCACCGGCGAGGACGAGGATAAGCGGCCCGTCCTCGATAAGGGCTACCTGACCGGACTATTCGGGATCCACCCCGGGAACGGAACGGTGTACGTGCGGGGGGAGCTGGACCGGGAGACCGTGGAGGAAGTGACACTTACCGTCTTCGTGCAGGACGCTAATGCTGAGATGCCTCCAGTGCAAAACGCCAAAGGTGAGTTCTTCGTAATTGTTTCTAAATATTTGGACCATGGGTTTTAGAACATGTATCTAAACTGGTTGTCTGGTGTTCTAAAAATTTCGTAATTGCTTTCAATTTTGTTGTTATATTTCCCTTCTTAAGGTTGAAAGTACCTGGTTGCTTAAATAACCTATAAAACGCTGATTCCACTGACCGACCGAAACCTGCCGAAATGGAGATCGTTCAGTGTCGGGGAGAATCGGGAAAAATCGTATAGACATAGCTTGTGGTGGAGGCGCACATTTTACTCTGGTAATTTCGGGCGCTAGTACGATTTATCGTGCGATTATATTCACCATATAAGATATTCTTTGATTCATTCCACCAAAGAGAAACTTTGCGATAAAACTTAACCAGTATATTCGGAGAGTATAACCTGTGTGGTCCACCCTCCTCTCTTCTTCCAGCCAAGTTAACAGTCCTCCTGCGGGACGTGAACGACAACCCACCTCGCTTCATCCCCGGAGATGTTTACCAATCACGCATCTCCGAGGCCTCGCAGCCGGGCACAGAGGTCAAACAGGTGTTGGCCACTGACCGTGACAAGACCTCCGGGCCTGTCTCCTACACCCTCGTCTACGACACGCCCGAGAGCCGCGCCTTCCAGATCAGCGCCGCCAACCGGCAGACCGGCGTCATCACTCTCCAGGCCGAGGTGGATCACGAGAGCACGCGGCTGATCAACCTGACGGTGCGGGCGGAGGACGCGGGCGAGCCGCCGCTGTCCAGTCTCGCCGTCGTGCACGTCGAGGTGGAGGACGTCAATGACAACAGCCCGGAGTGGGTGGTGCTGGAGCCCGAGGTGTGGGTGTGGGAAAACTCCACAGTGGGTACGGTGGTGACCACGGTGATGGCAACGGACGAGGACAGCGGAGTGTACGGCCAGGTTACCTATCACATCACCGGGGATCCCGGGGGAAAGTTCGCCATCAACGAGGACACGGTGAGAAAACTTAATAAATAATTTACTGGCAGGTGATAACCCTGACTAGCTTTCAGCGCAGGGATATGTTCCTTGTTTCTGTAAATCGGCTTTATATATATATATACATACTTTCATATATATATATATATATATATATATATATATATATATATATATATATATATATATATATATATATATATATATAAGCAAACAGCCTTCTACTTGTGTCCACTTTATCCACTTTATAAAAGATCCAGTTGTATTTAATTATAGCAGCCTTTCAAAGGTTTGAAATCTATGTTGTGCATATATATGGTAGTTTACAGTTTTTAACCTTACCCAAGACTGAAGGACGTTTCTTCTGTAATAGCTGGTCAAAAACACAAAGGACATGATGAACGGACATGCAATCCAGAAACAACGGCACCTCACCTACTTTTCGGGATAATTAAGTATTACATGTAACAACAGTAAGGAGAATCGACATTGGACTAAGTTTTTATATTGTTTACATGCTCTAATTTCTGTGAGGTAGATAAGTAGGGTACTTTCCCTTGGGAATAAACACCACTCATTCTTACAGGGTGAGATCCGCGTGGACAGTACACTAGACAGAGAGACGCGCGCCGAGTACCGGCTCACAATTGAAGCACGTGACAACGAGGACGCTGCACTCAGTCAGCGTCGCAAGACACCCGGCTACCTCACCATCAACGTGCGTGACGTCAATGACTTCGTTCCGCAGTTTGAGCAGCAGACGTACATCGTGAAGAGCCTGCAGGAGAACGCGCGCACGGGTGCCCGTGTCGTTACCGTGCGCGCGACGGACGACGACGCTGGAGACAACGGTCGGATTCGCTACTACGTGGACCCGAGCGCCGGGAATGCCACCGGCATCTTTGACGTAGTGGCGGACTCTGGTGTGGTTTTTGTGAACCGGTCACTGCAAGGATACGTCGGGTGGCGCCACCTGGTTATTGTGGGTAGAGACCTGGGGATAACGTCGCTTACTAACCGGACCAACGTGTATGTGCACATTGAGGATGTTAACGACCATAAACCGGAGATAATCACACCCAAGGCTAACCACACCATCTTCATTATGGAGGTGAGTCTATTCTTATAGATATCACGATCCAGTGCACTTAATTATACGTGGTAGACTATGTTGTAAAAGATTTGGAGGGGTTGGTGGTGAGGAGTCAATCAAACTAAAATCCAATCTTCCTACAGTAGAGTAGTGAAAAACATGTACTGTCAGATAATATTAACCCCATCTATTTTGTCCTGCACAGACACCACAACAAATCTTCCCAAAGGGTAACGTTCATTCCGTTTATCTTTGCTTAAATTCACCCCTTATCCTCACTCTTCGCTTATACAGAACATGGCTGTGGGGGCGCGCGTGGTGCAGGTGGTGGCAGAGGACAAGGATGAAGGCACGAACGGCGAGGTCCGCTACAGTTTGGTGGAGAACCCGACGAACCCACAGCGGGACTGGCTTAAATTTAACATCACGCCCTCCACAGGCGTCATTAGCACTGCCGTAGCCATTGACCGAGAGAAACAAGAGACTTACTACGTAAGTAGTTGTAAACACATACATAGAACGGAAGGACTATATACTTGTCTTGATAAGTGGGAATAAAGGTAGAAATACCGCAAAAGAATAGAGATGGATAATTTGTACCTATTTTTCTCTTCCTAAATCTGCCAAATACTGTTGTTATCTCTTCTGATAGTAGCTTGATTATGAAAGCGCCTTGGGTTCAAATCTGTATAACCCGCAGTAGCTCAAAAGGAATGTAACACGAAAAATGAAATATAAATAAATCTGACTGGGTATATTCATATTCATATAAATGCAATTAGCAAATCATTGAAAAATATAAATACAGAAAAAGAGGATTTCTGACTCTTTTTTCTAAAGGGCTTTTATGTGGATGTTTGGTTTAATGAATTGCTATGTGATGTATTTGGTATAAAGTTGGAAGTGAATATGATGTGAAGGAAACATAGAAAGGCTCGCCACTAAATATCACACGTCCCACTTGTACAGTTGGAGGTGCGGGCGTATGACCTGGGCAAGCCGCAGTACGAGGACCGGCGGACGGTGAAGATCCAAGCCCTGGACATTGACGACAATCCGCCCCAGTTCTCCCGCTCCAAGTACCCGCCCCCGTACCGCGTCACAGTGCAGGAGGAGGTGCAGGGGGTGGTGATCGACTACCTCAACCTGGCCGATGACCCCGACACTGGCAACAACTCTGTCATCTGCTACTACATCGTCGGTCAGTTATCACCCCCCGTTACTTACTGTTAGGTTTCTACGTAATTATCGACCCTTTCCCTAGAGCTGCCAATACATCCCTGATGCATCACCCCCTCAGCATCAGCATCGACCAATACAATGCATGCATTTAAGCCACTACTGCCACAGGGTCTACTAAGCACTGTAATATCAATGCCACAATTGTTTCTGCAATATCAGACTTAGTTTTCCCACGCTGTATACAGAAATCATTATTGTGATGAATTCATTCAGTACTACCAGAGGTATACCCATCGCAAAAACACCAATTTTATATACTACTTAGACCCTTCTGCAGTATCATGAGGATGAGGTCTTCTCTCACCCATGGTATTTTTGTCCCATATGCTTAAAATTGGGAAATCGTTCTCCATGCCCCTAAGAGTATTGCAGTCCGTTCTCCATGGTCTATATCCTGTATGTTGTCCAATCAACTTGTTATGGACAAAATTCCTGTTCTCCAATTCGTTTGATTGCTGTCGCCTCGTTCATGTCACCCCGCATCAAACTCGTGGAGAACGACAACCGTGACCAAAACTTGTTGGTTTTATCTTTATTTGTTTATGGGTATGATAAGAACCTCCCCGTATTTATCCTCTAGGTGGCCAGAACCCCTACTGGGAGATGTTCACTCTGAACAAAACCAGTGGCGCCCTCAGCAGCGGTCGTCCGTTGGACAGAGAGAAGGTGGCCAACGTGGACCTGGTGGTCAAGGCCAGTGAGGACTGCTGGTCAGACCGCTTCGCCGAGATGCGTGCCTTTAACGTGCCCTTTAACGCCAGTGACCCTACGCTGCTCTGGGTCAGGGTCAATGTCAAGGACATCAACGACAACCTGCCTGTGTTCACCCGGAAGTGGTTCACCGCAGGGGTCACGCGCGACACTGACTTTGGCGAGCCAGTTCTCAATTTCCGAGTAAGCGTGAATTTTTTTTCTCATATACTTGTTGCCAAGAATAATGTATTTTGACATTTGATAATTCACAGAAATAGGATAATTGATCAAAATATTTTAATAACTAAGTGTTATATAAGTGATTTCAATACTAAAGTAATAAATTTCATAGTTGGAAATAAATATCCGATATCTCGTTATTTTTCTATAGATCGATAGTTCTATAGATACAGAGAGGTAAAGTATAATCTGTGCACAAATTAGGCAAGGTGTTAGAACTGTAATGATCCCTTCGCCGGGTGTGAGTAATTAAGGAATTCATCTGCTATTGAGTCTCATATAGGAAGCATTTGATTAATTCCAAATTGTCCCGTTACTTGTCCTTAATCATCATTGATTCCTGTTCCTGCAGGACTACGTTTTTGACCCGGACGAGGAGGAGAACGCCCGCTTCACCTTCACTCTCCGCCCGCCGATCCGGATGACTGAGCCCCTGAAGACTCAACTCCGCCAACGGGAGGAGAAGGAGCCGTTCGTGCTTGGGGCCGAAGACGGCGTTCTCCGGACCAACATCTACTTCCAGCAGAACATGCAGGGCTACTTCGAGTTCGAGGTGGCTGTGAATGACGTCTCGAGGAAGCACTCAGAGGCCGCCAATGTGTCTGTACGTAGCTTTCAGTTGTTTCTCGCCTATTGAATTTATTGTTTCTGTTCTATATTTCTATACTATTATCATCACACTCTTGCATGTTTTCAATAAGGATGAGCGATGTCTTCAAGCATTGTTGGTTGACTTCCAAATTACATGGTTCATCAGTCCTATGAGATTTATGGAACTCTTTTTCCATGCACGCAGCTTTACCGGAGGCACCTATCCTTACCGATATTGCTCAGCAATTATTTTTACCCGCGTATGCATTAGGATACATTTGTATGTTTGGTTCAATCAATGAATAATGCGATGACATTTGGTCAAATGATTGAACAGTTTCCCTCTTTTGTGCCCTGTAGATTCGTCATTCTAAAAGTCATGTCCTTGCAGATCTACTTGCTCAACGAGGAGCAACGGGCCAAAGTTATCCTGCGAGGGACCACAGACTATGTGGGGAAATTCAAGGATACTTTTGCTGCGTAAGTATCTGGCAGGGAGAATATATATATATATTTTGTAATATATTCCCTGCATTACCTGAACAAGTCTGGGAAAATTAGTACATGAACTTACCCTAGCTACCCTGCATCACTAGAAAACATCCCGTAAAATTCATGGTAGGCTCTTTCTGAAAATATAATTATCTGATGCATGTCGCACTGATATTGAGCTGTTGTTGGTTGATTTCAGTCAGCATTCTATGAATGAAGTGACAACGTTAAGTTAAAATATAAAAATTCTCGCACTCAAATCGCACAATCCGAATACTTAGGTAAATAGAATACATACATGTAATTAATTTATAAGACAACGCCTTATCATGTATCTTTTAGAGTTAATAACTTATATATTATGAATGTCAACTCCTTTAGTGTTTGCTGAAACACATAGGAATGGAATGTATCTCGAACTGTAGGGGCAATCATACCGGCGCAAGCTGAAGCCTCTGCAGTATAAAGACACAAATAAAAAAAATAAAAAATAAAAAAATACTATTCCCAAGTCAAATGATCTCTTTAGATTTATGTTGACGTTAAATTTTATTTCAGATATATCTCCAATATAACGGGGACTATAATAAACGTCGATAAGATACGGACTCATCAGGACGCATATGGCAAGCCAGACCAATGGAGGTAGGTTCAGATCACATACTAGATGTAATCTCAGCTTAACCACCTACATTTCTTCTCAGATATCTTTGCATATGCTATATTATCCTACCCCTAATATAAAATCCCATAGGCTTAACATTCACTTTCCGTATGCGCCCGTATGTCGCATACGGATAAAAAATCGCTCCTAGGAGCATACAAAAAATGGACCAATCAGAGATCAGCAGCTGAAAGTAGTTCCAAGCGCCTTCAGAACAGCAAGGAGAGCTATAAAGAGGACTTCAGAGAGTTTTTATCGTGTTTTTTGTTATTATCCTCACATAAAAATATCGTTCACAACCTTATTCGTTTTAAAACCTTATTCGTTTTAATCTGGGCTCCCGTATGCGACTCCTGGAGTTTTGGCTCTGGATATCACTTGGCTCCGCCTCGTGATATCACTACGCCAAACTCCAGTCGTCGCATACGGGAGCCTGATTAAAACTCATCCGGTTTTACGATACTCTTTAAAAAAAATCAAGATACGCCGAAACGCATGAAAATGATCCGATTTTTTCCCTATTAATAGCAAGATGTATAGATGACATAACTAGACAGAGAGAAGTATATCCTTTGCTGTTCCTGCTTCCACCTGTTATATTGTAGACGTTGCAGATTCATGATTTCCATTCTTTTATCCAGGGTCGACATGTTTATCCATGCGATAGATCCCAAAACGGGAGAAGTGCTGGATTCGAAGGTCTTAGTAGAGTAAGTACATTCCAGTAGTATAGAGATATATAGTTGGTCTTCTGATAGTATTCATAAATGTTGATGAATAAGAGGAATTTTTAAATAGTGACTGGATAATAGAGATGTCATATAATGATAATATCATTTATCACCTTCCATATATTGTTGATTGGAACCGGAAACCAGCCTAAATATATATATATATATAGTCTAATTTATGTAATCACTGCTTCAATTTTGCAGCATCATCGACGCAAATAGTCAATCATTGATTCATCTATTCAACAAATATAATGTGATAGAAATCGTCGTAAGTATTCACTTCAATTTTTTCCACACAAATATATTCTATCATTAGTGACCTTTACATTTATTGTTGTGTAACCTGCACATTCCTCGTTAAAATGGAAATAGAATGACGGCAATGACTATATCTAAGGAACTGAATGATGTAATATGCTATAACTATAAAAAAGAAAGAACATACAGTGTTTAATCCGGGGGTCATTTGATACATCTCTTGACTGCACTGATATACGACTCCTTCAATAATTATGTATTGTGGTTCTTTGTAGCCGGCCGTGGAGCCGGTAGTGGCAAGCTCACTGGAGCAGGATCTCCAGTTTATCCTAATCGTCGTGGCTGCGTCCCTCGGCGTACTGCTTATAATCCTCATCATCACCTTTATAGCCTGCAGAAAAAAGTAAGTCCCCATTGATCATCTTTATACTTAAAGAAATTTTCCCTCGATTTTTCTGTATTTTGGTCAGTCGATTGATCTGCTTTTGTTATCAGAAGCATATACATATATACCTGGTGATTTCCGATTATGAAGACATTTAATTTACATTTCCTTTCAGATACAAGAGAAAACTAAAAGCTGCTACAGCAATGGCGTTTGGTGAGTCTCGGTCATTCTTGATAATTTTCAAATACTGCTAGGAATTTATCCAAAGTAACTATATTTAAGCTATATGTGGTGTTTGAAACACATATATGTATTGAACTTTTATAGCATGGTAAGCTTTAAATATTTGATTTCCTTTGCAATTTTATAGTGCTTACAATATTTTATGAAGATAATGCAACCAGATTCCGTGTCGTAATCCACTATGATATTTCAATATTTTGTCCGTTGTAGGTGTCAATTATAGAAAACATGGTAAATAAACATTGTGACTTGTCATGTCCTGTGCATTTAACCTTTGCCTCATCAGAAAAAGTTACTAACCACTTTCATTACTTCAATGTTCAATAACATACATTGATCATTGATTGGAATGGAATAGCACAACGCAATACCACGCTCCATGTTCAATGATAACCTTCACCGTGACACTTTGGTGATTTATTTGTTACTTATTCATTATGTACAGGAGTGGTTGATTCTAGATATAGATATTACAGACGATCTGCCAAGGGTGAGAAAAACCCAAATTTGTGTGATATGCCAAAGGATTGAAGTGAGAAGAATTGTTGCTAATGTTTGTTTTTATGGATTATGGATACTATATATAACGTCCAGATGTTGTTTTTGTCAACATTCTGGACATAAACAAAAGGCGTTGCTCTGAGTGTAAATCTAACTTGTGCTATATACCACAACTTACTAATCTTAGCCATAACTCAAATTACTATATCCTTCGTATGTTATCATGCCAAGTGCATTGTACTGGCGTTCTTGGGGGGGGGGGGGGGGAACATCACTGAAAATGTAAACATTACGGTAGTACGGTGGAATCCATCCTCAAAACCATGAAACCACAATATAACTGATTGCTGGTTTAGGTATGGCCTATTGCTCGATTCAACATGCATTTTGTTTTAATATTTCCAAGTAGATATTTATTGTTCAGTTAGAGGAATTAATGTTATACCTATCCCACAGATCTGTGACCCCCCCCCCCCCCCCCCACCTCATGAAAACAATGGAATTTACATAAACCAAAGTATGAACAGAACCGTCCTGAGCGTTTCCCCATTTCAACTATTCATTACTAAATACTGCATCATTTGTACAGCCAGTAGCTATCCACATTTTCCTAATTCAAAGCCAAATGGTGTGTGAGGCTTTGCAAGTATTTAGATATCGAGTTGACCTCATTAGAAATAACAATACCCCTGAATGTAGAATGTTACGCCCTTGTCAAGAATGATATCATCTCATATCCTTCTGTAAGTGATATCATCTAATGATATCGAAAAAATTTCAATTATCTAGCATGGAAATGTGGTAGTTCTTAGAGTTTACAGCTATACTATCACTGGTCTGAAAGGTCGCAGTCTCCACTTGTTTCTAAAACTATGCCGATTTATGTCATTGAAAATTGCTGCATATGCCAACCCAATAGCAAAGAATGCCATTCATGTTCTGCATATGTTCCCCATTGCATTTTATTACCTCAAGATGCATGTTGCGGTTAGTCCCATACATATTTAGAAAAGGAAAGATGCTTTGTTTCTCAGTCACTGAATCATTACCGTTTACTTCATTGAAGCGTTTGGAGCACCGATTGGTGCTTACGATCCCCCAGGTATGGGTAAAATGTGCACACAAATTATAAGTTTGAATTAGAGAATAATTGAATAGTGGTACAGACAAGAAGTGACTCGCGTCACCTTATTATTAATGCACTCGACGTATAGAGATGGATTCCTGTTGGTGAATGGTTAAAGTCCTCTGTATACCTAACGGATACGACGCAGACGAAATGCGGCGGCGCTGTCGTCAAGTTTACGCTTCGTCTGCGACTGTCGCAAACACCGTGAACAGACCAGAGGGGATGCAGACGCCTGTGGTATATAGTCTCAACGTAAATGTAAAGCAATCTCACAAAATTCGTTCTGATTGACCAAGATCTAGATTTAGTCCCGTATGGCGTCCGCGTCCCGCAGCGTCTCAACTTCGACTTTTGTCGCAAAAGTAGACGTAGTCGGAACTCGGACCCCAGTCCCGTGGCATCTCGTCTGCGCAGAATCTGCGATGTTTGTAGTGGGCGTAAGGGTAGTATCGTTCTGTAGACGCTGTTGTATTTACGAAATAAGGAAGTAGTCAACGCTTTTGTATTGGTTGGTTTGAACCAGTGCCCACCGCGACATGTTTATGGGTGGTGGTTGTTTGGGACGGCTATCGACAAAAGCGATTGGAGTAAATCACTCAGAAAAAGTCATAACTTGATAATAATACTTATCTGAATTCAGGATGTGATTCTTTTGTGATAAGAATAAGGTCTAAGACTTAGTCTAGCTATAGAGGCGTGTAGAGTGCACTTGATAGAATGATATAAGGTAATACAAGTGATATGTGGGTGTTTAGCGTACATTGCATATTCATACAATATCCCCTATTTTATATTTGTTGTGTAGAGAACCATCAAAACGGAACAATAGGTAACGGAAATGTTCACGTGGTGTTGGACACATGACTAAGGAACCCGACACAACGCGGCCGTGGGTCTACCTATAATTAACAACCCGTCATTATTGTCACCATCTATATATATGTACTTATATATTTACTAGTATTTATATATACACTAGTACATATGATAGAACATAGAATTATCATACTCGGATCTCTGCTACAGTTTGTGCAATCTCTTATTGTTATATCTATTTGAAAGTCAATGTTATAATGTGGACGAATACGTATTTCTATATTGTGGACATCGCATGATAGTTTAGCAGATGATGACTTGTCTCTACCTTCACAGCTGGTGATGTAACTATAGGTAGTCTATATCTTCATAGGCGGTGATGTAACTATGGGTAGACTCATCCCCGTTCTGCAGGGATTTTCACTGCTCCATGTGTACCTATTTCTATCTCCTGGTGCAAGGAATGGACTTGCCCCTTGTTGCTCCTAACACCCACTTTTATAGCACTATAGCCAATAGAATTTCTAGTGTTCGAGAATACAGAAACATTTTGCACAGTTTTGTCAAACTAATAGTTTCGGTAACGCTTCTGTTGGTAGACCTAGATAGTTCTGAATTCATTGGAGAAATCTATTCACCCGGTTAGCCTCATTTATATACCACTTCCCACCAATTTCATTTTTATTTCAATGTTAATGAAATTGTCACCATATAAGATGTGTATCTATATAACAGTTTGTTCAGTTAATAGAGTTAAATTGTATATACAATTGAGATTAATTCTAACAATGCACAGATGCACAAAATGCACGAACCACCCTCCATGATCTAATATTTGTAGAAAGGAGATTGTTTAAAATGTCTATATGGTTGATAAAACATATATCCTCTTTTACTGAATTTATTCACTGCATATTTATGATTCTCTTATTGTAAGCTTTAGAAGACTGATAACCAAGACATACACATAGTTTTGCAGTATCATCTAATGCAAAACGAAAAATGGCTTACAATAAATTCTACAACTTGTTTCTTTCAAACTCTAGGATCCAGAGATTCCGGACTTAATCGATTAGAAATGCCTGGAACTAACCTACACACATATGAAGGGTAAGTGTCCGTAAGTTACTCTCTGAATGTCACTGTTTTAACCAATTGGTAGATCCGGTATATGGGACTGATCCTAGGGATAATAAACATGTACATATAGAGTAAGGTTAACTAATGATGGTACTCTTCATCGTGTACATGGAAGGTCATTTCCAGGTGTTCCTTTATGGAAATCAGAAATTCATAAATGTGCTAAATTGTACCGATGTTGCACTGTTTATCATCAATATGCATGGTTTCCATTAGAGTAATCAGTTTTGATGATCTTTCCGGAAAATACTGTACCAAGAGCGCCTTTTGAACTTCCATTTATATCCATGAATTCATTGGCTATTTACTGACTGCCTGCTGGGTTGACAATGCACGAATTAATTCCCTATATTCATTCTTCCTTGTGGTAGGAATACGTCCAGAATCTACCAACTTCGATGGTACTTTCCATTGATGTACATAACCACCATCAATGATAATACTAATATCAAATATAGGTTTAAACTTATTTATTCTTTTTGCGATCGAAACAATGCAGAATTTTATTACTTTATGTAGCCTTTGTAAAACCTGTATTAGAATTCAATGAGCATGTCCATAGGTCCTGGCAGACATTGAGCATGCTCAAATTGCTTCTCGTTCCCAACAATAAATGATTAGCTTCAGGGACATTTACATACGAAATATAACCGCGTAGTCCACCGGCTGCTGTCCAGTCTCCTACCCGCAGCTGTAGACAGATCTTGACCAACTCCCAAACGCATTGATATGTTTTGTTATTTTGCACATGAGCCAAACCTTGTCCCTAGTAGCATGTAATTCTGTAGGTTGTTGTCAAGCTACATTTACATCAAATATGCAGCCGTTGGTCCAACACGTGCTGTGGGTGTTGAATGACACCTTTGTTGATATGCAGTTATTGGCAGGTATGTCAGCACATTCACCCTTTTCCCAACCCAAGACAGAAATGGTCAAGATCTTTGACCATATTTGTTTGAATTCATAACTTTTCGTTACTCTACAGAATTATTCATTAATATGCCAAATGGGTTTTTACATTTCATTACAAATTAAGATTAATCAGGGAAAAGATTTTAAGCTTGCCTACACATCAGACATTACCAAACATTGAATAAAGTTGTTCCTCCAAAAGCGTCAATATATGACCTAGTTGAAAGTGAATAAATGTTGCAAAGGTATGATCATCCAGAGAAAGATGTGCACCGACTAGATACATGAACCCATATAAACTATAAGGTTGCTTCTGTTGTTATACAAGGAAAATCGCAGAAATCTAAACAGTTGATGTACTTTTCAACAGGGAAGACACCCTTCCACGTTCCCTGGCTCGGGAAAACAGTATTTACTCATTAAACACACAAAACACCCAAACTATACAACACAGCCCTTTCGCATCATCGGCCGAGAGGGCAATACCGAACGGTATCAACCATGAGTCTCCTCAAGTGGTCAACCACGCTGACATCTCGTGCACGGACGAGATCTCGTTAGATCTCGTCTCGGAGGTACCCATGGAGAATGGTCACGTGATTACCTCATCATTAGATACAGGGCAAATTGCTGCTTCGCGGAACGGCTATATTGACTGCAGCGACACTAGTGGTGTGTAGCTTCAACAACTCACACTTCCGGCCTGGTGTGCTTGGAAGACTGATTTCATGATCACCTTATACATCAACTGATATTTGTTCTGTTGATCTGATTCATTTCGTAACTCTGACCAAATTCTTATTCTCACCATCACATAGTTTGTCATGTTTTATCTCATGACTTATTAAGTTGTGGTTTATTTTCTTGATATCAGAATACCTCATTGTAGGTACCAATGCACCACTCTGGGTTATTTGCAATTTCGCGTGACTGGTGTTTCCTGCTATACTTAAACAGAATTTACTTACTGCTTCAAGAGTCGGATTCGATAGAATCACCGATCTATTAATCGAAGCTTGATTAGTAGACACTAAGATGTGTACACATTCACTATAGTGACTTTGATATTTTATGTATTTTCATCATGCACTTATATTTGCGCGGAATGAGGAATGGACTGAAGAAGTTCAAAAGTAGGAGAATCTAATTGCCTGTAATATCTACCAACCTTTGTCATTGGTGATTTGGCTAAAGAGGCACTACTAAAGACATTGCAGCTATTACAAGAAAAATCACTGAGAGAACATATACCTCTCATATGTTTATAGATTGAATTTAATGCAGGTGACTTCGACGAATTAAACAAAGTAATTTGTTACATTCTAGGAAAGAATAGAAAGATTCAAATGGAAATTTAAAAAAAAAACCACTTTAATTCGATTCCCGTTTGGTGAGTGAGCATAAACGTCTATATTAGAGGGAAAGGGGTGGAATTCAGATTTGATTGGAACATCCAATATTATTTTCTGCAGTCTGGGGTAATTCTGATCTAATCTAGCTCCATGCGGGCGGCTAAAGTAAACCCTGACCTTATCACGTGTACCCGTGCAGGCCTCAGATGGGCGGGCACTGGGGCCCCAACTACCACAGCAAACACGAGATCTCCGAGACACCTACTGGAGGTCGAGTGCACGCCGTGGCTATGGCTACCGTGGAGGTGTCCTCACAGGGCGGTCACGCGTACGAGCCCGCCCTGCCCGCCGTGCAGGCCATCCCCCGCCCTCCACCGGGCGGCGACACCTCCGACTCACTACCAGGTCTCTTGAATCTCTCTGAGTCCAATTGAGTGCCTCTGTGCCCCGTGGCGTCATCGTCGTGTTTTTATGACGTCGTCTGATGATGAGGTGAACGCTGTTACGTTGGTTGTGTCGTCGTCGTGACGAAATGTCGTGGCTAGGTAACTGATGCCGCCATCGTCCAGCGATTATTTGTTTAAAGTCGTCACGTGGTCTTTGATGTTGTCGTGCTGGTGTCGTAGCAGGAGTCGTCATCAGTTCTGATGTCAGTCTAAAGACTGATACCACAAGGCACTTTATCAGAGGACGCGTTCAACATCCTACCACATAATCATTTTGAATTTATTTAATCTTCGGCACTTATCGCACCTTCGGCTTCTAGAACTCGATGGATCAATGGCCTCTGAATATGTGCTGAGTAGAAGTAATTAGTTTAGTGCCATTCTCATCAAATACATATACTTCAATCAGTGTGCACAAAAACAAGTTATATACATATGGTACTAGCCGCCGAATATGGATTTCTTTTAGCAAGTGTCGTTCTAACAGTGTGTCGCTCACGGAGACAAAACTAGCATTTGCCGTTTCAAGTGAAGGCCTCTCATTAGCAAGGTACCCTGCATGGCGTGAATAGGCAAACCTGCTTGGGTCTAACTCGAAGAATTCTTAAAAAGCTTAAAGCAGCGCCGAAGGTCACCTTTATGTTTTTAGCCACCAGAGCACCTATTTTGACAACGTTCTTCAAACTTCCTATTTTCTATTCCGGTGTGATTTGATTATTGGCAGTACTTCCGCTTTGGATGTGACCATGCATGGCGTTTTCATCATAGATGTAGCCACAATGCATTGTTTCTGAAGAGTATATAATGTATGATAAAATCGTTAAACAAGTAGTAGCAAAGTAGCCGGTTGTTTTCCTCAAATGATTAAATTCAAGAATTAGGTTGATTATAACCATATATATACTTTAACATAATAGTACATTCATATTGCAAGAACAAAATGTTTCAAAGAAATTACAAGACACATGTAGGCCACGCTGTGCTAAGATTATTCATAGATTTATGATAGAGATACTTCTGTTAAAACAGTTTATACATTATTTTACTAATCAAGTCAATATGGATATTGTCTCAATGATAGACTTAACCTGTGACAACTATTGACTCCTTGTAACTTGCTAAAGGACTGGCCCTAGAGCACATCACAATGGAAGTCATTACTGAATTTCCCGTCCTTCATTCCCTGCCTAGGAAATTCTTTGAGGGACAAACCA
This sequence comes from Alentia gelatinosa, assembly GCA_950022655.1. NCBI lineage: Eukaryota > Metazoa > Annelida > Polychaeta > Phyllodocida > Polynoidae > Alentia > Alentia gelatinosa. Next base: position 110,662,595 of record OX465579.1, read on the forward strand.
GATTCTAGGGTAAACCTTTACTTTTCCCGATCGAATGTGATGTTTGAATGCCAGTTGACGGTAGCCTTAGGCCGTGGAATATGACTTGAGGCTGCTGCTGGGCGCTCCTCTAGCCAGCCTTGCACTTTGTAGGACTTGACGCACATTGTCATGGTTTTATTTTAATCAAGGACCATATAGCTTTTGTTGCCATTAACGATGACGTTTGTGTTTCATGTTTGATGATACTGGCCATACAGTTCCGTTTAAATTGTGTTGACCTTTGATATGACGCATTGAAATTGCCTTATTTACACAAAAATGAATACTAATCTACCAAATTCCTCTGCACTTTGTGAATAAAATTTCCACCACCATTAATAGACCAGCTCTTTAATAGGAATCTTTAAACACCTCTCTAAGTCTAGTCATCTTACACTTGGACATGAATTTCTGGACTTTCTATTACATTTTTGGTGCTAGTGATAGGTTGGCCCTTGATACAGGCATATTACATATAGTCATGTAATCCCAAATTAACCTAATTAAAAGCGCATCTCTAGTCTGACACCAGTACCACACCTCAGTGCCATGGATAACACTGCACCTAATACTGTAAGATCTTGTATCTGTATCCACGGTGAGGTCAAATCGTTGAGGTAACTACTAATACTGCATGTAATACACGGAATGTTTTCCAATGTCCTGATGTAACCTACCCCTCTGTACGCCTTTAACAACAGATCCCATGATGGGAATTTCATATCCAGCTTCAAATGATAGGAATACGATATGCTGTAGAACCCGAGCCTTTTTGCGTTTGTTTGAACAACAGAAATGCTGGATGTCTTGCAATGGCTTTCAAGTAGAACCTGATAAAAAGTTGCTGTATGATAACCTTGTACGTGGCTTCTACTAACACCAGATATATTTATATGTCACACTTCTGAAGGGTAAATTCTCCCTTGCCTATAGATCAGGTTAACCAGCATAGGTAATAGTTGATGCTCTTTTAGCATATGCACACTTTATCGTGTACTAACTCTGATCTTTGAATGAAATTACTAGAAGTAAGCCGTAACTTCTCGCACTCACACCATGAACAGCTATGAAATATGCTGTGATGCATGTACTTCTTGGATACCACTATCTGTGTTGTGTGTTTCAGCTCAAACCCAATATGGCTGGAACAAACTGAGACTGGCTGGGCCAAGGAATCGGATCTTGAAAGGTTAGTTTTTTTATAAGATAAACAATTTAAAGATAATAGATTTATCCATTTATTCATTGAAATCTGTTCGGGGCTATGTGAAATGGTTGGCATTAGGCTTCTTGTTTGGTCGTAGTTTAGTTCATTTCCCTGCATTTACATCAAGTCAGATACCTTCCCATGCTTGTTTCCACTTCCCTCCAAACCTTGTTTTGCTACCTAATGAGTGTTGACACACTAATATGTACATCCATATATGCTAAATAGTTAATAGTATGCTGTTTGCATCAAGTATTACCTAATACATATAACCAGCTGAAATTGCATACGCACTTTACGTAGAAATTCACCTGTATAGATGATAAACTAAAATCTTTTAATAGATTATGTCGCAATCTTTTGGTTTTAGTTGCATTGACTAACTACTAAACAACAAATATCATACGCCCTTGCTGAAACGGATGATATGATATTGGAGTGTGTTAATGTTTCCCTGTACTGCATCGTTCTAGACCCACAAACAATCATGTGTGAGGTAAGGGAGCATGCCTCTATTCAGTACCAGTGGTGGATCCAGCGAACCAAGCGCTATAGCGTCTCTCACTCTCTGTTGTCTATCTAGACTGCTTACTGTGGCCATGTCACAACACTGTTATTCTGTCTCCCGTGTCTTTCTTGTTTTCTCTCCCTTTCCTGGCGGGGTCGTGATGAAGACGTCGTTATTACTAAACGAGAACGTGTGTGTGTTACTGATAAAATGCTGTCATTAAGACATATTCTACACTCAGTTATCCATCTGCTGTTAGTACGCGTTGCTGCTTTCATATATCTATTGATCCTTAACAGATGCCATTTTTGTGTGTATAAAATTATAATTACACTAGACAGAGTAAAATTAACAAGGTTTAGAAATGAACCGTTCTTTGTTGCTGTTTTCGTGACTTCACTAGCATCTCTGGGTTTAATTTTCCCTCAAGAATTTCCCATTAGAATATGTATACACTAATAACTAGTCCAAGTCCGTGCTATAGCATGTCCAAACACTGGAACACCCCACAGATGAAATGCGCACCGTTAGAGGTCAAGTAACGCTTAACGGCGACAGTCTTGCCAATAGACGATGGATAACATGTAGACTATGCAAAATAAAACGGCTGGTGTGACTGGTCCCCTTTCCGGCTATTTCACACTCAAACGAACTTCTCAGTAAAGCAAGAAAGGTATTGGGGGCGATAATGCCCCAGTCACACTGGCGTAAAAAACGGCATTTTGAAATCTACAAATGCGCGGCAATGCGCGGGAAAACGCGGAGATGCGTAAATGAAAGTCGGAATGCGCCGAAAAACGCCACAATACGTACAAAAGAGAAACGCAAACAGATACGTTCCAAATCCGTAGCTAATGCCCCAGTCACACTGGCGTAAAAAACGGCGTTTTCCCGTGTACGCACGTCTACGTTCTTCTACGCATTTTGAAATATACAAATACGCCGCAAAACGCCGCAAGACGCCGAGATACGTAAAGGAAAGTCGGAATGCGCCGAAAAACGCCACAATACGTACAAAAGCGTAAAGAAGCGTTGATGAACGTTGAGAAGCGTACTAAAACGTCAAAGCAAAGCCAACAATACGTTCCAAATCCGTTCCAAATCCGTAGCTAATACGTGGTCCCCACCAATTCAAATACGTAGAAGAAACGCCGTTTTTTACGCCAGTGTGACTGGGGCATTATACGTCGTCCCCACCAATTCAAATACGTAGAAGAAACGCCAAATTTTACGCCAGTGTGACTGGGGCATTAAGGTCATGACCTACAACGGTTGCTGGCCGAGGGGGTGTGGAACTACCCCTGAGTTAACCCCGGCCTCTTCATGCCGCCCACCGCACCGCACTGTGTTGTACTCTCTTTAAAGCTAATCCCCGCCTTTATCAAGTATCACTTAATTTACTTAATAACCTGACCGAACATTCACGTTTCACAGTTCTAGTAGTGATGATACAACACCAGTTGGTTTAAAGTCGTATCCCCGTCGTTAAATTCCCATATCCCTCATTCAGAAGGCGTAAAAGCATAGGCCTCAGATTTACTTAGATTATAAGGTCAAGTCCGGAATTAAGGAAGCTATAGTTAGGTTATTGCTAGTGACGATGTATTCTGAAATTATCTTTAACATGTGTTACCTTTCCTGTCTCATTCACTCTCTATAGGGCCGAAATGAATCTAAGGTTGTGTACTTTGAGTGAACTCTCGTCCTGCCGGCTCGAATCCTTACATTCACTGTCAAACACAGAATCAAATACAGGATGGTTTTTACCAAGGTTCTGTTTGAATAAATGATATAGAGGTTTTACCAAGCATATAGTTTAAAGGACATCTAATCATGTTCTAATATTATTTATATCTTCACCAAATAAAATGGGAGTTGAATTGAAATATTTTGAAAGCGCATATTTGATTTTTTGACTGTTTGCTCTACTTTGTCGAGCTGTGGCTCTGTTATAGTAATGTTCTTCAAACAATACTGTTAGGATTGTAAGCAGTAAAATCTAAGTCGTAAGAAAGTAAGAATCAATACACACAAAGATGATTCGTAATAGGGTTTACTGGATTATTCTATAGAAATAATATTAAACCATGTACAGGGGGTGATCTGGGTATGTGCAATCTACTGACATATTTGTCCACAGTATTGTAACCACTTTGCACTTTATTCAACAATATCCGTACAGACAAAGCAGGCAGCTAATAGCGAGCTGCCCATACATTGGCGGGACTTTATTCCTCTTGCAGTCCTCTTGAAACCAGTGTTATCATGAGTTTCAGTCCTATTTCCCCTTTTATCAGGCAAAATACAACTGTCATATCAAACATAGTATCTCATGTAGTTATGAAGCAGATATTACGTCCTCTTCCAATGGGGCAATAAAAGAAAATTATCTGTTAGCGCTTTAAAGGACAATGGTTATATGTAATCTATGCATGTATATGCCACACTAACCGAATAAACTAAACAATTAACCAGCTTTATATTCGATTAATCCAATTTATTATAACTTAGAGATGGACAGAGTTTTAGTCTAAGCATGAACATACTGTAACGGAACAAAATACAATCTGCAGACAGATGAACTTTATATATACCTTATGCCTCTATTACATGTCATTAAATTAAAAGAGGATGGCTAGAATACTCTTATATAATAGTAATAATTTCTAAATGGTTAAGAAATATCTATATCTAGTTTATTTCTCTGTTTTTGGCAGTAAGCAGTCTGGAAACTCACTAGACGAGAACGCACTGGACGGCAGTCATGAGCAGAACAACCACTACGACGAGCAGGAGATGTCCATGGAGATGTTTAATGACGAGTTTGATCACTTCAACAAGGTGCCCGCCACTAAGTACGTCGAGTCTGATCTCTACCTGCAGGCCGCCCTGGAGGAACGGCGGGCCGCACGCAACACCAATGACCCTAGTAAGGCCAGGAAGGCCAACGGACACCCGCCCAACGGTCTCCCGCCTAATGGTCTCCCGCCAAACGGTCTCCCGCCCAACGGTCTCTCGCCCAACGGACACCCACCCAACGGACACCCGGTGAACGGCCTGAAGAAGCTCCCCGCGGCCGGTCCGGGAGAGCCTCAGGCAGGTTATGACAATATAACGTTCGTACCGGACAGTTACACGGGTCGCAATGTGGACGGCTTGCAAACGACGGACATATGAGGTTTATCACTCGGCCGGGAGCTTTTGGGATCATGACCCTCCCAGCAGCAACAGACAGTGATCGCCTTGTAGAGCCTACACCTGTGTTCTTCTCTCACTTGAATTTGAGCCTAGCTGCATGGGAGACTATAGGCTTAGATAGGCAGACTTGATAACTAGTACTGGTGTGCTTTTTCTAGTCAGATATGCGTTGCGCAGTGTTTACGTTGTTGGCATGGCCGACGAAGCCACATCCCAGACGGACGTTGCCTAGCAACAAGACGGTATACATGGGTCCCCATTCCTGTTGACGTCAGGTATTGACATGCGTGGGTGTTGACTATTGGCTAATGGCCGGGCTCGGTCATTACCAAGGCCGATACAGGGGGTGCAGCCGATCATATGAAACAATAGTCCCTTCATCTGCTTAGGGACCGTATTCCCACTAGCGATTGGCTCTCCTTTTTAAAGATGATATCCAGGAGCTAGTGTTGAAGTATCAAACCTGTCACTATTGTGATTCTGCCATAGCTAGGACAATTGTGGAATTACGACATCTTAGAAGGACATGGCAAGAATCCGACTGAACTGCAAAAAAAGTAATCCTGTATGTGATAAGTGTGACACTAGGGGAGTAATATGATGCTAAATGAGTCTATTTTTATGGGAAATGTTTCTTAACCTGTTTTGTATTCTGTACAGTGATACCTAAATGTTCTTAGGGGAGTGAAAGGAAGATATTTATTGTATGAGATTATATTGCATGTGTGCGACAGGGAAACATGAAGAGACGGGGTATAGGTCTTCATGTCAAAAGAGTGATTCGCTTAGCTTGATTGTACAAAGATGGTGCCTTTCTATAAAAGGACGGGGATCACACTAAGGTTTTTTTAATGATAAAAGGTTGCTTCCGTAAGGAGATGTATACAGCATTGAGATCCAAGTTAGAAACCTCTTGTACATTGTCGTAACATCCTGATGCCATCCTCATGACTGGAATACTCAGTGTACGAGTTCTATATGAACCTCTTGAAAAGTGACCAAGACATTGTTTTCTAAATCCATGACAGTATTGTTAGGAATGAAGAGGTGTGTTGAAACATTCCATAGTTACTAAAAATGTATCTTATTTCTTCATTATGATGCTGTTGATCTACTGCCAATATGAAATAAAAGTATTCTTTGTGAGTATAAATTGCAGCATGGTAGCCTATGTTTTCCAAAGTTTACAAGTAGAGAGTCACTGGCAGATTTGGGAATATGGAACAGTGAACTGGGGTAAATTCTACCTGGTGCAGATTGTGTCTTTAGTGCCTTGTGACAGCCAGGTGTGGCCGAGGAATTACCGACAGCGTAAAAAAATAAAAACGTGAAAGGTTTTATGGAATGAACAGGTTTCCATATTTATCAATTTCAAGCACTTGTTATCACGTACATGAACACTCGAGGAGAATTTTGTGGATTTTAATACTCGTATTCGTGGTAACGTCTGAAATATTATCCTTGTTACTGTTGTTGGACTTGGCACACCACACTGTTCCACAAAAAATACTACACGCCTCTATTCTGATGGATAGATATTTAGTCCAACATGAGGTTTGGTAGAGATAGGTCAGCCACTGCCCCAATTTATCCTTGACTGCACTAAGTAGGTCCACCTTTCTGTTTACGGCATCCAATTGTGCCTCATTTGATTACATTGATTAGCACCCACTTAATTAGAGTGATTTAACGGATTGGACGATATACAAAAAAATGATCAAGACAGTGCGTTATATATATACTCCACAAAAACCAAATGCAGTTACATTATTTTCATTAATGAGAATAACCTTTACTTGAATCACAAAGCTTCCAGAAACCGTGTGGAATCTATGGCCATAGAGTACCACCTCTTAAAGAGTCTTTACACATTCTAAAGTTGGTAAATGGTGAGAGTCGTAGTTGAATAGACTACAGGTGAGCATACCTAGATAGGTGCACCTAGTCCCGGTTATGATATTCGTTAAATAGTTTGTTACTCTGTGAGGATGGTCCTCTCCAGAGTTTAATTCTCAACCAACCGTTGGGTATTTGTCCACTGCCAGTTTACTGCTATTGCCTGGAGGACCAAAAGTTGAGGTTTTTCAGATAGCAGAATAGAATCAGCATACGCGGCAGGTTTTAGATAGGTGGTAGATTTGATTACATTTAATGACCATATTCCGTTTGATAAGGTTCACTTATTTGTGAGTCTACATATTTATTACTCGAGTACACATAGTTCACATGATTTGAATTCAGAAACCATTTAGCTTTGCGTATACATAATCAAGTGAGACATACCTGGTTATAGATTATATTTGTTACCATCGAATGGATAATTAGGACAACAAATTGTTTATTTATCTTCATATCCCCTGCCATGTACATATGTATTCTCGAAATAAACAGCCGAAAAATTATATCACACCATTTGAGATACATGGTTGTGTAAAATGATGACTGAATATTGCGCAATGTGATTTAATTGAATGGAAATTTACCCGAATAAAATGAGAAAATACCAAAAGTCTGATTTCCTTGGTTGATAGTTTATCTCGAATATCCTATTCCCTAACAGAATGTGTGTCATTTATTTACCGCAGAAAGTGAAAAGATATAGTTCTTTGCATATCCTTTTAGATCACCAGACAAAAATGGAATGGTCCCATCCCCAGCACTATCTGTAGTCACACAATAAATCATCAGGTATAGCAGAAAACCTGAGATATCTAATTGGTACGCCTCAATTATTAGATTCTACAATAGCTTGACCCTCTGAAATGGTTTGATATTTACACTCTTTAATATGCCATATTCCAATGTGTTCTTATGGGTTTTTAGACCAATAATTTTATATTCGAGCATTTTATATTGAGTCATCGCTTTTCTCACTCGCCCCTTTAGGCAAACAATGGAAAGGCTGAACACACAATGGAGTCTGCAGCTATAGGCACCCCAACTGGCCAAGTTTACCATCATGTCGATTTAGATTTTTCCCATTGGAAAAACGCCTGCAAGGCTGTCGATAGAGGGAAAAGCTTTGGTGCTATCATTCATATTCTATTCCCATACATAATTGAAGTGCGAGAAGAGGTAAAACTAGGCATGATTGCGCGGAGTAAATTCCAAACGATTAGTGGGTAGGGGTTAAGGCAGGTATAGAACAGAAAAGTATATCATTGAGAAATAGGTGTCCGCAATGTGCATTGACTGTACCCTTCTATTTTCCCTTGTACATGATCATGACAAAGTATATGCTTTTGAGAGAAATGGAACAGCAGGTTTGGATGGGGCTAAAATTGTATGTATTCTGGAACGGTTGAGACATCAAAAATGCCATGTGGAAGTATGGATAGAGACTTTGTTAGAGGAAGGATAAAGATATCGGTAGAAGAAAGTTTAGCTCTGTGAATGGCAGCGGATGAACTGGAAGAGGGTAGGGTAGGCAGGGTTGAATGGACAGCAGAAAAACAGAGGTATAGGTAATCGGGAGCAGCATATACGAGGTGTATGTTGATTGATGCCTATCAGGCATAGATAATGAGAGGGTGTTTTAGGAAATGACTGACGTAGGGAGCATGTCAAAGACTCAGGAAGGGTGAGTCACATCAAACACACCTGGCACCTGGGTGTGTTTGCATTAACTTCCCCATCATTGATTGACATGGGAAGGCCTGCTTTGTATATGATTATGGTATGCCTTTGTCCCATAATGAATACATACATATTCATTAAAGGATACACCTTGAATAAGTAGACTATTTTCTAGGATAGCTATATACCATGAAAGTGGAGATTCCAAATACTATTCGTGTACGTTTGATCACCTGCATTCATTTAACAACCAAGGAATTACAACATATTACGAAGAGTGTTTTGGTCATATCGAATGTATGCACAATAATGTATGCTTGAGATCATCAATAAATTGAGCGAGTTTCCCCAATCCACTCACATCCTAGTAGTATATGAAAATGTGTCGTTGACTGTGGTAATAACCGAACTTTGCCCCGCACGCGCACATGTGGATGCCATCTACCGGGGAAACCCCAGCTCCCTTTACCTTGACCTAGATAATTCTAACTCCTACACCCAGGGAGTCACCTCTTCCCAACGGGTCTGCTCTAGTTTATCAATAATTGACGAAATAACTCCCATAGGCAGAAAGCATACAAATCGAGGAATCGTATGCTTTATGGCAACAGGTGGTCGGGTGGTGGAAGAAGGGAGGGATTGATATTTCTGTTATTCTTGTTTGAATTAATACATTGATAGGGCTACGCATGTATTTACTATCATTCGGGCGTACATTTCAGTGAGTCATACACCACAACCACCACGATGTCCCCCTACTCTATGGTACTTTGATATATTACTTTTAACGTCTTTCATAACAGAACAAGCAGCAACAATAACATATATATAAGGCATCCAATAGCTGACAATATATATTATGATGAAGATTATATAATGCAAGGGTTTAGATATAGGAACGAGAACGGACGAAAATGTGGTTACAAAACTCATATTGAATAGAAGTAGATATAGAGGGAAAATTATATTTTGTGTCTGCATGATGCAGATAAAACAATCCTGTGAAAGAGAAAGTAGTTTGAAGGACGACAATGAATATCAGTTTAAGTACAGAAAACCAATTTCATCAGGGATAAAGCCCTTTCTGAAGTTTCTTCACGCCATGTTTAAAGCCTTTGCCCACTATGCATCCTTGCCTCCTTTTCAATACCCCTTTTAAGCATTTCACAATACCCAGATGGGTGGAAGTGTGTGTGTGTGGGGGGGGGGGGCATGAACCGCATTCAGTCAGCCCTGGTATGTTTTACATCAACACTCTTTGGACCATGACCTCTGGGAGGGGATGGCACCGGTATCCATCAGTTACATTTACCGACTCTCCCGGCCTTGGTCTAGTTTGGGAATAAGTATTCTGGCAAAAATGTGTAAACATTGCGGGTCAAGACGTGTTCTCGGGAGTTACAAAACCTAGTGTCATATTGAAAGTCAATCTGTGAGAGTTTAGATTACATCTAAGTAAGGACAGATAGATTATTGAATATAAGGCGATTAATGTCTGAATGTGCAAACATTATCTGTAGTTTGGAGATTTTCCAGCAGTCGCATTATGTACAAACAGCAGCTCTATAGAAATGAATAAGACATGTTTTAGTAACTCATAGTACGTAAGAATGCAATGAGCCTCCAACAACATTTCTCTGTGCCAGTGAAATTCAAGAGTTTAATTCAGCCGAGGGTAACACTCAAGAGTTTTTTCAGCAGAGGGTAACATATTATATGAAAGATGACGCAAAGTACATCTTTGTGTTCGTGGTTAATCTAATGTATCGCACACACACACACACCTAAACACCTACACACACACCTACACCTACTCACAGACACATAGTCACACGCACCTACACACACACACATTAGATTGACTGAAGGGGGTAAGGCATACCACACCTCGTCGACAAAGGAGGTCGGATTACGTGAGATCATCGATCGATAACTCATGCGTGACCAGGGCGTGTGAGAGGCCACGTCCTACAAGGGATATACAGACTTAATTTACCCCGAGGATTTTCAAGGCTGTTGCAAGCAGGAACGTTGATACTGGCCTCACACAAGAGTTATACTATGATATACCTTATATAAGGCTGAGAGGAAATACTGGAGATTCACATGTATGTCTATGATATGTCTAGCGCGGTGACCATTATGAGAACAGGGAAAGAACGGAAGCACAGTGCGACCCCTGGTGATCTCTACTAACCCATCCCCGGACGCCAGGTGGCGGGGCAAATATTGATCGCGACCACAGCACACCAAGCGGTGAATACTGCTACGGGAGGGTCTCAGTAGGACAGTGGCGAGGAGCAGTAAGAGGACGCGTGTAGAAAGGAGAGCAACTCCACGGGTAAACAAGGAGAAGCTCCATAGAATCTACGAGGTCAAGTTGAGCAATTATACGTACTCGGAAATCAAGTTGCGAAAGTTTGTGAGCAAGGTAGACCACTCTGTAAATTGGATTTGGGATACGGTAAGCGGAGCGGACAGTAATTGTTGGATACATTGGATATCAGAACACGTGGTTCGCTTTGTGGAGAGCATCACCTGAGAGAGTTGCCCGAACCGTGGAGAATTGTCGTATCTGCACCGTTTTTGAACTAAGTGGAATTCTGTTACTCATCATGGAGTACGTATTCAGTTGAATCAGCGAAAGTTGTGGTAATTTCAGCACTAAATCCATTCTGACTACCACTTCTCATATCGACCTGATGATATAAGTATCCTCATGTCTATAAACAGCCTTGACCACACATGGTAAGTAATAGCATTACATATTATACAATCCTGGATTCCATTTGAATATAGCATTAACACAAAACCATCTGTTTGGTCTGCTTAAGAAAATTATGATATTCCTAAAGGTTTCAATATGAAACCTATATAAACCCGAATAAAGATATTAAACCCATATCGTTTTATTTAAAAAAGAACTCGCCTGCTACACTATTAAATCTGTATTTGAAGGCCCTGGGTCTATCGTACTTTCCAACTACTCACGCAAATTCCGATAGGTTGGCAGCGAACAATAAAGATAAATTGGTTCATGACATAGGCAACCCAAACTGGAATTGAATAACACGATAATGTTGGGTATTATCGTACTATACAATTACCCTCAATGTAATAGAGAATGCCCAATGGCACGGTATCATGCAAACACAGGGCAGGTTGCACTGAGTCGTCTCCGCTACAGATACTATACTCATCCAGGTAACTGAGGCTTGCAGGTGGTCAGGCTTGTAGACCGGTTGTAGATTATTCAATGAAAATCTAACGCCATACATGTTCTCACTGACTAAAAGGTGCATGTTTAGGAGTCGTAGGGGAGGTATGCCGAGTTGACAGAGAGGGGCCGACATGCTTCAATAGTCACGGTCTGCAAAGTATAGGCCGGTGTGTGGAAATAGTAGGTACCAGCGGTTTGGGTGACTGGGGACGCTCATCAGACACAGATGTTACCACGAGGTGAACATGAATAAAGGCCAGATGTAGACCTTCTTTTATGTTCTACACAATTAGAGATTCGTCAACTATGCAAAGGAGAAGGGAGAGGGGTGAGCTGAGGTTTAGGTGTGAACTATTATGCAGTCATGATTATGAACAAAGTATTTATTGTTTTCATTGATTTTACCGCCATGTAATTTTTCCATATCTAGACTAAGATACTGTAAGTTGGTTCTTCGTTCTCAATAGGACACCTTTTTTTAAATAGCCGAGGGTGAGGCACTTGTATTCTAACAAAACCAGAAATTCACTGAAAAACTGTATACTATGCAATACAGAAATGAATAAAAACGTTAAAAGTATGAATAAACACTGCGAATTTGTATGTAAAACTACAAACCTAAAACATTAAATTTGCTAAAAAAGATCTAAAAAAAAATCAATCACCGTTAAGCAAAGACTTGTATAGTTCTGGTAGTTCTTTCTTTATATATGACACGAGTATGAGGTGCTAAATGAGTAGACAGTTGTGTAAAGTGGGCAATGGTTGGACTTGATCGGATTATTTTCGATGATCCTGCTGTCATCCTCATTATATCTATTGTAACTTATCTATTGTAACTTCACGGAGACCCACATTATATGATGGAGTAACAGCCGTCACTACATGCAGCTGTTCGGCATATGATTTTATAATGACACACAAGCTATACATAATATATCGAAGTTAGACAGGGAATTTTTAAAATACAATATTAAAACCATGTGCCACATATATTGACCTTAACACTTCTCACGAAACATGTCCATGATTGCCTCGTATTCTCATATTCGAGGTGTTTAATAGAAATTCTAAATAACTTCGTGAATTTCGGGCCATAACAAGTAAGGGAAAGCACTTACACGGGCATACCCATTTCACAGCATTACAGGATGTATAATCTGTAGAATGATATTATTCATCTTAGGAAAAATTGGCATATGGTATGGATTATTCTATGGTAGGGTCGCGGGGTACACTAGAATGTGGAATTCCTTTTCACTCTAGGGACACAATTGCTAGAATAAAGATGAATTTAAAGACTACATTGACGGTTTGTACTAGGGTTTGTCAGTGCCTAACATGCTCCAACTAGGTGTTGACCTTCCTTGTCCCATTTTACTTCTTTGTATTGTATTATATAATGTCACTGTTTTTCTTGCGAGAGATGTTAAAGACGATTGTCCTCTATGGACTTGTGTATTTTGTACAATGGCATCAGCGCTGTATCTGAAAAGCTCACTTAGGTAGGAGATACATGAACTAAATTTTCAAAGAAGAAGAAGAATTTTGACGGATATATTTTTGCTACAGTCTCATTCTCTACACCATAACTTTCCCAACGTATCAGCAGAATAGATACTGAACTTATTTGTCTGTTAAATGTAATTCTCATAATATACAGCACCAACTGCAATATACCTAGTACTTTATAACTTTATTTTGCATGATATAGCTGTTATATAAGTTGTTAAATATTTCATTCAGATGCTTCAGCTAAGAAATAAGTTATTATGATCATAAGTGTATTGAATCTTTACTCTGACAAATACATTCCACGTAATTTATTACTGAACTGTTTCCTTTGAGACATGATACATGTATAATACCCATGTATGCTATAAGTCCTTTTGATTGATGCACGTGTTAAGGTTCTCTACCATTGGCCTTCAACCTTCTGACAATCAGCGGGCAGGTCGGGCACAATTAAAGGCTCCAGAGCAGAATGGAACAAAACAAGAACTTTTATTCAATAGCTCTTTGGTCAAGACTAGACAGTGTACACATCCTAGTATGAGGCCCCAAGAGCCCAAGAGTTTATATTGAGTCAGTGATTATATAGAACTGCATCGAGAATCGTAGAAATAGACAATACTCCACGAGTTTGGATGGGCCGCAATCGTCATTGAGGCGAAGCCGAGTGACGATTTCGGCCCATACAAACGAGTGGAGTTGTGTCTATTTATGATTCGAGTGCGGTTCTGGATTTATCTTACCCCTTTTTATCAAATTAAATATCATCAAACTATCACAATAATTAGAAAAAGACTTAGCAAATCCACTACGCCACGGCCGTGGCGTAGTGTTGTCACTTTACGGGGGTGATCGTTGAGTATTTTTTTCTAATGTTATTCCTATGGCTAAACTTGTACCAGGGGTGAGATAATGTGGATTACTGAATTTTGATTGCCAACATATTCATATACCTTTGATTTCACAGGTAGCTATAAACAGAAATATTGAATTTGTCTTACACAATCTCCTGTTCCTATACAGCTATAATTTTATTCACCCTCTACATAATTTCTATTTAGGTATGTTTTCAGTTCTCAGTCAGCAGTCACTATCCTATCTACGTTGGCTCTGGTCCGCTTACCTGACAACTTCAACTTACCTGTAGATGTTGTCATTGTTTACTACAGCTCATGAATCTAAGTGCCGTCCCGATCACCCGTTTGCATATTCCCGTGACCCCACCCTCTCCTCACACTCGGTCATGCATCGATTGTTAGTAGGGCAGATTAAACTTTTACGAGGTGCTCTCCCTAGTCGCCCGCTAACCCAGCAGCGTCTAGCTCTATTTTTCTGGTAACCATGGTAACCAGAAATACAAATATTCCGCTGGCAATCTGCATGACTATGCTCGGAGTGCCCTGCTAATGGACATTCGGCAAAAACAAGACAAATGAGGCACAATGACGGCGAAGTCCAATTCTCTATCGTTTTAAAACATGTCTCCAATTCGTATCTGAAAGTGGCCCTTTATTGTAATCTAATTCTATTTTTCATTTCTGAATCATCATTGACATGCATGCCTACCATTGTATATATCGATATATGGTCTTAACAAAATGATTTCTCTAATCCAACAAATTTGCTTTGACGTTCTCTCACGATAAGACGTGTTGACTAAAACAACACGTATTGAGGGGATATACAGCATTGCCACCATGAGGGGCCTGTTTAAGTGGAATACTAAATATATATGTAGACGGGGAGCTCACGCAGTGGTAGCTTAATCTGACTGAGGCGGGTGTGCTCTCGCACATATGTGTAAATACAGACCTGTATAATGCATGCTTACCCCCTATAGGCGCATCCCAACTCCTGATCCCCCGAGCAGGTCGGGGCAGCAGGTATGTGCAGTCAGGCGTGGCGGGAAATGCTCTGTCCGCAGGAAAACACACAGAGATAACCATCGGAAATCATGCGTGATTTATCGATATCCACTATTCAGACCTATGGTGCCTTAATGAATCATGTAGTTCTGATGGAACATCGTGATAAAAACTTAGTTTTTGATTTTAGTTGTGGTTCAGTATCCTATCCTTTAGTTGGATTTAGAGGACTTGCCCACACTAAACTTGCTAATTTGTCTCTGCAATCCAAAATCAAATCCAGAGATATACATGGTCATCTCTGTTTCATACCGACCATCAATCAGCTATGTTGCCTAATGCTAAGATCTCTTACATGTTCTTTGCCTGTCCTTTAGGCCCGGCGTCCACCTACTACGATGGAAATTTAGACCTAGCGATATGGCTCCGATACAAAAAGTCAATATCGGAGACAAATCGGGAAGGTGCAAAATCGTAGACATATGTCTAGACAGGCCAATCCACCATGCATTGTATGGGATTTTTATCGGTGTCTAATCGCAGAAACGTGATCAACTGCCCCGATATTAGGTGACCTTCCGACGCGATTCAGATTTTTTTATCGGGAAGTGCATCACAGACCATATCAGAGCCATATAGTAGTAGGTGGACGCTGGGCCTTATATGCAGATGCAAACATTCAAAGTAATAGACATTTGAAAATCTGAGAAGGTAATCATCACACTAAAGCAATCTCCATGCGTCATTTAGACCGCTCCTTTGTAAGATATACCTTTTGTCAAATACATACAAGGCTTAGACATTACTCATGATTGTGTGCAAACAAAGTTCTTTTTTTTCGTCGTTGCTCCAACCCATTCTTGATTTGCGTATTCGATCAAAAAGGAGAAATGCATTCGTTGTGGTATTTCTAGCTCTCTTTTTTCTCTATCAAAACATCTATAACCCAAAGTACCCTCTCTCCTTATGTTCTGCAAACCGACCAACGTTATCATGTATTACTTCCATATTCGTAACTAAATGCTTTATAGTGTGCATAGCAACGCTGTTGTTTACATGTACACACACCTCTTCGGGTGTCGACTGAAATTGTTGGCATGCTCTGTGCCTTTGTTACCGGGTATCTCAGGTGTAAAGTGTCCGGTGACCTTGTGGTTGACCTCTTTAGGGCGTGTACTAGCGTATCCTATCAGCAACATGTAGACGTCGCTGGCGCCCTGAGGTGACCTGTTGGATTTATTGATCCTTCATTCAAAATTGACAACACATTTAGGCGATATTGCATAATTAAAGACTATAGGTGCAAACATGACACATGGCTCCAATTCTAGGAGTCTTACCTGACAGTAAGTAAATTAGCTAATTTACTAAGGCATTCTTTGTAATATAATAAAATGAAGCGTTGCATAGAAATTTAGTGGTTCTGTAGACTGAACTGCCCTTGGGTGTCTTATCCTCAACTCTCTTCTTTTTTAGATGAACTTAGCTCTTTTATTTTCAGAATATAGGTTGTTCGATTACATTATAAATATCTCCTACTCTTGACATCAA
This sequence comes from Alentia gelatinosa, assembly GCA_950022655.1. NCBI lineage: Eukaryota > Metazoa > Annelida > Polychaeta > Phyllodocida > Polynoidae > Alentia > Alentia gelatinosa. The sequence goes on from OX465579.1 coordinate 110,679,253, forward strand.
GATCATATTTTGTAAAATCTCCTATGGTGAGTGATTGGAGGGAAAGTGATGATGTCTCGGAAAGAATATCAATGGAATCTATGATTTGAAACCCGGAATGATTCAAAGCCAGAATGTTATTTCTGAATTTATGATAAGAAAGCTGACAAGGTACGTGTGGGGAATTGCTTCATATTCTCTCACCCCTTTAACTCATTTCTTAAAATAGATGAATTTTTCCACGTTCACAGATGACATGTAAGGAGCAGACGACAATGCGCTGGTTCCTGTCGCCCGGTTTCCCGCCATCATGGTCAGATACTCACAGTTAGTATTATATATATGCACCGTAGTGCTTCCGGTGCGGGTCACCTGCAGCGCATGGGCAGTACCTTTACGAGCAGGTAGGTCAGCTTTGTAACTGTATAGCCTTGGAATGAAGCACTCTTATCTTTCCATCTCTATATAAGATTTTATTTCTTGTATTGCTTGGAAGTGCATATTATTCAAGCCATATTTCCTACGGAGTGAGAATATATTTTGGAAACATTTCCTTTCCATGGCGAAGAGATGAACTATAAGGCAATTCCTCTGCAAAAGCGGGAACCAATAACAATCAACTATAGTTAACAAATTACATGTGTACTTATTAGGGCCTGTATATTATGATTTAAGATCGCTGCCCTTCAAAATTCTGACTACATGAAATTTAAAGGTTCATGGAGTGTGCAGTTACACTACCCAAAGTATACATAACCGTACACACGAGTTGTCCTCTTGGCACAGATGACTGTGCATCTGGCTCTGAATCTGACGGCAATGGGGGATGTGTGACGTGCAACGTGGGGTTCTACCGTGAACGAGGCAATCATCCTGAGTGTCAGGCATGCCCGGATGGCTGGGTGACCCGGGAGCGAGGCGCCTGGATGGTCGCAGAGTGTGACTATGCCGTTGGTGCACGAGGTAAGTAGTGAGCAAAGATGTCATGCAGACAGGCCTCTCTCTTTTTGCTAATAATTGGTATATGATTTGCCTGTTTTCATTGCGCAGATAGGTTCATTAAATTTTAGAGCCAATTAATGCACTAGATGATCGTGTACATGTCCAAACATTGTTCCCGTTCTTCAAGACAATGAAAACCTGCAAACACGCTGATTGTCTGGACGTTTTACGCTGAAATGAAAAAAAAATATCTACAGCGTGTTTTACTAGCATATGCCCCACACGATAGTAGGTCATACGGCTTTGTACAAGAAGGTAGTGAAGGAAACATAGTCCCACTGAAATATTGATTTATAAATTGTATGACAAACTTGGTTTCTATGATATCACGTGGGATATGAAAACCAAATCAAACGGTATCATGGCCTGTAAAAGGCTTGGCCTGATGTACTGCTGACTTGGAATGGCACCCTACCCTTTTTACCGTATACCAACCCATCGTGAAAACCTCCCACCTGAACATTCCCAGTTTTCCCCCACAAACTTCAGATCTCTGCTTAGTTCATCTTTCCCAGAATGCCTTTCACGAAAGAGCACAACAAATGAACTTCCTCCGCCGATCCCCTTGTCACTAAAATCATAACTAAAGAAAACATTCCCACAACAAGGTCAGATGAGAAACTTTGGATAGGAAACCAGGGTGAGGGTTCCAGAGGCCTCAAAAGGGGATGTGAAGAAACACTGCCAGTCCCACCATTTCTCCGTGATTTTTCCTTTAGGTACAGCCACGCATCCTCTTTTAATCACCTGTTATTACGTAGAATGTCTCACCCTCTTGTTGTCGGCTTCACAGGTGAGTGCCCATCAGGAAAGGAGTGGTCAAGTACGGCAGAACAGTGCGTCCCATGCCCCGCTGGTACCTACCGTACCAAGGACGTCAATTTCTGGTGCTACAAATGTCCGCCAGGACAGAACACGTCACTTCCTGGTGCCTTCTCCATCGACGACTGTGTCGTGCGTGAGTAATTCATAAATCATTGTTAGTTTTCAGTGTTCACCATTCCACGATGTTTAAACCAAGGAAGCAGTTACTATGTCTGTATCTGACCCGAATTTTCACACACACAATGATTGCTGAGGAATGTCACGTGTGTATTAGTCAACTTTTTTCAAAAAGAAAACAAGAAGTTCTAAATATGAGAATAGACAAAAATCAGTAATCTGACCAAAGGAATTCATCACGTACCTGGTATATTTTAGATATAGACGTATGGTTAAAAAGATATACCCAACTCCACCACGGAAAATCGGATTTGTGAAGCATTTCCCCTCATTGTCTCCATGAGTGTAGTACATCTAGAAAGTGGAATGATAGTTTCTTAGAACCTACTCCTGAATAACGTACAAATATATGTATTATGAATATTCAGGGATAAAACTTGTATGTCTTTGTAATATGACATTAGGGAAATGCAGGATGTGCATGCGATAGATTATTTATTGTTCGGCCCGTTTTTTGCTGAAAAAATGCATGATAGATGGCTAGGTTGAGAGGTGAATTGTATATGTGGCAATCACCGTTACTAATGAATGACAACAAACCTATTCATTTGCATGTGATTTAGGTGTGCTAAGCTTGCTGAGGAAATGGTGTGCCTTAATCTCTTACATAAATAATAACTGATACATTTACTTGTTGGCCTGTGGGATTCTTTAACTTTCGGGCATGCGTATTCCATGCTTCCGGAACGCAGCTTTGCAGTGCGTAGAAGGTACCGAGTGGAATCAAACTACCTCATTCTGTGAACCATGTCCACGGGACTTCTTCCGGTCACATTGGTCAGGCATGCGCTGTGTCCCGTGTCCCGAAGGTCACGTGACAGTTTTACGAGGGTCAAATTCACGGAAGGAGTGTGTTCCGTATGGCAGAAAAGATCTTGTGTTAAACGAAGGTCAGTGAGATTTCACGGTAGTGTGTGCTTTTTCTGCAGCCCTGTCACTTTCAATACCAACTCATATATCTCTGCTTTGCTTTCCATGTAGTCTACCATGCAACAGAATACTAGAATAGAGGTGATATCATATTTATATCACTGGTAAACTGTTTGTACGAAGGACAATGTTTTCAAGACACTCTGTATTCATCTTAGCATACAGTGTATATTTCGTTACTAATCTGCCGTTCAGAATTCGTAGGAAATATGACCATTGCCTAGTTTTAGAAAATGTAAAATGCATTAGAATCCCCATGTTTCAAAGTTCATCTTTTCAACGGTATATATAGGAAACAATTTATCATACTACGACTCGATTAACACACGCAGTAGAACAGTCGTCCATCCTGGATACTTTCTAGAGTATTTATCTATCATCAAGACAGATTCGTCAAATCCATTCCACATCTTGGTTGAAGTTACGCTTGAAATACCGCCCGGTCCAACTAGGTTAAGCACTGCTGCCACCTGAAGCATTAATTTGCAACACACTTCAATTAGCATTTATCAGCAGTCGGTCTGCAACTGGATTAGTGCATGCACTTTAGTCTCTTTCCATTTACTATCGTATACGTTTTAATTATACTCCCCATGCCTCCTTGTCGAGAATTACTTTTCAGATTTAACAAACTAGAAATATCTTGCGAATACAGATTGTGAGCAGTGATGTGCTGGCTGAATTTGATCTATTTACTCTCGAAGATCGTAGTGTTTACAGTCTTTCACCACGTTGTTTCAATGATTTGAGAAGCATAATTCCCAATCTACCACCATGCTTAACAAGTAGAGGCGACTGAGTCTTCTGATTATACCAACTGTGCCATGTGATTTCCGAAGCATAAAGAAGCAATATTCAATATTCAAATCTATGCAGCATAGACTTCCCGTTCTCCCTACGCCAATACTCAACGTAAAGATGATGCCAAAAGGGGGTTGACATTCTTCATGAAAAAGTTTGAGATTGAGAGAAAAACGCACAATTTGCTGAAATAAAGGTAAATATCTATTTATACAGAGGTATCTTATTGATTAATCAAAGTGCCCCATATGTGATTGCAGAGGACTGTCCGGCAGGCACAGAGTACAACGCCATTCTACAGGTGTGCTCTGTGTGCGGGGTTGGAGAGTACCGGGCTGCTTCTGAGCCGTTCAGTGCGTGCCGACCGTGTCCCGGTCACACGTCCACGGCCGCCGAGGGCGCCAGCCACCCCGCCCTCTGTATGGACAGGGAGCAGCTCATTGCGATCAAGAGCAGCCTACCCACAACAGGTATTGAGTACTGTCCCATAACTCTCTCTCTCTCTCTCTCTACTAGAGGTTTTCCATCAAGTATTCCCACTTACTTCTTCACCATTGTCAATTTTATGTTATCTACAATTTGTCTAATTTCCATCCATAATTCCGTATGTGTTTGTATTCTGGTGCCATGCTAAAGGTGTGTTTGTACTTGATAATTTCCATCTTTAGGTAGTATGGATAAAGCTTTTATCAACCACTGAATATGCTTTGTAAAAGATATGTTGCTCATACAGTACCAGACCAATAACATCAATACTTAGCAGGTATTGTAATAAATGAGACCTAATGGCACAGCCTTTCCTGTATAAAATAACATTTCTTGTGTATCTTGTAATGAACTCTGCCATTACATTGAATTGCACTCAAATATACTGTGTGGTTTACTGAAGCCGGTGTAGGCTACTGTATGGTTCTGTGGTCTCCCACCTTCAGAAGTCCACCAATGCAGACCCATGCGCTGCTTTAGATCTTTGCGCTTTTCCAATCACTAACCCTAACCGTCAGTCTGGTGGATTTTTGTTTGGTCAGGAGCATGCCGAAGAGGAAGTATCATTTGGGGTGAATTATGGTTAAGATGTTTTTAAACCATGTTCCTTATGTGTCGTGATCTCATACATCTTCTTTGTCATTTATAGATTGATAAGAGCATAACAAAATGAAATAACATCACATTACATTCTACATTGCTAACTAGACATTTAATTCACCAATTGATATAACCTCCAGGAATAATATGCCCGCCGGGCACGGAGTGGTTTAACCTGGAGGAGCCCTATTGGGGTCGCCTGGAGGGCTGCAGGCCGTGTCCCTGGGGCACTTACCGGGACCAGCGAAATCAGGGTCTGTGTGACGAGTGTCCGCCAGAAACTTCCACGCTGATGATTGGTGCCATCTCGCGAGATCTCTGCCTGAACAGCTCAATAGGTGACGGCGTGTATCCACAGAAGAAACCACTGTCTGGCAAGGAGTCTTTCTCAATAGGTAAGTTCTATATGTGAAATCTACCTGACATGTATGTAATGCTGAACAACCTGCAGGCCTCACTTTAAAGAAACTCGTACAACTCCATTGCGGTAAACAACTAAATGTATACACCAAAGTGTACAAAGCTATGTTTCTTGAGTATCAATTCCTTTATTGAACGCGAATGTTGGACAATAGTTTAACATAACCAACAATACCAATGATTGCCAATTGGAATTATATACTCAAATAGTAGGATGGCAGTGGTGGATCTGGGTAGGGGAACGGGTGGGGGTTCCATCATCCCTATTTGGACACTTAGTATAGGGTTATATAATGAACTCACCCGTCACAATCAATATGCACCCCGCTTCTTCCCCACCAGTAGCGCTTATACCCTCCTGGAAATCATGGACCTACCCCTCCATACTGTCCTATTGCAAACTTTGATAATTGATATTTCCCATTAAACTTTATTGCCAGATAATTGTCCACCCGGAACGTCATGGAACATTACGCATGTGGCGTGTCTTGTATGCCCATTAGGAACGTACAGCAGAACGGGCACGACATGCACATTGTGCCCGACTAACACCACCACTTTGTGGAGAGGGGCGACCACGGTTGATCAATGTGCATTGCCGAGGTTCACAACGAGCGGAGCTTTCTTTACTGATAGTAAGTGATGGATACTATGGAGAAACCAAACAAGAGTTAGTCTTGTTGTTGTTGTTTATTGCAAGACGGCAAGATCGCATATTACTGCGCGAGGCGAAGCTGAGAGCAGTGATATGCGATCTTGCCAGAGTGCGATGAACAATAACACGACTAACTCGAGTTTGGTTTAGAATTTATCCTACCCTGCCCGTCTAAATTACTTCTACATTAACAAATGACGTCATTTGTCAAGTGTATCCCACTAGAGCAATATTTTTCATTTTTCTGAACTCCAGACCGAATACAGTGACCCAATGTTAAGCCTATGGAGTTCTTTATTAGGGGTAGGATAAATGCCAACAAAGGTCAAGAACCGTAGAACGGAATTGTGAATGCCCAGTGATATTGTCATTCATTAAAGAAATGTGACAATTTTACCGTAACTTTATGAATTATCATAACAGATGCATACGTTAATATTTCTATTAAACCATCCAACAGCCTATGTTCCTATTGACATAGGTAACGGGCGTTCTTGCATGCTCCAAATTCCATTGGAATCGAAGTCAATACCTTCGGGGTTTTTTTTCATTGGGATTTTCTGGAGGATCGTATTGCGGTAGTGTTTATTGTCGTTTCTGTGTTTTATTGATGCAACAGATCATTATCTCCTCGGCCCTGCCATTGACTATCACTGGAAATCGAATACAGACAGAACTATTCAAAATCATTACACCCAGTCTACAGACTCGACGATGTTAGTCATTGGTTTTACAATATCACATTCGCTGTGAATTTAAAAAGAGAATATCAATATCATAACTCTGCGCAAAACTAGCCACTTTACACACACACACACACACACACACACACACACACACACATATATATATATATATATATATATATATATATATATATATATATATAAATGCGAACGGCGTATATAGGTATGTTTTTGCATTTACAAGTTGATCTATTTTCCGTCATGTATACGCCTCACCTCTAGGCGTATACAAGCGTCCATGTTGCGGCCATATAAACGTCATATATACGCCTGATTCTGTTGTATTTACGCCACTATCGAATAGTTCCGATCCCTGCCACTTGGGGACATCACTGTAGTATATCTCATTTGCCATTAACCATCCAAGTCTGTATTCTGTGAAAAATGCAATATTATTTTACCAATTTATTTTATAAATCCTTTATAAAACCTGATTTAGTATAAATTGATTAACGACACATGATAAACCCTGCAGTCTTTGGTTTTCTAAACGTTTTTTTAATAGATTTTACTTTCAAACACCTGTCTTCTGTAGGGTTCTGGATGTAAGCCTTTTTAAGCATTTAAGAAGTCATTCAACCTACACTAAGTCCTGTCCCTACACACTGTGAATGCAACCTCTACCAACACCCACGACTGCGGCAGGGGGCTGCGAGGGTGGATGTGGGGGTGGCTGTGAGGGTGGCTGCAGCCTCCACAGCCTCCCGCCCGCACCCACTACCACCCGCCCGCGCCGCGGGTGGGACTAGGACGTGCAGAGGATATATCCTCTCGTATATGCCTGGTGTGAATTACAGCCAAGACACGTCCTTATACTAAAAAAAGGAAACAGTCTTGTATACGCCTCATACGCTGGTGTGAAATACAGGCTTATACATATGAAAACATGTCAATATACATGCGATACATGCATTTACGCAATGACGTATATAGGAATAAAGTGGTTAGTTTCGTGCAGTGTAAGGCCCGGCGTCCACCTACTACGATATGGCTCCGATGTGGTCTACGATGCACCCCCCGATACAAAAACAAAATCGCGTCGGAATGTCACCTAATATCGGGGCAGTTAACCACGTTTCTGCGATTAGACACTGATAAAAACCCAATACAATGCGTGGTGGATTGGCTTGTCTAGACATATGTCTACGATTTATCACCTTCCCGATATGGCACCGATATTTACATTTTGTATCGGTGCCATATCGGGAGGTCTACAATTCTATCGTAGTAGGTGGACGCCAGCCCTAAGAAAAACATATTCCAAATGGATGGTCTATTGCTTCCTCTAATTCGAATGAACAAATATGCAAACTCCTATGGTTAGTATTAACAAAAAAAATTTCGACTTCAATGGGAAACACTACCTCCAAGTGGGGGGTACCGCCATGGGTACACGGGTGGCACCCACGTATGCCAACCTGTTCATGGCAGATTTTGAAGAATGTTTGTTTACACATATGAACTCCAACCAACAGTATGGTTAAGATTCATTGATGACATCCTGCTTGTCTGGCCCCACGTCCAAGACACGCTTAATGATTTCATCACACACCTTAATGGTGCCCACACCACCATCAAATTTACCTCAGAGGTCTCAGACACATGTGTGAATTTCCTCGACACGGTCATATCACAAGATATGGACGGTGCCATAAGCACTGATCTATACACCAAACCTACAGACAGTTCAACATACCTACACTTTAACTCGGCCCATCCGCGTCATTGTATCAGAGGAATGAAGAGCAATGAAGACCCCAATATCCTTGTAACCACTTACAATCCGGGTTTCAGGGGACTCAGAGAAATAGTCGAACAAAATTGGGATATTCTAGGGAAATCCTGCTCTACCCGGGGTCTCCATAGAGAACCCATAGTATCAGCCTTCAAGCGCCCCCCCTGCTTGAGAGACCAACTGGTGAGGGCACGACTACCGACACTGACCCCCAATGTGGTCAGACCTAACCCTAAAAAATGTTTACGACCAAAAAGTTGTAGATACTGCCCGAAGCTCAACACCAGTGGCCGGATACGCTGCACGGCCTCTGGACGCACCTACATGAGTAGACACAATGTGAACTGCTGCAGTACAAATCTGATCTACTGCATAGAGTGCACACGCTGTGGCATACAGTATGTTGGGCAAACCAAACAAGAACTGAAGAAGCGCTTTGTACAGCACTTGGCCAGACACTTCACCTCCAATGGTCACCAGAAGGAAAATGATGTATCCATATATGTCATCGACTTTATCCATGCCCATCCGTACACGGCCAAAGCCGAATACCTTCACAACCTCCTTGAATTCAACTGGATCCAGAGGCTCCACACGAATGCCCCCTTAGGCCTGAATGTGAGTGATCCTCTAAAACATTAAGTGACTTCTTACAAGAGCTCAAAGGTGACACCATATAGCCACGTCCAAATTTTTTTATGTTACTTGAAATGTCACCAGCGAGTACCACTTATTTATAGTCGCGACTCACCCCAGGGGAGTCTAAATACCATGTAACTTATGAAATCCCTGTGATTCATGCTCAATATTTATTTATAAACATTTTGTAAATAAAACTCTCACTTGGAACACGTTTATTCAAACTTTTCCTGACAATAACATCATTTTCTCCATCTCCTGGGGCCTCTTGACACCAGTGGAGTCTTTGATTCATTAAACCTAATCCTCTTGGATAGGTTGCCGCCCTATCACAGCCACATTTCTATTTGTGGTGCTGATATTCTATGCAGCCCGATGATTCTCATAGATGAAACCGCTAAAATCTGTCAGATGGCCCCAAACTATTGGCCAGACAGCAAAATAGATATCCCAGAAACGCCTTGACATCGATGTCAACGAATCGATATCTATGACAACATAAACATCAACACACGTCGTCTGTCGCGAATGCGTTGATATGATTGGTCGAGAGCGATCACATGGTACAAGACTATAAAAGGGTTTGACAATTCCAAACTGTCACCCACATCGCGGTTGCTGCTTAAAGCTTATATAAAGCAATTAAGCTCTGTTAATTAATTCTAAAAATTAGGCCCCGCCCACACGGCTTTCAACCACGTGTGGATCGGGGCCTACAGGTGCATATATCGGGTGAAGTGTAGGGTACGGTCGCGACCAGCTGACCAGGCCTGGACCACCTATATAAACATTCTGAGCGCTGTGTACGCTTCATTGACTCTCTGAATCTCAGTGAGAACACATGTACCCGGCTGTATTTAGTAGGGTGAGACTGGAATACACAACTACACAACATGACATATTGTTAGAGTGAGTATAATAAGTTAAAATATATAAAAGTTATACCTTATAGATTTGGATAGGGCCATTATACTGTATAAATCTGTGTGTATTTTACCAGTGTATGTAGAGCGATGCCTGCCTGTGACTGTGTGTGTGACTGGACTGTGGGAGCTCATGTGTGTCTGTCACACACAATGTCGACCTGTGTGATTCTATGTGTGCATACTGTATCTGTATGTCTCTATATATTCCTATCTGTGTCTGTGTATCTGTGTCTGTCTGGTTATCATTCTGAATATGTTCCACAATTCCTCATATTGAAGGAAATAGTTACTCTGACAGGTATCCCAACATGGCCGACCTCTTACCTGTAGTGACTCATGCATATGAATGAGGTCTGGACCCCCTCCCACCTGCCTTATATGCCCCCTGACTGGCCATGCTGGTGACTTGACTGGTAGCGACCGCTCATCCACAAACAAGCCCGGACTCTCACTGTGTGAGGGGCGGGCTTTATTTTTAATGAATTTATCATCAAGACTCATTTCTGTACTTCATCTTTAAGAGTGCAGATCGGTGTAGCCACGTCCTAAATTAATTCTAAAATAGTCATGTATAATGGTCCAAATCTTGGAGTATAGCCTTTTGGTAGAATATATTCTTAAATGTTCTATAGGTATACGGTCTGATCACCACGATACCAGATGTTTTTACGCAGCTCTGTAAACATATTTACATAATATATACAAATACTATATAACCACGGAACGGTCCGAATCTCAAACATATGTATGATAACTGATATGTACATACATAGACAAACATATATATATATATATATATATATATATATATATATATATATATAATATATATATAATATATATACATATATACACATACATATACACATACATATACATGGATACTGTTACTCTAGGTGATTGCCCCTTGGGAAGTGAGTGGGACTCCTTTTCACGCGCATGCCGTCCATGCCCACGTGGGTGGTTCCGAGAAGCTCGCGAGACTGCGAGATGTGCGAGTTGTCCACAAGGACTCACTACACTAAACCCAGGCTCAATGTCCAAGTACCTCTGTGCAGTATCAAGGGAAGTACCAGGAAGAATATTCATAGGATCAGGTAGGTAAACAAGAAAATAGTCAACATTAATATTCCAAGCTTATTGTGTGCAAAATTAAACTATTCGGTTCTGATGGCATTTTGTGAGTTCCACGCGAAATCAATCACCACACCACAAAAGAAAGCGGAACAATCACGTGAAAAGGCAACATCTTCCAAATGCGGTCAGTTTTCTATCAAGCGGTTGTCGCTTTTGTAGTGGCTGCATCATATTCACAATTTAGGAGAATCATTCAACACACATGGCCTACATCTTGAATTCAATCTACATGTAATTCCCATTGTATTGTAACATGCATTCTTTCTATATATGGCGAGTTGTAAAATTACGCTACCACTGGGACCATATGAGTTCATATACGTTGTGAATCAAAAACATTAAATTATTATCATGAAACATCACGAAATTTCATATGATTGTTTATATGGCATGAGTTGTCTTCGCGGCATGATATCACGAAGCGGAGCTGAGTGATATTTGTAGCGGAAGTGGAGATTTATATGAGGGGTAGGATAAATCTGTATGCCAGTTGTCAATGCTACCATATATACATTACATATTGACTGTATGTCTCTGTTGTGATCAGACGGGTGTGAGCCAGGGTACACGAAAGAAGCAAACCGGAGCTTCTGCGTGCCCTGTGAACGTGCCACTTACAAGTCAGACCTCGGTCACGGTCCATGCACACCATGCCCACTCGGCCGTGACGGCTTACCTCTGCAGACCATGCTCCGTGGCGCGACGGACATTAGCCTCTGCCTACCAGTAAGTAAAACACTTTGCACTTTCATTGTATAAAACACACCGAGCATGATTGTACCACCTGCGAGCTGCTCATTAGTATAGTCCTCAATTCCATCTAGCATTGTGTATGTGTAATAACATATAATCCAGAGATACCCACCAGGTCTGGACAAGCGATTGCCATACACCATGTCAGGGGTGTCTTCTATTTATGTCAATGAATGTAACCAATTCTATATATTTCTTACTCCACAGACAGGAGAAGTGACTCGAGTAACTCCGAGCTTTGGACCACAGGCAGGGGGCACATTGCTACATGTTGAGGTCGACTCACCCATTGACTTCCGAGTCTCAAGTATCAGCGTCGGCAGCCATCCCTGCACACTAACCGCTAATTAGTAAGTATATGTAACTGAATACACACATGGATTCTAACCAACAACGTATAAGTAACTGAAGACATTCCTGTAAAGAGGCTAGCAATTAGGAAGTAACTTAACCACATCATGTAAACTAATAACCAATTCCAGAGAAGATATAGTGATTGCATCGTATTCTATGGTATTCTAGCTCTAATCTGCTTGGTTAGACATGGATATCACCTCAGTTAGGGGGTGCGTCCACCAACCACGACAGGGCTGCGACAACGGCTTTCCGACAGGGTCCACGACAGCTCTACGATTGGAAGCCTTGTCGTAGCCTTGTCGTGGACGCACCCCCTAATACTTCAGATATGGTTTAGATAACACAGGGACACGTCACATTGCTGTACAATAACATATTCGCAGTCTTGGATATCTTATGGATATCTCTATCTATGGGAAAAGTTCAGACAGAACAGAATCAATATTACTAGACTCTACTTTATCCTACCAGTCATAGCTTGGGGGAAAATAACAGTCTTGCGATCAGACCATCCATTCACTCTCTAGTATGATAGCATTCTATTACATAGGCATTGGGTCAGACTGAGCACTGTTTGACGAAGCGACGGCGTAACTAAACAGCGCGCTGAGCGGTAAGGCCCGGCGTCCACCTACTACGATATGGCTCCGATATGCTCTACGATGCACCTTCCGATGAAAAATCAAAATCGCGTCAGAAGGTCACCTATTATCGGGGCAGTTGACCACGTTTCTGCGATTAGACACCAATAAAAACCACATTCAATGCGTGGTGGATTGTCAAGCCTAGACATATTTCTACGATCTTGCACCTTCCCGATATGTCTCCGATATTTGGTTTTTGTATCGGTGCCATATCGGTAGGTCTAAATTTCTATCGTAGTAGGTGGACGCCAGGCCTTACATATATTCTGTCAGCCATTGCAACCTTTAATTACTTTCCAATAGAAAATAATGCGCCGTCCAAAAACATTCGCTGCAATAATGTATTTGCAGAAAAACGTTCTCGTCGTTGTAGTTCTTCCCTTCAATTTGATTGATAGGGTAATTGTCAATGTGTTTGAAAAAATTAGCATTGGTTAATATTGATATGGCATTGTAGAAGGGATTCGTTTTCGCACACTTTGATCTTCATTAAAAGGTCACAGGTTTTTTAAATTTCCAGGTCTGTAGCTAGGTAAGTTTGATCCTCCATAACAAAACATCTTCCGTTCTGATAGGAAAAATTAAATGGTGGAAATTACAAAAGATGTCATGGAATTCTGAGAAGAACATTCAAAAAACGAACTCACACTCCTATATATATTATAGTCAATATCGGCAGAGGCTAGTCCTAATTCTAATCCTTCAGCCAATATCGTTCTTATTTCAAGAACACCTCCATGTTTGCCAGTGAATGTTGAAAATCTTGATGAACGTAGGCATCTCAAGCTTGCTAAAATAATGTATAAACACTCCCGAAATGAGGATTTAATGGACCATAGTTATCGACGAACTAGAAGTTCGAAAAAGAAGGTATTCATGGTGCACAGGCACAAGACTAGTTGCTACGCCAAATCGCCAATGTATAGGGGAATTAGGATATGGGACAGTTTAACCCTTTAACGACGCATGATGCCTGGAGGCATCACCTCTCTAAAGACGCATGATGCCTTGAGGCATCACCACACTAAAGACGCATGATGCCTTCAGGCATCATTGTTCCAATGTCAACAAAAATGTTTTAACAAAGAAATAATAGACCAATATTCATGAAATCTTCAGAAAATGTAGATATAACATCATATTTAGTATTTATATCCAAAAGAAATGAATTATTAATGATTGTCTATGATATTGCATGATTATATACTTGAATTATTAGTTTTAACCATCATGTGCCCGTCCTCTAGCTAGACAAACTGCCACCAGAATCCGTCCTTATGGGAGTAGCTGGGGCCCTGGCAGCCGTCCTTAAAGGGTTAAGTCATGAGACCCAACACCTTGAGACAGTTGCTGCTTTCAAGCGCGTTCTGAAGCAGAGCATGTCATTGTCATATGAGTAAGTGACCTAGTTAAGAAGCCGTTTAGCTGCACTGTTTTTTTGTTGTTTTTTTTTGTTTTTTGGGGGGGTTTTTTCCCGCCGCTAGGGGGCGCCAATATGTTTACAAATGTACAGGGAGTCAACCACATTGTCCAATGGAAGATCTGGTGTACCAGAATTTGATAATAAAAAAACTTTAAAAAACTTTAAAAAAAAAAAAATGTAAGCACTCTTCTTATTGCCTTGTGCCCAGTCTTGTGGACGGTGTGGTGAGCTGTGTGACGGGCGCGGCACGGAGCCTCCTGCCGCCCGCCCCGGTGAGCGTGCGCGCTCCGGGCGGAGTCCTCCTCACCTCCGCCGACAACTTCACCTACCGGCCTGACCCGTACATCACCCGCCTCAGCCGCCTCTCCACCATCGTCAGGTGAGAGCGCCAACCCATGCTGGTTTTTGTGTGTACTCATAGAACTAGGAGCAAATAGGATGTTCATCATAGATGAATGAGCGTGCAATTTTAAATGTATAACAACTAAAAGGTTCGGGTTACACTCAGTCTATGGATCGATTTCTGTAACCACTTGCACCCAGCAAACTTGCCATTTCTGTAACTGCCTGAGTCTATCTTTAGGATCCAAACATATCAAAGACTAGTAGGTCAATGAGGGGTTTCGGTACCGGTGATTGGTCATGGTCAGTTGAGCATGCCTCTCAGACCCTCAGACACTAGCTCTGTTCTCATTATCACATTGAATAACATGCAGATAGTGAAGGGATAGTTTTCTGGAAGCACACGGGAAGTTCAATGTGAGCACTATAACCTCTAGATGACGTATATAGCGCGTGTAAACACGCTCTAAAAACAGTAAAGGCCCGTTTCCATTGGTCGACGAAAGCTGTGTAAATCTCTAGTGTTCTCCTAATAGCCGAGTTCCATTGGTCATCACCGATATACAATCAAGAACCACCTACGGACCTTTACAACTGCTGACGCAAAATGTGAATAGGCTATTAGGAGAATACAGAAGATTTACACGGTTTTTGTCGGCCAATGGAAAAGGGCCTTTAATGAGACCTATGATAAAAATGATTTGCGTCGATACGGGCGTCTCCGCGTTCCCGGCGGGGTGTGGGCTACTTTTCGAATCGTGCAAAAAATTTAAGTTTTCTTTAATGAGACCTAACTGAGTAGCTAGGCCTATTGTTTTCTTCTTATTTTTTTATTTACTTTTATTCAAATTCAGATAATACGATATCTGTTCTTCCATTTGTACATTGGAATCACATAATAAATGGCATTCTGCCTCAGTCTATTTCCCAAAAGACGACGCCCGCATTGCTGCACATTTAATAGTTGTGCACTTTTATATCGATCCATGTTATCATGATCGCCTTTACATCCTCATGGAACGCTATACTCATACGTTTATTATATGGCTAAAGAATAACCTTTTCAATTGTTTCGGTTGTTATCTAAAAACGTATATCGATTCATCAACACTATTCCCCCTATGACTTAACATGAAATAAAACACTATGGATATATATCTTATGTTGACTATGTGACAGCGGCGGGCTGAACCTGACAGTGAAAGGCAAGAATCTCATGTCTGTCAGCTCTCCTGCCTTCCTGCTCTATAAGACGAGGCCCTCTCTGACCGGGGCCGACGCCCTCTCATGGGTGAGTGCTTCCCTTTATATTTTCCAGTGGGGCTGGCGACTTATGATCTAATATTAGTTTTTTTCTATTAAGAGAGTTTGTCAAATATTAGTATCATTATATCTTGTATCATTAGTCTCCTTAGTCCATAAAAATCGTTCATACCTGATGAATTTAGAACTTAATTGGAGCAAGGGTGTTCCTGCATTCCCCAATTAACAAATACTCAGCAGTAGTATCACCCCGGCCTTGTTGTATATGTCTTTCAGAGGCCGGTATCCAACGTTCTGAATTTGTTTTGAAATGCACTATTAATATCTGACAGTTAATCAGAATACCAGAACTTAGTAATACCGTCTCTATTTCTAGCCATGTGAGGTACGCACGGAAGACGAGATGCTCTGTCCGTTCCCCGACATGTCCGAGCTACTCGCCGTCCCTCCCAATCTTCCTCTGCGCAGGCGCAGGTACTCCCCCGGCTCCTCCCAGGTGGCGCCACCCGTGGCGTTTCATACGGGGTTTGCCCTGGACGGTGTGACGTACTTCCGGAACCTGTCTGAGGTGTTACCACAGTACGGCACCTTCGTTATTCAACCCGACCCGGTACTCAACGTCTTCTCCGAGAAGGACAGACTGCGCAGACTCGACGTCGGGGTCACCCAGCTAGATATGGACGTGAGTATTTCACAGATTCGTGAACGAGCTACTCCTTGGAGGACATCGAAAGGATAACTTTCGTTATACTATATACCCATGGTGTATACTCTAAATATGTATCGTTTCGCCATATAACGTAAAAGTACTGTACGGAACAGTCTTCCGTATGTGTTGACTAAAATATTAGTTGTTAGGTCAAATTAAGCTAACTTTTATATTAACTTCGGGTGTATAGTAAATGTATGTACATGTCTTGATCGACCATGCTTGTACTTTTGTAAGCCACAAAACTCGATAGTGATTTACGGTTCGTACGGAACTCAGCATAAACACCTCGTTCTATACGAACCGTAAATTATCCATAATATCGCTTAGTAGCTTGTACAGCATGGACAGGTTGTTCTATTTAAGTATCCAGCCTCCTTGTTTCACCCGAAGAGAGCCCTAACTCTATAACATGCGATATTGTGGACACTTGTGTATTGTATAAGAGAACATTCATGTCAGTAGCCTGGTGCCTAAACTCGTTATCACTCTCCCGCTCTCCGGGAACAACCAGCTTATATATACATGTACATCTATTGTACCACATGTGCCTATTTCATCATATTCTGTTCCATAAGAGTTCAGTCTGAGATAAAAAATGAATACACTTAAGTTCAACCCCCGAAAATTATGAATATGATATAATTTACAGATTTCTACGCCTCCCCAACAATTCTCACCCTGTTTGAAAAACTCTATGCTATGATTTTCAGGGTCAAAACCTCAACCTGTCTTTGACTGCGAGGGACTTTCGAGTAGCCGTAGGCGGGTGTCAGGCCAAGGTCGTTTCGCTCTCAAATGAGCTTCTCGGAACTAAACTGTGTGAGGACCTCCCTAAAGACACGGTTCACAAAGTTAATGTACGTACTGCTTGTCTTACAAAGTAAGGTAACCCTTAATATGTTTATAATTCTAAAAATTAACTTGTACCCTGAGCTGGTGGGAAGAAAATGGGTGTGATAAATGACACCAGAAAGGTGCTCAATGATGCAAATGGATTTATGAGAATTCTATTCATAACTGTTTTACTATTACATGATGATCTTATATCTTACTATATACCCATGCCGTATATACTGTAAATACGGACTGTTTTGGCATATGACGTAAAAATACTGTACGGACCGCTGGTCCGTACACTAAAATACTGACCACCTTGCCATACACGTTTATTAACATATTGGTTGTTAAAAATTGAATTAATGATTTTTTTTTAATTTCGGGTATAAAGTAAATATATAACGTCCAACTATGCTTGTACACTCGATGATAATTTACGGTTTGTACGGAACTCGGCATAAATGCCTCGTTCCGTACAAACCGTAAATTACCATCTCGTTCTGTGACTTGTACCGCATGGTCAGGACGTTCTATATAATTACTTATTATGATTCGGTTACTAACATTACTATCAAATGAAGATACCTATACCATTGTTGAGATACGATGTAAGCCTAGAGGTCCGATATATCCGAGAAAAATATTTCACCATAGAATGGTTTTATGGAATTAGTTTGTAGGGAAGACACAACTCAAGACAGTGAATTATGGTTCAGGATGGTATTTATTTGCTTATATTAGATTCGGACTCATAAAAGATCCTTCATCAGGTTTAGAATGTTTTATTCAAATCACAGGCAAAACACTATTACAAGCTTATACTCAGTTTATGTAAGCATCCACCAAAATCATTATTACTATGAATGAGACCTAAGCGAACATACAAGGTATATCACACTGATGGATTCACAGGTGCGTATGGCCGCGCTGTCGGTGGACGTCGGTGACGTCATGCTGGTGACGTCAGTAGCAGAGCCGGTGCAGTCCCGTACAGGGGAGGCTCTGCAGGTTGTAATTCCGGTTCTCGTGGTGGCCGGCATTGTCATTCTGTTCGTCATCATCATCGTCAGCGTCTACGTCTACCGAAAACGAGGCGACAAGGTCAGTTCCCAGTCTGTTCAAATACTCACCAGGTGGCCCTGCTAGTCCTGCCTTTAGTCCGCTAGATTACACTCAGTAAATGTTTCTGTATAGAGGAGCTTTCTTGGAGAACTCTCCAAAATAGAAAAGAAGTATTGCCCCAAATCCCAGATATTCATTGATAGGCAGACGGTTCTTAACTATCGGGAGAAAAAATGGTTTCCCAGACAGCTAGCTTGAAAATTTCAAGAAACTCCCCGAGAGAAAAGGTGATCACGCGAAGTTTCATTCCCATGCTTAGAATGGCGATGAATAGCATCAAATAATTCTTCTGAATTGAATATGATCTCAAAACGGTTATGTCCCTCGACTGTGAGATAGTATAAATAACGGGTTGCATGATGCCCCTCAATTTATATTTTGACTGCTTTACACTCTTCTCTCTTTAGGATTTGGACTTTTACTATTGATTTCTTTTTTTTATCTCTCCAGAACATGGACTATAGTCCAGATTCTTCCATGATGGCAACGGCGGCTCAGAACGGTCACGTAGTTGACCCGCGTCTCCCACCACTTCCGGTTAATTCTGTATTCGGCCCTGAGCGTGTCACAGGTAACGCCTCCAATAGACATATACATATGTATACATGTATAATCTGTCTATATTATGAGTCTCTTTCTAGTTATACATGTAGATATGTTTTCTATAGAGTTCATATTTTGAGTTACTTTCTTTGTAATTTTACCTCATTCTTAAGATATTCTTCCTTGTAATATTTATATATCAGTCCACTCATTCCGCACAACACACCAAACTTTCGAACTACGCTACTGAAATAGTGAAATTTATTTGGTTCACTAGGGAGGGGGAGTTGCTTTAGTTTAGACCCATATCAAATTATGCACTCGTAGTTATGCATGCAGCTACATCCAACACAAAATTACACAAAATCAATTATCCAATAAGTCGTTTATTTCTTCACATATCTGGATCATTGATGATATCTTTTAACTATGACTCTATTGAGAGATAAACTTGTAGCACCTTCCAAAAGCAATGCATTCGCATATGCTTTATTGCATCCTTTACCATTGCTGTGGAGGTGATTCTGCTTTGACCATACCAATGCACATCCTCCTGTAGCACTGCGCTTGTCTCCTTTCAGTTATGCCCGGCACACAAGGTTTTACAACTATCCGCAGTAAAAGAGGTATCACACACATTCTTCATACCCATAATAGAATATTTCATAATTTACCCCAATGAGGATATGTTTACATAGTCTGGGTTAGATAAGTCTCTGTCATCCTGCTAGATGGTACCGACATTTTTTGTTGTTTTCAATTAAGAAAAGAGTGTCTCTCACATAAGTGAGTTTTTCAGACCACTCACAATACAAGTATACAGCTTTGTCCAAAGGACTTATTGCATAACACAAAAAAGAAGTAGAAATAGAGTAAAGTGAGATGGGATAAAAGATTATTGGAAAAGAATATCTTTAACATGATATGGTAACTTTACCTTTAGCTACTCTATGAAAGAATACATAAGTATTTAAAGCAAAATGTGAAAATAAGAAATACAAACTACATTGGGCATTGGCTGATAAAGGCTCATGTTGATGATTTAACAAGAAAATTCTTTATATATTTTGCCACCGTCACTGCCTTCATTCAGAATGATAATCCTTGTCAATGAAACATGTCCAAACAATATTTTCAAATATAGGTAGGTGGAACTATTTTCAATGCATGTATTTGTTTTGGAACTGTATACCATAATAAAAATTATCCTGTTGAGCGACATGCCACATCTGTTTCAATGAAGTCATTCGAATGTATTATCATTTGATACACCGAACCTCGGTCTGAAACTTAACCTTTATGTCCCCTACAGACCGGGAGATCTCCATGCGGCAGCTGGCCCTGCCCCCTAGTGGCGGGCATGCGGGCATGTCGGTCGTGGAGGCGGTGGAGATCGGCAATCAGGACCTGCTGCGTTTTGAACTGGACCCCGAGGACACAGAACACTTGTCAGCCTCGCCGGTCCACCATCACAGTGACACGAGCAGCGTACACAAGGACCGCCCCGGTACGTCGGGCCACGACACCGACTCCGCCCCCGACTCCGCCATTAACTCCGCCTCCAACTCCCGTCACTCCTCCTACAAGAGCCAGGACCCGCTCATTAGCCCCGCCCCTTCTTCCACGGGTACCGCCTACAAGGCTCGTTATAAATCCACCCGGACACGCCCCCTCTCCTCGGAGGGCGTGGCCTCAGGACCCCGCCCACCCACTCCCCCTCCTCCACCAGGACTGGATGACCTTCAGCGGTACTGAACGCTTATTGGTCAGGGGTTTTACTAATGGGTAAGCCGGATTTCCCAACCACCACCTCTCCCAAAATAGCATGTTCACGCCATTTATGCAAAATCATAGGACACTACCATGCTTCATAAACGTGTTATACATAGCGCCGTATATCGCATGCTCATTCCAATCATGGACTTATTTATAACGTTTCTGACATGACGTAAACATACATGTACGTTTTTTATTACACCCAATGCATGCACAGAGTTGGGGTGTTCATTGGCCAACAAAATCTTTAAAAAATGGCTGTTCTTTTCCTATTAGAAATAGGTCGGTGGTGGTGCACCAAGAAGCATTTCGTTGGTGACGTTGATTAGGCATATTTCTACCTGCCGACACTCTGATTGACGATTAGTTGGAATCACTCCACTTCCTTTTATCCCACCCCCAATGCGGAACTCACAATTCCCGACAAATTCAAACCGCGTTAAACTAATCGGCGGCGGTTTTATCGGCGGCGGAAATGGTGTCAAAAACGACAAAAATCAAAAAATATATTCGGTCGCCGAACTTTCTTGCCTTCTGTTTCCACTTGGCGATTTCTGACAACATTTTTTTGAGAAAAAAAACACGTCGGTGGTGGCCGACAACTTTATCAGGAACCAAAAGTAGGCAGGTGGCTTACAATCTACGGTCAGTGTCTGCTGACTGACTTCTTGCCTACCGACCGATTATTGTTTCCTTTTACATTGGCAAAGTCAACCTGGTTTGACTTTTATAGAGGCAGTATATATATCATCCGTGGGTGATGCTAAATTTAGTTTTTGTCGGCACTGAAATCGATCAGCGTGTCTTTACATGGCTAGTTACCATTCACCGATATTTTTTCCAAACTGCAAGAAAATCTCTGGCCAAATGCAGCCAATTTAAACCATTACGTTTGCTTGATACTGCATGTACTTCGAAGTCATTGTACACCGCCATTGCTTTGATATTTATAGCATTTTCTGTTCATAGTTCCAGTAATGACCCAGTGTTGAAATGTATAGATAGTATCCGGTTTGAAGAACACTTTTTAATGCCGCCCTTTCGTTTGCACTCCCAACTCAATTTTCATTCCTTTTCTGAGACTAAATAAAATATTCGTCTTGGAGAATAGTGTATGTGACACAGTAAACTGTCATAATGACACCATAAGTTCCAGGATTACGATCTTATCATTCCACGACACGGAATCTAATAGGTCAATACCAAAAGTACATGTATCAAAATGACTCTCCACACAGAGAAGAACTGAAACATTTATCATTATAATCTTAAATGTAGCTTTTATTTCCAGTGGTACACTTCCGTTGGATATAAGGCGGCACTGTCAGCTAAGGATATTTGTGAGGACGTAACGAGAAAGGCAATTTCGTTAAGAGAAACATTCATATTTTTGGATTCTAAAGAGTCTATGCCTTAGCATTCAAGCTGTACTTGGCCTAACTAACGCAAACTGGTTAGTTGCTTGATTACTGCAAAATGTATGCTGTGGTACTGAACTTTGCACTCTCCCTGAATACGTCTGGAGAGGTCTTACGAAAAGTGCTAATTTTGTGAACTATGGAAAAGGACTATTACCGGATACCACAGACTCATGGAATAGGATATCGCAATGTAAAGGTGATGATCCTAGTTTGTATTCAGCCTGGCCAATTTCATTGCTGTGAGTTTTGTATTTTCTTTTCACGATATATCATCATGTCAATTTGTATGATCATCTAAAACCCATAAAATGACAAACTATGGTGAGAGCATTGGTTAACATGTCAATTTGATACTTCTCATTTCCAATAACCAACAACCGTGTGCTTTTGATATGAAGTATTTAAACTGATATATCTTCCAACAGCATCTTGTTTCACAAACGTTTCTCTGAGATTCAGCTAATCCACTGTATTGATGAATTTTGATCATTTTGTTTACCCCGGAAATGTTCCCACATCTAGTCTATTTATGAAACAAAGGGAAATAAATTATCGGTTTCTATCAGACAATTTTAAACATGGGGATACAATGCACAGACAAGGGTTTAGTGTATATATGATTCAATTGCATGAAAGATATTTCAGAACGATATCCCTAGTAAGTTGTCAAAATATGATATAAAAAGATTCAAGACTTCCAAAGCGTAGGCCCTCCTATATCTTTTCAAACAATCAAAGTATACCAGTTTATACATAATTCCTGAAATACTTATTAATTTATTTCTATGTGGTGAGCTTGTCATGTAATATCATTCTCATAGATGAATAGGATGTTTTGAAGAATTTATTCTGGTTGTGCCATGTGTACTCAAATAAACCAAGATTCAGATACTAATAGACCCTATGAATTAAACAAGCAAGGAGAATTATATTTCTTAACTAATACCAAACTTCTAAGCAGTTGACTATTGTCCTGCAATTACATATACAAAAGAAGATGACAGGAAATTAACCTCAGCCTTCCAAATTATGTCACACAAAACTAATTAGCTGACCCTATATTAAGAAGGCAAATATATGTCTAAGTTTATAAAAGCAGATGAAAATTGTAAACACATACCGTGCGCTGTGGCCCTGTGATTCATTATGAGAAGCAGAATGGGGCATGCTGACTCGTCCGGGCTGGTTTCCTGGCCAAGTAACTACATATGCATTCATAACGTTTCTGATATTTCTTTACAAGATGGCAGCCAGGGGAATTTGCGTCTGGTCAAGGAATTCTGTTTCATGATACCTATATATACTGTATTTATGTTCAAAAATAGACCTATATTTGTTGTGGTAGACATCTCCGAGGTAAGTTTTCTCCTCAACAATTATGTAGCACATGAATTTAACCAATATTTCTTTACACATGTTATGTGTCGTTGTTTTCTTCTATTTTTGTGTGTACCCACCAGTGCGTATTAACTTGTAAAAGTTACATCAAGTAGAGAAACCAGTAATGTGTGCCAGTGAATCTATGGGATATCAGTCTTTCGTCCTCATATGAAATATGTATTCGAACATGTAATGCAATGACTGTCCTTTCTATGGTGTTGGTAATAAACTTTTAGAGAAAAGAAATCCTGCAATTTGCATAGTTTGTTTTGAGGTTTGGCTGAAATGGCATATAGAGTGAATCTCTAGTTTAACAGGTTAAGACAGAGGATATCGAATAACATGCCAATGAGGCCATTGCTCCACGTTTGCGATACATGTGCGGATCGCACAACAGGGGCCAAATGGCCAAAACGTTGCTGCCGAAAATTAGCGGATTGCGTCGTAATTGTTGCGTTTTACGATTATTTATACGCGGACCTTCCTCCCCTGTCTCATTCAATCTGTTCCACTGGACTGTTGTATCTTTGTCATATCATAAAAATTAGCGATGCCGTGTGTACATGTGGGGATACAATCCGAGATTACGGGATCACGTCCGATTTCGCATCTACTGGTTTTTTCTCTTTATTTTAAGATTCTACTTCTTATATATTGCTCTATATGATAAACTTACGTTAGTCAGCAATGACAGATATAAACAACTTTCATTCAAATCAATATTTTTCATCAGTTGCTTCTGAAGATTATAGATGTTCATTCAGTTTCGCTCACCCGAGCGATAGTTAACGTGTATTCTTTCAACGTAGGGACAGAACCCATTGTGGGATATGGCTCTCATGATCTCTAGATCAGGCTTACATAAATGAAATAATGTCCGTTTCATGATTTAATCAATCTATTTATTGATTATTTCTTTTCTCAATCGTAAGGGGGTAACATGGTAAATTGCAGTTAGATAGATGAAATATTGCTAGCCATAAATAGTCAAATTAACATTCAGGCAATGTATTTTCGAAGTAGACCTTAGGGAATAATTGCAGAATCAAGTTGGGTGTTTAGTTTCTAGATCTTCACAAATAGTGCACATAAACCATAGTTGTTACATAAATGATGGAAGTTTACCTTACAATTGACTTTGAGCTGATTTCACTTAAACGTGATAAAACATTTAGATATTCAGAATGTTCTTGTTCTGCTCAGTCTACTCAGGCTTGCTCTTGCTCTTCCTCCTCCTCATCAAATTCTCCTTCCTCCTCAGCAGTGGCGTCCTGGTACTGCTGGTATTCAGAGACCAAGTCGTTCATGTTGCTCTCAGCCTCTGTGAACTCCATCTCATCCATTCCCTCACCAGTATACCAGTGGAGGAAGGCCTTGCGACGGAACATAGCAGTAAACTGCTCAGAGATGCGCTTGAAGAGCTCCTGGATGGCGGTACTGTTTCCCACAAATGTGCCAGACATCTTCAGGCCACGTGGTGGGATGTCACAGACAGCCGTCTTCACATTGTTGGGGATCCACTCAACAAAGTAGCTACTGTTCTTGTTCTGCACATTGAGCATCTGTTCATCGACCTCCTTCATGGACATCCGGCCACGGAACATAGCAGCCACAGTCAGGTAGCGGCCATGACGTGGGTCACAGGCAGCCATCATGTTCTTGGCATCAAACATCTGCTGGGTGAGTTCAGGTACAGTCAGGGCACGGTACTGCTGACTGCCACGAGAGGTGAGAGGTGCAAAGCCAGGCATGAAGAAGTGGAGACGGGGGAAAGGCACCATGTTGACAGCCAACTTACGGAGGTCTGCATTCAGTTGACCAGGGAAGCGCAGACAGGTGGTCACACCAGACATGGTAGCAGAAACCAGATGGTTCAGGTCACCATAAGTTGGTGTGGTAAGCTTCAGGGTGCGGAAGCAGATGTCATAGAGAGCCTCATTGTCAATGCAGTAGGTCTCATCAGTGTTCTCTACAAGCTGGTGGACAGACAGGGTTGCATTGTATGGCTCAACCACAGTGTCAGACACCTTTGGAGATGGCACAACAGAAAAGGTATTCATGATTCTGTCGGGGTACTCTTCCCGGATTTTAGAAATGAGGAGAGTCCCCATTCCTGATCCGGTGCCACCACCAAGGGAGTGTGTGAGCTGGAAGCCCTGAAGACAGTCACAGCTCTCAGCCTCCTTTCGAACAACATCAAGAACAGAGTCTACAAGCTCAGCACCTTCAGTGTAGTGACCCTTGGCCCAATTATTTCCAGCACCAGACTGTCCAAAGACAAAGTTGTCTGGTCTGAAAATCTGACCAAATGGGCCAGATCGGACAGAGTCCATGGTGCCTGGCTCAAGATCAACAAGAACAGCACGAGGTACATACTTGCCTCCTGTAGCTTCATTGTAGTAGACATTAATCCTCTCCAGCTGAAGGTCAGAGTCTCCATGGTAGGTACCAGTTGGGTCAATTCCATGTTCATCAGAGATGACTTCCCAGAACTTAGCACCGATCTGGTTACCACACTGGCCAGCCTGCATGTGCACAATTTCCCTCATGGTTGTAGGTTTAGCAGCTTCTTGCTAGTAGTAGGTATGTCGCTTGTTGTTGTGAGTACCAACTCTCAAACAGCCCATCAGGTCTTATATATGGTTGTTCTCCTGCTTCAGTGTATAAACAGATCCTTAGTAACCGTTGCCTGTTTAAACATGAGCATGCAGGGAACCTTTAATTCAGATTTGTTTCACAGGACATCGTAGAATAGCTATTGAATTGACATTGATATTTTATCATTTTTCAATCATTAATCTATCCAACAAGTCTGTATTGCTTCATGCATACGGGTTTTAGTAATTTATATTTCGTGATTTGGTGTAAACAAATGTGCCAGTCTACATCTGAAATTCAATAACATTGAGTTTCTTTGAGGTACCAGGAACCATCAACCTAATCTTCTTGGCCTCAAGCACTTCCGCCTCACCTCCCCGTAGGCATGTCTTGCCCATACATTAATATTTCAGACGGAGCGAGATATCCATTACATATAAATGTCAGTATACTTGGAGCCAACTTGGTGACTCACGGGTTATGAATGGAGCCTTACAATTCAATGATTAATGTTTTATTCCGTTAGCAGTGTTAATAAATCTAAATTGTCTCGTAAGGGGAATTCGTATAAAAATATAAAGTCCCTTCCTTGGTTTATAAATCTAAAATACTAATTCGTTTCAGCGATGAAAACTAAATTGTTATCTAGAGATAGTGATAATTAGATGATCGCCATTTTCTGTTTGAATTTAGAAGGATCTTAACTGCATTCATTAAGGTCGGGTCAACGTGATTGGAAATATAGGTTAAGTGTTACTCGGTAATAGACCGGTCCGCAAACATAGATGTGGTGTGATTTCACGATACCAGTGAGATGCATCATGACCTGTAGCAAAGAAACGTTTCTTTATCATCCAGACTTACTGCATATCCCAGTGAGACGTTATTTTCAAGTGCTGTATAGTGTTTCTAAGCATAAGTCTATAGACCCAGACAGACATCACGGGATAGCTCATGAACGAATAATTATATATAAGTATTCATATATATATATATATATGTAACTCTAAATCTATTATTTAAACTTATACTATACCAATAGGCTTTTCTCTTTTCCCTGATCAAGAGGTGATTATTTATTTAAAACATTCACCCTATAACTGGGCAATCCTCCATGCATTAGTGCATGTGTATACAAGGACAGAACCGGAAAACACCACCACACATACCATTCATACAAGATTTAGCCATTTCTCCAGGTAGTGATACTTTTACTTCTCTAGAATTATATCTTGTTGTTCAAAGCAACGAATTGTGAAAAGTGAGTTTCATCAAATCCATCCTATGTAATACAGATTCACCTTTGTCTTTTGGGGGAACGGCAAACTGTTGTATGATATTTCTATGACACATTATCACACATAAACCTCAGCTTGATATATTAAGATATAACTAGCAACGTAATCCTGACGAGTCTAACTACCCCCGCGAGTTGAGCATCTAATTTCTGATAAGCTCTCTGAGACATAAACCTTTGATTAAATCTTTTATGATTTTCTCTTCTTATTGGGCATAGTAGAACACGAATATTGCATTTTGCGACTGGTTTTGCAGAGATATAACACGCAAGGCGGTTAGAGGCGGTCTGAGCGGTACTCGTTGTTAGGCGAGGACAAAGTCCATTAATGAAAAATGGGGTGTAACAAACACCGTGGTCTGTTTCAACCTGTATGGATTATTAATGCGTCGTCAGCATAGATCAGGTACAATCACACACATACACACACACCTAGCAACGGAACTCAGTAAATTTTGTAGGAGTATATATTTTATGAATCTCTTAAATATCGTCATCCTCTTATAATAAAGCTCCACTGATAAGGACTTTGCTAGGGATTAATGTTGAAAAAATATTCAACTTGATGGTGTATATAATTCACTCTTTACAAACAAGGCAGATCAGAATTGTAAGAAATACATCTTTCAAAGGGGAGCATAATACTGGAGCTGTTTATGTAGTCGTGACTAAGGTAAACATGAGCAGGTAGGGAACCTATACATCAAAGGGCTCTCTGCATGGGGCAATGTTATTGGTTCTGCCTATCAAAGTTCAATTATTCTAGAAATTCTGTAGGACAGGCCCTTGGTACTAGCCGCCCTTATATGAGCATGTCTCATTCTTTGATCTTGGTCTCATCTTTGCCATGTATAGATCACTTTAAGAGATACTTGTAGGCTATAATATACACAGTAGGGGAGGAGTTAATACACACGGGCAGCAGGTTATAACTTGGGGGCAATGTGGGTTAAAAGTATGTACATAATGTACTTTTAAGCTAGCGAAATCAAAGTGGTCAAAAACCGAATAAACTATATCTGATGAAAAGTTTGTATGTATACCATGATAAAGGCAATATCAGGCAGCATATAAAAGTCAACTATCGTTTGAGGTGCCGCCTTAATTTTTTGTATGTATAATAGCCTTCATGTTTGGAGTACGTTCTCAAAGACCTGTACAAGATAATAACCGTAAGAGTTTGATAGAGGATCCTCTATTCCAGGAGACTACAGGAATTACTATGTTGCATATTTCTAAAACCAAGAATTGATCAGCCTCGAAGATATTCAATAAATCGAACGAATCTAATAGAACTCCTCTTTACAATACCTTGGCTATTGGTACCGATCACCTATAATCATCTGCGTATCATTGAACTTCTGGAGTGCGTAGTTAGAATCTATAGTCTTTGTCACAAATTACAAATAGATACATTTTTTAACATTTTAATTACACATAGCCACCATGTATGCTGATGACCTGTATCTTACTTTCAGGGGACTGGTCCACCTATCAATTAAAACGAGGATGCAAAAAGATTTGAATAAAATGTATAATTTGTTTGAAGAAAATCTCAATGTAGGTCAATGTAGGTAAACCTCGATTAATGTGGTTTGATAACAAGAAAGATTTAATCCCTGTGAGCAAATGCATCCTAAACCAAGGGCTTTAGTTGTAGTACAGAAATTCAACTATCCTGGTGTAATGAAACTCTCGGGAAGACCAGCTGCAAATGGCATCATGAAACAAAAAGATATTACCCAATGTTTGAGTATGTTGATTTTCAGTATTATTCAGTTACAAAAAAAGGATAGAACAATATATCAACCTATACTGAATTCAAATAACCATGTAAGCGACGAACTTCATCTATTGATGTTAGTATATCAGATATGACGGTAGAATGTAAGATAAGACCATTATTTTACAGAAGAACAATCAAATTATTGTGTAGGATGTACTGGTGGTCTAAAGAAGAGGACACTTTATTGAAAGATACACCCAGAAGCACCAGATTACAAATGAAGCTTAGGTTAAAAGTAAAGCGATCCAGAACAGGTTTTTTAGAAACAGCCCTATTCATCAAGGTACGATAAAAAACTTTTTGGTCCTCAATCAAGAATGTTTTCCTAGACCTAGACCTCATACAGGTATAATGAATAATGTATAATGAAATGAAAATGACCAAGATTGCACCATTTAACCACACTTTAAGTTACATCCAAAAAAGGTTCACACATTGTTGCAGCTGTTTATTGTGTCTACAATATACACTTTACTAAATACATAGGGCTGCATCCCAGAGTAATACGACATGACCGATCTGATATACAACATATGTAGTAGCAGATTAAATCCAATGTTGCATGTATGGTATGTGATATGTCTTTGCCCATTAACTTCTGTATCGTCTGTATTGGATATTATTATATACCTGTGGTAGTATATCCTACACATACGGCCCGCTCCTACCCATGTCGTATTTATATCCGTACGACACCTAGGTGACGAACGGGGTATGTATGTGGCGTACGGGGCATGTACGGCGGCGAAATAAAAAAAACCACTCAGAAGCAAGGTTAAATATTGGATATTTTAAGGTATATAATAATAGAGAAACAGGCTTACTGTCTCCGTACAGATAAAATACTTGGTAAAATCGCCGATTTTACCGCGTATTTATCCGTACGGAAACAGTAAGCCTGTTTCTCTATAGTACACGCGTACGAAAGAACGGCCACACATATCGGCGATTGTGTTGTATCCTAGTTTTTCTCCTGAGTGGAAAAAGGAACGGATTCTTGCAACTCAATGGGGGAAATATGTGTCACAAATGTTTTCCATTACGAAGGGGACTATTAAGTCTGTAGATGACTAACTAGATTACATCTAAACTAGCTGGTTCTCTACTGATATATTCCCGTGCTGTGCAGCACAGAAACTGATGATAAATTAGATTGCCAAATCATTATGAAGGAAGCCTTATATTTGAGGGGTAAAGAAAAGGAATGTTTCTATTTGTCCCTCCCTCAGTCCTAGTTATAATGTCTGGTTTTATGTCTCTTTCTGCAATTGTCTGTCTTTATTTGTCCGGTCGTCGCACTGACTCTCTGTCTCACTCAGTATCTTATCCAGTCTGTCTGTATTTGTATGTCTGAGTCTCTATTTCGCTCTGTCCCTGTCTGTTTGTATGACGGTCAGAACCTGTCTTTCTGTGCATGGGTTTCTGTTTGCCTGACGATTTTCTTAGCTGTCTTTCTGGCTCTGCCCGTCTCTGTTTGTTAGTCTGCATGTATGACTCTTTATCTTCTTTTCACTCTCCCTGTCTTCATATAGGTATGAGTGATTCTCCGTATGTATATCTCTGTCCCTGTCTGTGTGCATATATGTCTGTATGTGTGACCTCTGTTTCTGTCTCTCAGTCTGTCTGTATGTCTGTGATACTGTATGTGTGTATGTATGTACGTATGTCTGTATGTATTTCTCGCGCTGTTATTGTATCTCTGTATGCATGTCTGACTTTCTACCTTATGTCTAATTCTCTGTCTCTGTCCATGTCTGTCTGAATGTATGTATCTGAAAACTCAATAAATTGAGAGCTTCTATTAACCTAAATTTAAAAAGAAAAAAAGTCAAAATAGCTTTGTCTGTTCCTGTCTGCACGTATACGTTTATATGTATGTGTGTTCATCTGTGTTAATCTGGATGTATATAGTTTTTCTGACTCTCATTCTGTGTCTCTATCTATATCCAGGTCTATATGGTTATTTGTAAACCAATGAAATGACAGATACCTGTGCTCAAAACACCATTTCTTGATAGTGACGCTCAGTACTTTTAATAACGGCATCCACTCAGCTCCCAATGTGCCCCGATATGCCCTATGATGCGCCTTCCGATAAAAAAATCAAAATCACGTCGGAAGGTCACATATAATAGGGGCAGTTGATCACTACTCTGCAATTAGGCACCGATGCAAAATGAGCGTCTACGTTTTGGCATCGATGAAAAACCTGTATCACCGGTTCTCGGTTTAATAATGATTAAATGCTGGTGCCTAATCGGGAGCATCGTAGAGTATTTTACCGAAAAAATAGCTTTCATGTATAAGATATCAATCAGAAAATTACGAGATTTTGGAATGAGAGAGAGCCGTTTTTGTAGGGTGGGTAGGTGGATCCGAGTTCGTTGGCGTCCCAAGAGCAAGTGGATGAAAGGTGTGTGACCGAATAAACAACGTGAGGTGGCGTCCTTAATAACGCGTCTCTTCTCTTCAAACATTACTGCCAACCCTCCAGTTACCCTAATGACTAACACAGAAGAGAGATAATATGGACTAAATTTATTGAGTTTACACTTATAGATAATCAACGAGATAAATTCTAGAATAATACAAGATGGGAGAATAGTCACAAGGTACTAAATAGGCCTACGGAGTACGGGAATTTAAGAAATTGAAAGAGAAGAGTTTTTGTAGGGTGGGTGGGTGGGTGGGTGGGTGGATCAGAGTGGATCATTGGCATCCCAGGCACAAGTGGATGAATGGTGTGTGAGGCGGCATGGTTATATGGCTGGGTTCATTTATTAACCACCTAATACGGAGTCTCCATGGGAATAGCATTGGGTGTGAGTATTTTGCTACCAGGAGATTACTGAGGCCCATAACCTCCTACAGGAGATTACTGGAAATAGTTCCAAAAACGTCATCGGGCCCCTACCAAGCGAAACATGAACTAATACATGCAGTGACAGCAGCAGACAATCACACAACGTCACAATCAATATAAACGAATGTTTACATGAATTAAATGAATTCATCGGTGGCAGTGTCTCCTAAACTCCATAATCTGTCAGATTACAGTTGACAATTAGTTCTTACCTTGTTTTGCCCTGTATATCAGTGTATAATCCATCCTCCGATGACAACACGAAACCAACATGACGAAGGGATACAAACTAACTGCCACCTCACGGGCAATTTAAGAACAACACTATTATTAACGATAGGTGACACATCGGTCAAGTTTCAGAAGAGCATCGTAATTATTAACAAAGAACGGTGGTTAATAAATACAATATAAACTGGTTTCCGATAAAA
The DNA here is from genome assembly GCA_950022655.1 of Alentia gelatinosa. Taxonomy (NCBI): domain Eukaryota; kingdom Metazoa; phylum Annelida; class Polychaeta; order Phyllodocida; family Polynoidae; genus Alentia; species Alentia gelatinosa. Next base: position 110,711,859 of record OX465579.1, read on the forward strand.
TCGGCCGTAATCTCCTCGGACTAGACTCTGCGTAATCACCTCACTATCATTCGGAGATTACTACGCGTCTTGTCCTCGGAGATTACTGCCGCTTGTATCTGAAACCAGTTAATATTGTGTATGTGACCGGATAGACTATATATGTATATATGAATTATAAAGCTACCACGGTTTATGATCATATAAAGACAGAGGTACCAGATCCTTACACCAGATGTCCTTGGCTACGCCGGAACCAGTCACCACCTGAGGGGACAGATTCTAAACCAGAAGGCGCTACCTGAGGGACCACGTCAGTCCTCAAGACCACGGATCGTTCTCATTCTTCAGGGATCCCTCAGCCCCTCAACACCTTCCTGAAAAAAAAATTCTTTTGCCGAGTGACAAATTACCAGTTTACCATAAACATTAGGGTTATAATAAAACGCTAATCCTATTTACAGCCAACTCGCAGTCGTGGTTATTATTATTATCTTACATACATATATATATATATATTTATCTTCCATTAGAGCGCAGGAACTTTATATACATATATATGAGTTTTTCTAACATAAAATATTAATTGTTTATTCAGACACCACCATCACCAGCAAAATAGGAATCGTTTTCTAAAGGCTTGGAACAACGCTGGCATTATCCTTCTTGTATCGGAGGTTGATGGAAAACATGTGCGCATAGCCAAACCACTAGGAGCAGGATCCTTCTACTACAACTATAAATATTATCACAGCGTGGTTATGGTGGTTGTTGCCAATGCAAACTACAAAATAATCTACATAAGTGTGGGTTCAGAAGGACGCTTACCTGACCAAGGTATTTGGCGAAATTGTGATTTGTTTCAACATCTTAATGAAAACACTCAAGAACTACCACCAGATAAACAATTAAATGGAAAATGGATAGAATCCCATTTTGTAGGAGAAGACACTTTTGGCCTGTGCACTCGCCTAATAAAGCCATTCAGCAAGAGGGCCCTTACTGAAGAGTAAGACATCTGCAACTATCGGTTGAGTATATTATATATTTGAGAATGTTTTGGAATAATGGCTGCACGATTCCAATAGGATTCTACAGACAACTATCTGTGCATCAGTTAGACACATTAACTTCTACATTCTTGCTTGTGAAGTCCTGCATAATATGTATTATTACATACCCATTCACGAAACTAACGCCTATACTGTATGTAAGTAATGTTCGGATACCATATGTATGTGCACGAAATTCTGTGTACTGGCACCGGGTGCGCGAAACAGGAAGCAGTTAGCTTCCGGGGTTGCTAAAGCACTAGCAACTAACTGCTACCACAATTTGACTTAACTAGTGGCCATGCATGATAGCCCAGGGTATCTACTACCCAAAAGTAGTCAGACATTTTTTGTGTGAGGGGTGTCATGGATTTTTGCAAATTTCCATATATGCTCCCCTACTAAAAGGGTTAAGGCATTATTTGCTGGATATTTATTAAATTGTGTACAATGACCCTGTCCCCTAGAACTGTACATAGTCAACTGTACATAGTCACTAGTAGTCGTCCCTGAGTGTGTATGTCTGGCATAGGCAGCCATCCTTAAAGGTTTAAGGGCTAAGATACCTCCTAGGCCCCAAGCTAGAGGTTGAATACCTTAAAGGGTTTGCAAGAGTATAAAAGAAACCAATGCGAGCCTATCTAATACAAGTGTTTGTAAAAACTACCAAAAATAAGAGCAAGCTCACAAGACACTTAAGTAAGTAGCATCAAACTGATAAAAGATAGTTATGATAAAAGACGAATTATGATTGATAATTCCCCATATAAGGAGGAAATCTAGCAACTATATAAAGTTACAACATAGGAAAGGGAGGCAATGGAATGATGAGGTGTACCACCAAAATCTTAATATATATATACAACAGACATTACAAGTGTAATAACAAACATTTTCTTGAAAAAAAAAACAAGAAAAAAAAAACATTTTTTATATAATTAAAATTACTCCCAGCACCCTAACCCACTACAAAAAAAACCCACGGGGGGGCCTAGGCCCCGAGCCTGACGAGATTTTCATAATCGAAACTACTGAGTGACGGGAAGCCCCGAAAACAAACGTAAAGCGTTCCCCAAAGCTTTCCCATAGAAAGCCTTATTTATAAAACAGGCCCCTGCCCCATAGTGGCAGGAGACCAGTCCCAAAATCCCACACCAGATGGCAGCACACTCCCCAACTGGGACACTGCCTTCATGGATTTACCTCCAAGCTCACCTGCAAGGTAAGTTTTAAGTGTAAAACCTGTCTTGATTTCACCATGGAAAAATGTCAGTCTGACATTTTAGCATGCAACAATGGCTAAGCCTAGACTTTTCACTGTGGAAAAATGTTAAAGTCTGACTTTTTAGCCTGCAATGATGGCTAAGACCTGCCTTTTTACCATGGAAAAGTGTCAAAGTCTGACTATTTAGCATGCAATGATGGCTAAGACCTGACTTTTCACCGCGGAAAAATGTCAAAGTCTGACTTTCTAGCATGCAATGATGGCTAAGCCCTAGCTTTTCACCATGGAAAAGTGTCAAAGTCTGACTTATAGCATGCAATGATTTCTAAGCCCTGACTTTTCACCATGGAAAAATGTCAGTCTGACTTTTTAGCATGCAACCATGGCTAAGACCTGACTTTTCACCATGGAATAATGTAAAAGTCTGACTTTTTAACATGCAATGATGGCTAAGCCCAGACTTTTCACTATTAGAAAAGACCTGACTTTTCACAGTGAAAGTTTAAGTCTGACTTTTTAGCGTGCAATGATGGCTAAGCCCGAACATTTCACCATTGGAAAATGTCAAAGTCTGACTTTTTAGCTAAGACCTGACTTTTCACAGACCTTTCGCAGATTCACAGTAAATACAGTGGAGCAGGCAAATGTCAAAGTCTGACTTCATACCAAGAAAAAAGTCAACAATATTTAAGTACGCCCCCCCCCCCCCACTTTCAAAACGTTCTGACGCCACTGTAATATTACATTTAATGTGAAACTCGGCACTTTCCACAATTATAACTAGTCCCATCGTTAGCTGTCGTAATAAAATATTTTTGATCGTGGATGGGGCTTGTTGCTTGAAGGCCTTACTCATATTATTATATTCATATTTTTTGTTGAGTATATTGAGTATGCTTGACTCACTTTCTGTCTGCCTATCTATGTCTGTGTCCCCGTTTATATCTTTGTCTGTATATCAGACTGTCACTCTCTGTCTGTATCAATGTATGTCTGACAAAGACAACTTGTAGGAGCTAAGTATGTATGGGTCTCTTTCTCTGTATCTGGAATGGATATCATTTCAATGCCATGTGGTAAAGTTTGTCCCATCAGATATAGCAGTTTGATTATCATAGAAGTGAATGTCCTATCAGCTATAACAGATACTATGGAGAAACCAAACAAGAGTTAGTCCTGTTGTTGTTTATCGCACGATGGCAAGATGGCGTATTACTGCGCGAGGCGAAGCCGAGAGCAGTGATACGCGATCTTGCCGGAGTGCGATGGACAATAACACGACTAACTCGAGTTTAGTTTAGAATTTATCCTACCCCACCCATCTAAATTACTTCTACATTAACAAATGACGTCATTTGTCAAGTGTATCCCACTAGAGCGATATTTTTCATTTTTCTGAACTCCAGACCGAATACAGTGACCCAATGTTAAGCCTATGGAGTTTTTTATTAGGGGTAGGATAAAATCCTAGACAGCTCAAATCTGGCCCATCAGAGTAGACAGTTAAAATGTCAATTGTAAACAGAGTCTGGGTGAGCTGAAGGTGTAGATCCCTAATGAATATTACAACAAGAAAGAAGGGGTGGTTCTGCGTGATTATCCGATTATGTGATGGCTCAGTGTAGGCCTACTACTATGTTTTATGTATCCTGGCCACTAATCCATAATATTTCCAGCTAGACAACTTAGAATAGATATTGGCGGTTAGTGTGACCCATCAGATGGGACAGTTTGAATGCCATATGGTTAGGTCTGTCCCATCAGATATGAAAGCATACCACATTTAGTCATTCTTACTAATATCTAGTTTCCACATCTAGTAGAAGAATTCAATGTCCATAGTTAACTGTTATAAATTGAGTGGAGGCAAGACATAGTCATCCCCTTGTCTTTAAGAAGACTATTTACAGAAAGAATCTATTCTCTGTCCACCTATATCTTTCGAAACCACTTCAAGCACTAGACCAGATACTGGGCCCCTGATCATTTCATTTAGCCTTTGGAGTTGACCCATGGATAGTGACGATGGTGGCAGAGCGGTAGACTAGGCAAGATCAGTGTTGGTGTAAGGAGTCTGTTATCTGATAGTGTGTGTATGGGGGACTGGGGGTAAACTTTTACTATATTTGTTTGTTATCTATATGTCTATGTATGTCTGATTGCAATGTATTGTTTGAAAATATTTCGATGAAAAACGACACGGTGAAAAATATGTCTTCCCTATACCAAGTAATATCACAGCCTTAGCTCCTGTAAACCTAGGTGTATTTCCAAACTTCTCAACAGGCGGCGTGGCGGCATGAGCTGCTGCGAGCTGCTCAAGTTGTGTTACCTGTCCCAAAATAGTTTCCCTGACCTCACCCCCTGGCCCCCACCTCATATCTCCGACATAGGAGGTAAACACAACACTAGCTTCTGCTTTCGTCTTAACATATATATCAGCGAAAAACAGGACTAGACTTGATATTCACACCACAGTCTTCAAACTAAGAAGAGGACCATGAATCTATTAATCATATAGCGAGGAGCCTTGATTATATCTCCGGAATTCGTCGCTTACTTGCTGTTGGAGTTTGTCTGTGTCCCTCATTGGGGAGGAGACTTGTTTATAGGCCAAGCTGAGCAGCTCACAAGTTGGTGAGTCACGTACTGCGTTGTCTACATGTGTTTGCGAATACTGGCTGGTTTATCCTATACCATTTTTACCTCACCGATTATTCAAATAGGATACGTACAACATATTTTCATTCATAAATGCAATACCGTTGCAATACATTCATTATAGAATTTGCAGGATACATAATCTTTCCTTGGAGTCATAGAAGTTACTCTGACTTGTTTACATGAACAATATGTTAAACGTCTTAACTGGAGATATGAATAGTTTGTATAAAGGTATGTATGATACAGTTATAGACTAACTTGTACTAAATATGATACAGTTTGTCGACTCTCGATCAGAAAATAACCACGAATAAGCGTTCTATATATTTACACATCAGGGGTTTCCCAGAACCGGTCAAATACAGATTATATGTAAAGATATGCATTTTATGTCCATTCATTATTTTTATATCACTAATAATTTGTTTATGTGTGTATTATATTCATATCTATATTTTTAATTATGGCTAACGATATCGAGCTCTGATATTGATAGGCCATTTGACAATATGCAAAGCTTGCATATTCATTACACAGGCGGTGTTCGTTGGGATTATCAAGAGACGTCACGAGTTTGAGTTTATTTATGCCACACATTTAGTTGGCTCCATAATTTCACGAGTCGAAGACGAGTGACATTACGCAGCCAACAAAATGAGTGGCATAAATAAGCTCAAACTCAAACGAGTGGCGTCTAGATTTTATCCTACCCCGTTTCCATATTTTTTCAGTATCAGAAAGTAGTGGCATAAACAACACTTTATGTCACTACCCGTGACATAAACAAATCCCATGTTAAGCCTATGGCGTTTTTTATTAGGGGTAGGATAAAACACCATCTCTATATGTTTAAGATGTCAAAACACAATTGCTACTAAAAGGAAAAAGAGCATGATGATAAACTACCTGACGTTCCTGTTCAAACTCTATTGTAACTGTTCAAAGAGAGTGTCGTATACATACGAATATAAGCATTTGGGTGTATATTAATAGTAAAATTATCAGTCTTTTTTTATGATGTTTTGATAACATCTATCTTTACATTACAAAGAACGTGCGGCAATGGACCCATATCCGAACATCTAAAAATGGAAATAGATGTTCATAATCGGGATAAAAAGCCCGTGTTGAAAGATCCGAGGTGAGCTCAAAGATTTCCTATTTCACGTAACTGAAACCTGTTTATGAACTATTCGAATATTGATGACTATTTCACTCCGATGAGAACATCTTCTGTGTAAATAACCATAAATTCTAGTGTATGATAAAAGATAAATAATATTGTAAACAAGATTCTTACGAAATGCATATCTTAGAAAACCGCATGGAAACGAATAGAGACAACCGCAGACTCGTCCTAATATCCAAACAGCATATTCAGATTGTGATATCTGATATTGAAGAAAGTAGTGGATTATGTTATAGTGACAATAATACGTGGCAATTGGTTGTATATATCACTGACAGTACTCTGCTGGACCTGTCTGCTCGGACTATAGCCACGACTCCATCTCTCGTACAACATGGCCTTGACATCAACCTCCCTCCGAGGATCATCGCCATGGTCTTCACATCCGCCATTCGGACCCTCGTCACGTAATTACAATATTGTTTCAGTCATATTGGTACACGGATGACTCGGCCCCCTTGGGACCTCGGTCCCCGTTTCGCGGGGGTATCTCGGCCCCCTCGGCCGTTTTCGCGCTCACACACACAAATTTCAGGAGTTTCAGATATTAAACTTGGAATATCTCTATTAATACTAGGAGTATGAACAAAATTCCAAAAGTATATTAACCAGAGCACTGGGATCTACATGTTATTAACATTAGTTTAATTGTTTCATGTATCATTTAAAATGAGGTACTTTTAACATTTTAACTGCAACATGATGCCTTCCGGCATTCCCCTGGCTATGGCAGCATGTATATCTTTTATGTTCTTTATTTATATTGGGTTACAACAATGTTACATATAAATCCGTTGAAGTTGATAACTAATATAAGATACGTCTTCATACATGGTATACTCCAATAATATATAAGTCGCTAGTCTCATCTGAAATTCCAGACTTACATCGGAGATTTATAACAACCTTGCACATGGACCAATCAATGAGGTCTGCTCTGCATGGTAATCAAATAAAATTATCATTACAGAAGATAAACATTATCATAAACTGAGTCAATATAAAACTCGATATATACTCCAAGTGCCGATACAAATGGTCGTAAATATATGACAAAATATTCCATTCAAAGCATAACATTTCTTGCAGGAATTAGAAGGTTTCTGATTTTATCTCACCCCGTATGACATTACTTATTGATGAAATGAATCACTGAATTAGCCGTTGAGTATTGGGTACACGAACTCCATGGCCGTGGAGTACGAGTTCCTAATGTTAAGCCTATGGAGAAAAATACCGGGGTGAGATAAGGGGCCAAATACATCAACAATCAGTCACAAGGACTATTTCTCCCTCAGTCGAGTCTGGGCCAACATATCCACTTACCCCCGGATAGGAAATAAAACTTAAAATATATTCATAATACTAAAAAAATAATTTAGATATGGCATTTCCCGTTTTCGCTGCATGGGTGAAAGCTGTGAAAGCGGGGGGGGGGGGGACGTGCCGATGGAGTCGACAGGACCCGGGGGGGGGGGGGGCGAGGTGCCACAGGGGCCAACACATCCGGGAATCGTTATATCAACCTCCATTTTAATTAGCAGAACTGGGTCCTGTTTTATAGTCGTGACAATCACTAATAGTGATCGTTTCCAGAGCGTTGTGTTGCATAGTCGTGATGATTACTTAACAGTGATCAGTCTCAGGTGTGACTGATTGAGACTGACCGTTTTGTGTTGCATAGTTGTGATCATCACAAGTGATTTTTCCAAAAACAATCACTAAAACGGTCACTTTTAGTGACAAGGCTATACATGTCACTATTCCGCCCTATAGACCTACTACGAATGGGAGAGTAGGCAAATTCAAATAAATATGGAGGTCTTCACCTTGGAGGTGAGGATGTCTCTGATTTAGCATGTATTTTACGTCCGATTCCCATTTCCGGTTTGGATAGACAATTTCCTAAATTGACTTAGCGAGGACAATTTGGTTACTGGCAGGTAAATATCCATAGAAACAGTGATTGTTTTGATTGGATCACTATAATAGTGATCGTTTCAACAGGGACCGTCCTATTAGTGATCAAATCAACAGTGATCGCACTGTAAAATAGTGATCGGGTCTATGCAACGCAAAACAGTGACGGTCACTAATATGGTCACTAGATCAGTCACTCTTTTTCCGTGGTCACTAATAAAGACGTCGCTGTCTATAAAACACCACCCAGGGCACATGTGCAGGGAGGTTTGATATATACTCGTACTATAGGTATAATTTGTAATCAGTAACAAGTCCATAATTTTAATAAAAATGCCAATTTCTGGAGCCAAGTACAGATACTGCTATTATTTCACTCTAACCAAAGAGACCAATAAACTTTAATGTTGTCGTATAAATTCCATTATATGGTTACAATGGACTAGCATAAGGCTGACATTGGCCGACGAAAACGGCGGGAATTTTTGAAAGTCGGTCAGTGGTGCTACCGACCGTGCGTCGGTTTCAATTTATCGGTGACAGTGCATTGTATGCACTGGTTCTATTGTATATATTGTCTTGGTACACACAGACTTCATTGACATTGTTACATAGTCTATGCCAAATTAATCGCTGAACATTCTCTGCAGGTGTCGTTTCCATTCACCGATCTGAGATCGGTATACAAAATAAATCTGTGGCCCGTTTCCATTGGCTTACAAACACGGTGTAGATTTTTTGTGTTCTCCTAATAGCCTATTTCCATTGGCTATCACCGATACACAGTCAGGAACCACCAACAGACCTAAACAGTGCTGACACAACATGGAAATAGGCTATCAGGAGAACACAGAAAATCTACACAATGTCTATCGGCCAATGGAAAAAGGCCTATCAGTGGTTCCCTACTGCACATCGGTGACAAACGGTCGACCAATGGAAACGGGCTTTCTAGTCCGAGAGAATGTCAGATCAATAAATGAGATCACATTCTGGTGTGGAAAATTCGCAAATAGAGATGTTACTTTCAGCCGCTTGCCAGTTCCGGCATCATCTACGAAGCTATGATGATAATATAAGAGCTATGGCAATGTCTAAAAACTGTGGCTTCTAGTGATGTCAATTTGGTGTATCATGTTACGTGTACGTGCAGATTGTCAACGTTTATCATTTAGGTTGACAACGCAAGGTGCTGCCGTCTTCCATGGCCTATGCTTATGTATTGCAGCAACCCGGAGCGGTACCGACGCCTATCGTCATATTCTGTTGGATGTACTATACATGGGTTCAAAAGCATATCCTACAATTCACAATGGCGCCGCCTAGTGATCTAGTAGAATATAACGCTCTGTCTCCTATGTCCTCATCCAATAGATCAAATAGGCCAATATACAATTCGGTTGATTTATTTAGGAAATACTGAAACATATGTGGGGTTTTTTTTAAATTTCCTTAAAAACAACTACAGTGGTCTTTATCTGTTAATATCTAACTGTGCAGTATTGTCCAACTTATTGGAATTTATATATATATATATATATATATATATATATATATATATATATATATATATATGTGTGTATATATATATATATGTGTGCATATATATATATGTGTGTGTATATATATATGTGTGTATATATATATGTGTGTATATATATATATATATATATATATATATATATATATATATATATATAATACATATAGCTAGCTATAGAGCTCTATAAAGCTAGTATGATGACCTGTACTTGTATAATGATATTATTTTCTATAACACTTGAAGATAATCATATTCAATTTCTATGAAAATTACCTGAGCCGAGCAGGAAGTGAATGGTTCAGATTCTAGATCTATATCTCGCTGGATTTTGCTTCGTTGGTAATGTAAGCGATGTCTTCATCGGATACCAGCTGTTGACAATCGGTGGATAAATGTTTAACTACAATCTTTCGAATTTTTACATATTTTGGTTTTAGATCACCAGGATTGTGTTTGAAACACACAGGTATTCAATGACAATAGAAGTCCACAGATATGAAAGTATGTATACACTGAAAATCCTCTGAATATATATACATTTTACGATACCAATCGTCTGGTCAATTGTGAATGCCAATAATATGCTCGTAATTCTTTTGGCTTGACACAGAGGCTATCATAAGAAACTCAGATGGTCAATCATATCGATGACATCTCAGTGGCCTAAGGAGAGGCTCTCTGTGGTTGAGCTGCTCGGGAAGGAGATGGGGACGGCGGCTCTGACTGGTACTTCTGGCACTCTACTAATTGAGTGGCTCATGGAGGGGTTGTTAACGACAAAACCCAACTCCAGACTCTCTCTGCTTGACCTCACCGGATTTGTCGCATCAAGTAAGAAAATTATATCAAGTAGGATAAATAGTGTTACATTAATATATTCATCAATAAACGGAAGGTACACATGGAAATGGAATTCAGAAGTATGCACGAAATTATGTGTTATTGAGACATAAGTCGATACCAGAATTAACACAATTTTTACTACTTCATCTTATATGCAGTTTTCCAGACTAAAGGTAGGGTACTTATAGTAATGGGAACTCAAAACCTAATCAGACTTTCACATCGTTTTGTGTAGGTATATTACTGTAGCTTGGGGATTTATCTTGACATTCTAAAACTAACGATTATAATTCCGTTATTATTGATTTCAGATATGTTTTTGGTACCTCTACTCTGGCTCCCCCCGGAGGAAAGAACAGCTGAGGTTTTACTGAAAGAAATTCATTCCAAATATGGTAAGAACTGCAAGTAGTATCATATCAATACAATATGTTGCCTTGCATTAATGCATTGAGAATATATGATGATAATATGGGAGGGAAAAGGTCATATTACCCCTTTCCTATGTATGAGATAATTTTGATATCCTAACCGAGCCAATAAGTATTGCTGATATTGTTTGAAGTTGATTAATTGCATATACATGTATATACATATATATAAATACTATCAAGAATGCTTGGTCTTTCAGGTCATTTCCTTACTGATGAGGATGACAATATAGAGACAGTTTTGAATTGGAAACTCACTCAGCTGTCTGAATCATCCGTCCATGGACGTTTCGAGGGAACGGGTAAACTTAAGCATGGCTTTTTTCATGATCGTAAAACCAGGCAATACCTTTATAATACCTATAACAGGCATAAATGAAAAAAAAATGTCTGGTACTGTAGTTAACAATGAAATATTAAATTGTATAATATATCTCTTTCTTTTCTAACTTTATATCTATAGTAAATGAACTAGGAAAGTACATATTGGACAGAGTGCCATAGTGTCAATGGATCCTACAAAATAAAGACAATCCGATAATCCGCTCTTGTTTGGATTATTGGACCCATCGTACAACATATCCTCTGCCTCACGCATAGGCCCAGTAGAAATTCGGCTGGACACAGAAACCAACCTGGCCGACTGGGTGTCCATGGGGGACGAGATCCTGGGATTGATGGTTGCCCAGCGCTCCCCGTTCAGACTGACAGTCAACAAACTTGCCATAAATAACTTTCACATCCGCCAGGCGCAGCACCTCCGCTGGGTGTTCTCACTCATAGACAAGGAGGTGGGTCAATACGCTTTAGCAGTTTTTGTGTATATTTCTCCAGATCATTAAGTCCTTCTTATCTTTGCTTATCATATGATGTACACTGCGAAAAACAAAGAAACGTAAAATAGAATGATCATATGAGGTTATGGTTCCATTGAGTACCATGGCTTAGAAGTCCCGATCACAATGTGCGACTGTAGGGCTTGCAACTAGCGGAACTAGCTTCTGCCATTGGATGTCTATCACTAGTGTGCATTGTTTCTGTGTTTTCTTAACGGTACCTGAAGTATTAATGAAGCGATATGCATGTATAAACACACCTCATTGAAGCTGGAATACCAGGGAATGGGCTGCAGTCACTGTTACATCTCTGGATGTAACTTAAACAGGTATTATAAACATATAATACTCATATAGTCGGTCCTTTTATGCTACATAATATGTTGCCAGGTGTTTGTTTGGCTGCAGCCATTGCGTAACCAAGCAGATAAGGTGCGAAACCAGCCTGTGGGAAAAGGTCTATTGTTTGCTACTGGGCGTACCTCCGATATACCCAGACGGCGACTAGCGGTACCAAATATTAAACATGTTTGATATTCAGAATATTTGCGACTTGGTGTACCCGAGGTACCTCCAGTCGCACAGTGTGAACAGGGAGAGTTATACATACTATAGCTATTACGGGGATCCTAATAGCTTTATGGATTATATTCATAGTCTCAAAACCTTTCTTCATAGGCAATGTGGCTACTTGTTACAATGTAAAGTCACCTGACAATTAATTAAGCCATTGGTTAAATAACCAGCTTTGTCCTCTTTTTGTTTGTTGAATTCTTGCTGATTGCATCGCATAAATATTTACTACTACTTTGGGGTCTGGGGATTCTGTGAGAGAGATAATACCTTTAAGATGAGTAATTCAGTTATACTGTAAAGCAGCATATATCAAACTCAACAAGGTGATAATAGGAAAGTTTAGACATTTACATTATTCTTAATGTAAGTCCAAATACAAATGGCATCTGAACAATTTTACATTTACTTTCAGATAGTAAAGAAACTAGGCGTGTATGGATACAGACGGAGTATTTCCCGTACATTCTATGAATTCCATAAGGACCTCTCAAAATTCACCAACCTGACATGGTTTGCTTGGGCCACATCCGGGCAAAAACTTCTGAGCCGGTTTGATGTACAAGAACCAGCGCAAGAAGAGATCCTCCTCCGAGCAGTTCAGGTCCTGCACACGTGGCACCATTTAAGCGAGCTGCTCTTAAACAAGGTCACCCTGACAGGTCAATTGGCAGCCATTCTTGGTGCAATTGCAAACCCTCTGCGTTTGCTGTTTTTCCGGTCTAACCACCTCAGTGAAAAGGACCTGGAGTACTTCTCTACCTGCCACCACGTGGCGGCACTGCGGGAGTTGACTATTGAGAAGATGGATCTCACCGCCGTGGGGCACCACCTGGCGGTCCTCTGCCAGAACGCCTCTTCTCTCAAGATGCTGAACCTACAGGATATCAGCCTGGTTGATGAGGATAAGATCAACATCATGGTCGGGCTTCAAAATGCATTGAATGTGGAGACTATCGTCTTGCTCGACAATGAAGCCATCTCGACGCTTGACACGTACGAGGTCATGGCCGACCTGGCTTGTAGCCTACCGAGCCTGACGATGTTTTATCTATTTCCATTTAATTATGAACCTTTTGAGAAAATTTACAGGGATAACGTTGAAGCTCTGTGTGCTAGGATTGTGAGCTCGAGAGGAAGAGAAGACTTAGTTCTTGCATATTAGTATTATAAGTATAGGTGAAACCCATATTAGCAGCAGCATACTTACCAGCAGTCGCTGAAGCTGTACGCCTCGTCTATACAATGAAACCCATATTAGGTTATAGTGTCTTGCCTGACCAATGATGTCTAACTGTTCCTTATGACATTTACATATTTGTATGGGACCCCTATGAGTATATGTTATACAAATCCGGTGCGACGAAAAAGGTGTATTCATGAAATTACCAATGTAAATGTATAAAACAAGCAAGTTATTTTGATTATGAATGAAGGCTGATTTTCACTACAAACGGACGTATTAATTACCATAAAGTGCCTGCATTACATGATATGGTTTGTTTTGGCGCACAGCGTCGCTTATAGTGGTGTTGAATGCTGCTCTGATCTGTAGGCACGGTGGAGATCCGGCTGGACTGCCAGGCGAATGTGTCCGAGTGGGTGTCGGTGTGCGATGAGATGCTCGGGCTGATGGTGAGTGGACGCACGCCGTTTACTCTGAGTGTATCCAAGCTGTCTGTGAACAACTACCACATGAGACAGGCACCGCGCCTCAAGTGGCTGCTCTCCATGGTCGATAAAACTGTGAGTACTACCTTACAAATATTTACAATCAAGTACTTCCTGAGTGACTACCTTTGAGCAAACCAATTCCTGATATATCATTTCACTGAAGCCTATTTGATATAAGGGCGACCTCTGAGTTCCTTCAATTAGAGGCAATGGTTTCAATGCTTGAGATTCATCCTACAGCTGCCATGATAACCGATTGAATACAATTATTCCACTTGTCATTATATGCTACGTTTTTACATTACATTCTCAAGCTAAAGTTCATACTCCCGAAAGTATGGTATGATAGGCAATTGTGTATCAGACAGAATTGATATGGAAATGTTTGATGAGAGATAATAAAACTTGCAAGAAACAAAGAAGAAGGTTGTATACTACGCAAGCAATGATATTTTCATTTTTCAGTGCCTGAACCGTCTTGGGATATACGGCTACAGGAGAAGCGTGGATCTCTCGATCTATGAGCTTCATCAATACCTGAAGAACCTACCCAATCTCTCCTGGTTTGCATGGGCTACGTGTGGCCCAAAGGTGATCAAGAGTTACCATGGCGATGGTCCGTCTGACGACGAACTGCTCGTACGGGGGGCCGATGTCTTTCACACCTGGACGAACTTGACGGAAGCCTGCTTCCACGGCGTCATCCTCACCGACATGCTGGCCATCCTCCTCAACGCCCTCCCTAATCCGCTTAAAGTCCTCTTCCTAACGAAGAATGAGCTCAGTATCCGCGACATGGATTACCTGGCCTGGTGTCACCACCTGGACTCTCTCAGTGAATTGACCGTGGAGAAAAACAACCTGGAGAAAATGGGGCAGTATGCTGTGGAGCTGGCACAGAACGGGACGAGTCTTAGGTTCCTAAGCCTGAAGGACACACAGTTGTTGGAGTCTGATAAAGTGGACATCCTGATGGCCTTGCAGGGCGCAGTCGTGTTGCAGACCTTAGTTTTCTTTGATACACATGGAATGCTCAGTGCTGAAGGCTATAAGACTATTGTCGGGTTGGCGTGCAATATCAAAACTCTGCATAATTTTTACATCTTTCCATTTAACCACGAGCCTTTTGAAAAGTTCTACAGAAAGGATGTGTATGAGGCGTGTATGGGTATTGTAAAAGGTAATAAGAGGAACGATCTGTCATTGGCCTACTGAGCAATATTATAGTATAACCCTTGTAGGTTGAATACAGCCCTTATGTCTTCCAGAATGTTTCCTAAAATCTTTCTTTCTACAGCTTCATATGGAATCATTTACACTAGTAATTTATTGTAGACTACATATTGAAATTACAATATGGCTTTCTACACTGTAAAGAATTTCAGTGAAATATATACTGGATACTACCGTAAACATGGACGGTATATTACCGTAGTCTTAGGCCCGGCGTCCACCTACTACGATAGAATCGTAGACCTCCCGATATGGCACCGATACAAAATGTCAAAATCGGTGCCATATCGGGAAAGTGCATAATCGTAGACATATGTCTAGACATGCAAATCCAGCATGCATTGTATGGGGGTTTTATCGGTGCCTAATCGCGGAAACGTGGTCAACTGCCCCGATATTAGGTAACCTTCCGACGCGATTTTGATTTTTTATCGGGAGGTGCATCGTAGGGCATATCGGTGCCAAATCGTAGTAGGTGGACGCCGAGCCTTATCTACAGATTCATGCCATATATGTGGTATCTGAAAACGGTATTGTACTGTAAATGTATTCAGAACTGTAAACCATCCAATCTACAGTCAGTCTACAGTATGAAACAGTAAATAGGGATACATTAGATACACTTGGAATAATTCTAGCATCAGCAAAAAATCTAAACTTGTAGTGAAGAAAATCCAGAAGTTAACTTCATGAAAATGTGTAATAGATTTTCATTTATCTGCTGTAAAGTGTCTGCCATTTAAAACATATTAATTCTCAAATTTTAATGATATTATTACATTCAGAGTATTAAACACCACTTTCATGGGACATCTCTAAAACATAAGTAAAATTGACTTTATCCTTGTTAATGGAACCTTGTAAAAATTCTAATCACTATCCCTATGATATAGTCTGCACGGACAACATCACAGTTGAAAAAAAACTTAGGTGTTGAAATAACATCGATAACAATAATTGCAATGATCAATGATATTGATAAGCCAATCACTACTATATTAAGATACTAGATAAATCTTACATAAAACGGTTCTAGACACCCACAGTAAGGCTTATGGAGTATGCATATTAACGGGCCATTTGTATAGTATATCTATAAAGTTTTGCAATTCTATATTTACGGGTTACAACCGTAGTCGAAGTATGGTTTATTACAGTTAGGAAATACAGTGAGAAAAATATTATGGTACCCGTAAAATTAACGGTATTTCTCTGGCACCCCAGTTGCCAGGGAAAAACCGTAAAATTCATGGGAAGGTTTTGAAAGTGTAAATCTTTTAAATATATCATGGTGCATATCATTATTACCATTGATATATCTAGATGAAAGTACAGTGAAAACAACTTTACTGAGCATATATCAATAAATGCAAGTCTCGGATATCATTTATTAGTAAATCTAGTAGTTTTAAACACTAATATATAGGTAAATAAAAACCCAACAGCCTTGAAACTGCGTTTGCACTTTCTCATAGTCTATTCAACAGGTGTAATGAAAATTTCAATAACAAGGTCTCATTGACTCTCAAATTGCTTTATGTACAGTTTGGGTACATCATTTATTCATGATTGTTCAATGTTTTATAATAAATGCGTCAGGATATTTAATCAATGGGCTCAGCCCTCGAAAGCACTCAAACAAAATATGGCATCATAGCTCTTCAAAATGAGGCCATATTCTGTCACAGAGATCCTATTAACATATAAAATAATACTGTATGTTCACTGCCCTTTATAGTGGGACCAATGTGTTCTCATTGTCAACGTGTATATTGTTGTCACGTTGGACATCTTCTTTCTACTTAATGCCGATATTACAGAAGGCGCTTCTGACCACATAAGTTACCTTAATATGATCCGAAAATGAAGAGATTAGTTTCGGTGTTCTTTGAGTAGAGGGCATAATACCTCAGAGATGAGAATATCTCTTTTTATCACATACAAATATCACATGGCTAGAATAGGTCCGTATTTTGAACATTTATGTACATAAAAATATCACTCGCTTGCAATCAATCTGTCCTATAATACAGAAGTCAATACTAAAATCGATTGATGCATTGTTGAGTACCACTCTTATTTTGGGTTGTATTGTGCGTTGATCACGATGCAGAATCTAGTATGAAGGTATGCGAGTGGCCATGGGGAAGGTCTGGCGCATACCCATACAGTTTCCAGCATCAATGGAGAGAGAGTTGGATTTAATGGACAGATCTTGTTCCAGGGAGGCCTTAGTCCTCAGCAGGTGCTGCAGAGAGTTCTCGGACTGCCGGAGCTGGCCCTTCAGGGAGTACACGGTATCGTTGATCTCATGCACCTCCGACACCAGTCTGAAATTGGAAAAGAAAGATATATTATTATAGTGTTAAAAAGGAAGTCGACTAAACAAGACCACAGTGGATGATTTTTAATCATATGGTGGTTCATGATGAATTTTGCGTTTTAGGTAACTACCTAGAAGAATCTAGAGTATTTTGGGCAAGAAAACTGCATATTTATGATAATAATTTTCTTGAAAGACTATGCACCTCTTTTAGTGTTACAAAAATAACTCAACAAATGTAAATGACATAGTAGACTTATTCGGCTATGGGTCCATCCTGAGAGGAATTACTTCTCCATGAGAAACGGACTCATAGATAGTGAGATAACATACTGGAATAAATATAGACACCCTATTAGGACAGCTCCCTACTATTTTAAAGTGGTAAAAATGGCGTTCGGCGAAATTTGTGAAGCAGGCAGTGAAAATTCCCTGTGAATTCCTTTTCATCATTAAATGGTGATAGACAATTGGATCTTGATTATGTTTCTCACCTGTGCTGTACGGGATCCCTGCAGGCCTCAATGTTGGGGCGCCGGGTGCGGGTGGCTAGCCGGGTCTGGGCAACCTGCATGGGGGCTTCCTTATCCTGGATGCACTTCTTGAGAAGCTCGATGTTCTTCTCCATGTCAAAGATCTCCTGCAGAACCTGGAAAGAGCAACACAAAGCAGCATAATATGAGGATCATTGGTGACGTGAATAAACACTGATAAATAGGCTCTGTGTCGTTGATGATACTCTAGTGGGTTATAACAAAGCAAAATATTAACCTCTGCTTTTGGCCATTGGGGTCTTAAACTATGTAAATACAGTACTAGACAAACAACAAATAAATAAATACAGTTTTTGGAAAGAACATCCGATTGCGTAGGGCCCTTTAAGACACTTTACAGTCCAGTGATACAGTAAAGTATTGGACCGCCTTTTTGGCAGTAGTGCCCTATGATATAGCATCACGTGAAAATGGGTCACTTATGCGTCTAAACTCACTATTCATTCAATTGACACAAACCGCCTTGCCTTTCGTGCCAAAATTGCTATTACCTCAATTGTGCGCATAAAATCCGTCGGTGTTGGTGTTTATGGTACCTCTCGTGAAGATTATAGAATTCAATGTTCTTAATAGCCGTTCTTAATGCATACGACCTTATAATGTTTTCTGCACTTAGCAAATATCACCATGGTACCTTCAAATTCATTGGCCACACCATTCTAACCAATAGTTAATTAGAGTAATAATAAATCATAAATAATAAACCATAAATCATTAAAAAAAAATCATGAAACTATTCAAATTGTGTTAAATGCTTGAATTTTATTTAATTCGGAGGCAAGTTTGCATATGTGTCTACAAGGTTAAGAGTGGTTATATATACGCATGCGTGGTTCCCGCACCAACCATTCTACATGAACTGAGACGGACGCCATTCTTCCCCACCCACCCTTATAGACCCTATTGAGGTATCCCAGAATTCAGTCTGTTTACAGGTCCCGATGTTGCTTGTTACCGACGTGGTATGGTGATAAACCTTGAACTGTAACCCGAAATTAATGCAGTTTAACGGTTTTTATAAATCTTCAAATGGGAAATCCGATGTCAGAAATGGAAATTTCAGCTATTTCTACTTATAATTCCGAAATTATATTCAGGTTCTTCAAATACTAATGGGAGAACTGTGGTTCATGTGGTCGTGGTGTGGCCAGCGAGTCAGGAGCGGAACTTGCATTTACCCTGGGCGATAATAGGGAGATTAGTAACCTCTGGAGGGCGTATAGAATTATGCCTCTCATGAGTGAAAATGTTGAACACGGCCCAACAGGCGGACTTACGCGTGAGAGATGGTTCTGGAGGCTGTTCCTGGCGGTGTGTGTCTCACGGATGCGGTCTGTGAAGGCGTTGTTGACCGTGTTCCACTGGTTGACGTGAGCGTTGGTGGCTCTGTTGACGAGATTGTCGATCCTCGCCCTCGTATTTATTGATGCGGCACGCTCACTCTTTGATCGCTGAATGTTGTCACTGGAGAACTTGGCCCAGGACCCTGGGACGGAGATACTGTGGGTGTGCGGGGGGAATAACAGTCAGATGTGAGGACAGAAAGTGAACACCTTAACAAATACGACTAGAGGAAAATGAAACTTTATCTTCGACAACAGGGGTTCATAATCCAAATTAAAAAGAAGTTCTAGAAAGAAATCTTAAAGATATTCGAGATAACAGTAGAAGAACCTGTCTTTATGAATGGAACTTACGCGTTGTCCACACGTTCAACACCGTCATGATAAGCAATGCCTCGGGAGCTGTTGCGAAGATCGTGGCAGGCGCTGTCTAGGTTAAGAGCACCGTGTTTGTCACGGGAGTCCCTCTCCAGTTCATGTTGGGCAGCACGGCTTTGTCTGTTCATAAAGAAACAACAATGATTAGTATGCTGTCGTATATTGAGAACTTATAGCAATCGAACATAGCATTTGTTAGAGGTCCATTATGAATTTACTCGATACGGGACATATATATCATATCAATTGCGTTGTTATGTTATTCACAATTTGAAATCATGTTTAATACAGCCCGACCTTTTATATAAGAAATGAATTATAAATATAAAATGGGAACTCATCAATGATAGACTATGCATAATATGCCTTGACGTTGTGGTTGCCTACGAGCTTTGCATACAATGCAGAGGTCAGTTTCTGACCAGGATAAAAAATAGACGATGCTTACGCGATTTGGTTTGCGGTCTCTTGATTCAGTCTTCTCATTTCCTCTTGGAAGTTCTTAATTGTGTCAACCTCCTGAAAACAGATAGTAGAGAAGCATTTAAATTTGAAAATGTATCAATTTTTGAATTTTGTTATATATGGTTTGCCTTTATTAAATGACATACCCAGAAAGCATGAAATAGTGATGAATATAATAAGTACACATACCCTAATTAGCTGCTTCTCAACGTTATCGTGGACGAGGTCAATGTTCTGCCTCTTCTCACGGTTGTAGAGGCATTCGTTTGCTACATGCAGGGGCTTCTCTGTTTCAGCCAGGGTTCGTTCTAGTACATTCTTGGACCTCGCCAGAGCATCAATCTCCGTGACCATGCTGGACGTCTCGTTGTTCACCTCTGTCTTCCAGAAGTGGATATCCCCCACACGTTCTCCAAGCCTTCTCCCAACATCAGACTGTGTGGAGCGGGTTCGGTCGTCCACCTGGCGCACAAGCCGATCAGTGTCCAAACGAACCTGAAGGGCTCCACTGCGGACAACTTCAGAGGTGTTGTAATTAGATGCATTGGATGCCATCCAATCATTTGGTGTGAAGCGAGTATAGAGGGCATTGCGAGTTGCAGAGAAAACTGGTGGTGCCTTTATGCTGTCCAACTGAGTGAGCTGGTTGCGAGCAGATGCTGGGCCGGGCATGCTCTGGGAGAGAGGAACCCCAGGCTCATTGCGGGCAGGAGAGTAGTAAGTGGTTGGCCGCCATGGTAGGTTGGTGAGACTACGGCGCAATGGGGTGGGAGCTGGGTAGTTGTCATATGGCTTGTAGGCAGACTGCTGATTTGCTATTGAAGGCAGATAGTTAGCCTGACTACCATAGCCCATGTTGCTGCCAGTCATGTAGCTGGGAATCTGTCTGTAGCCAAGGTAGTCCATACTTGATTTGGGGTTTTACCTATAGAAAAAAAGAACACATATTCTATTCCTGAATTATATAACCTAAAAATGTGGTCTTTCAATAAAGATAGAGAGTCTTGAAATGTTCAACTGGAGTTAAGCCCACCTGATTCCTTTCATGACTTCACCGAATGATCGAAAGGAAACACCATATCTGATCTGCTCACACCCTTTAATTCAAAGAGGCTTCCGTTATTCTGTTTAACCATTTATAAAACACACAAATTAAATCATGATCTCTCATCATCTGATTTCTGAAGTGTTGCTCGAGTTAATGGTTTCTGGTGAACATTTCATAGTTTCCTTCACTGATTAGTTAATACTAGCGTCTCACTGATTCACATGCCGAACTTTCCCTGTCCAATTACTAAAATGAAATCATTTGACTATTCCTTAAACTCAACTGTTACTCTTTGCATTTCCTCCTGACACAGGAATGATATCCTTTGATTGACTGGTCCTACAGTATGTCTTTTTTTCAACAATATCAATGTATATTTCATACTTATGGTAACCTGTGCGCCACTGAAAAGATTCTTCGATTCTAGTGAATTTAACTTACCTACAATGCATTTAAGATCGATCTACTGAATAATTTGCCTTTTGTGGTTCGTTGCGTGCGAAGGTACAACACAGAGCTGAGCCTCGCAACCTCCCTGGCACCCAGTGGTACAACACATCTACAACATGAAACAACTACCCCCCTCCCCCTCCTTACATATACCCTCCCAACTCTTGATCGGTAGCTGGCAGGCAGTCTTGGCAGAAATGTCCATTAAAGGTATTATGGGTTCATATAGCGGTCCAAGTAAATTGGAGGAGACTACAGTTGGCTAAGCAGTAGCAATATATTACGGCATATTTGGCAAGTGAACCTTGATCTAGACTAAATTCCCACAACTAATCCCAGCCCTGGGCACGCTGTCTCAACAGGCAGGAGGAGGTTCCAGCGATATTCTTCAGAGAGCCATTGAAATACAAGTGCAATAGTTTTCTCATACGAGGGAAAGACCATATTGAATGCTTGTCTTCATCGGATAAATTACATGATCTATAATAGAAAGTCGACTGCAAATTGTTTCTGTTACATTGCTGACGTTAGCTATCGTGAACCACATGTATAACAATATTATATTCAGGATGAGGATAATTGGAGATGACATACTTCAAAGTTGAAATATATGTATTTGTATTATAGAATTTTCATGATGATAATCGGAAAAAGACACCTCTATGCCTAAAACCGTTGCAATCTATGATAACGGCTTAAATAATAGGAGAGATCTGTCGCTTACATTGACAGCCGTCGCATACACTTTCAATTGTTATGCATCGGTGTGTTATCCTAGATAAGTTGTTGTTATTGCAAGTGTTGTGATACTCTCTTGAAACAATAATATTATTTTAAACTTTCCAGGTGTGTACACCTATCCATGAAGTGATGGTACCTACCTGCTCTTTCAGTCCAGTCCAACAATGTCTATGATGTTATCCGCTCGGGCCACCAGACTTCACTACTGCAGAACAGTTGGAGGGGACTGCCTATATCAAGACGGCGCTGCCCCTGGTTACGGCAACGATAAGGAGACAGGAACGAGGCTAGACATAGCGCCAAGCAATATGCTACAGTGTTGGCACAATTCCCAAGGCAACCGTGATACCTTTGAACTATGCAAGTATGCAAGAGTACTTCTTCATGGATGTATTCTTCATACACAGGTGACTTTCTCGACTACATTTCCTTCTTGTCATTTAAGTGTAGCTCTGTTTAAGTAGGTGCAATTTATGTATTTAAATGTATTGTTTAGCATTTTGGCTTTTGAAAATGTTTATTTGGATGACTACTTGTGTACATACTGACCAGATTTGCTCGGTTATATAAGATGTCTTTAATTTTTACATTAGAAATTGCTTAATACTGTATGTAGCGCTCCTTTGTATCATTCATCTTCATTGTCACTTACTGCCAACCAGGAAGTAACATTCAGTTTTGTACAGCATTTTTTCATAGTTATTCATAGCGGACGTAAGAGTACATAGAATGCTTTTACACATGCACTCTGTCCTTTGCAAACATGGGTAATTTCATATAACATGTCTTTCATTAATCATAACTAACCTTTTTCAACGTGTGCCGCATCTATCAGAGCTCTGCTTCAAAATATTGATCGCAGCAAGTGGCCCTCGTATGACGTTCTGCGTAGAATCGTGTATTGCTAAAACCTTTCAATAGTTATAAATAGCAATGGTTTATTTAGCATGCTCCTCTGTGGTCATAATATCAATATCTTGCTGTAATGTCATTGAAGAGGGCTATAAAAGCTTTGCCTTTTGTAGCTATATAAATACTCAGAGATCTGGCAGGCATTACGGCCTGTATATTAACGGTGAGTGAAGGTTTTTAGTACTGAGAATTAATCTGGCATATCTTCACTGACCTCGCTCCATGTATTAGAGCAGAAATTATTAAAACATGCTTAGATTAGAATATCAAGGGACATTTCCTGAAACCGGTCCCGAGGCATTTCTCCGAACATAGTGGATGCTGTATTTCGATGATAAATACTTAGTGTGGTGATTCCAGTGACATAAACCTGAAATCTGAAATTTTGTGCAATGGAACATTCACTTCGGTAAAATTGAGATTGTAACTTTTTACACAACCACTGTTCAATTTGAGTTCATGAGTTACTTTGGTCGCCTATCCTTTCCTTTCTGATTAACATATGAAGTTACATTTTGCTAAAAAAAAAAAAAAAAAGAATTCATGGAGATTACAAACATATCTTTTATATCTGTCTAATTTAATGACCGAGTATATCATGACTACAGTACAAAATATAAGTATTCTTGACATGAATAAGGTTAAACTTTAGAGATGGAATCAAATCACACGAGACCTGTGTAGCCGAAAAAGATAAATAATATAAACAAGCTTGGAACTTTCATGATTACCTGGATTCAAGATTGTTACCTGGATTCAAGATTGCTAGTGGTTCTGTAGATTCTAATAAATATATTCATTTATTTCACCCTTAGTTTTTTTATCCCAGGCTTAATATTGGAAACTCGTTCTGCCCCTACGAATATTGCTGTCCATTCTGCATGGTCTATATCCTGGTGTCATCTATTGTTTTTAATATATACAGGGCTGAGATGGATACAGAAAGCAACTTGTTTTGGTCAGTCATTGTTCTCCAACTCATATTAATGCTAAGTGATATTCACTCAATCATAATATGATCTCCCTGTCAAATAATGCCCCTACAAGTATTGCAGTCCGTTCCCCATGGTCTCTATCTGCAAATCGTTTGAACGATATGTGATATTCTCTTTTGATTTCATATATGTACTATTTGGCGCGTCAATCAATCCTCAAATTTACACTTTCTGGTCAATGCTCAACGATAAGATACATACTTATTTTCTGAATGACGAGCCTCCAAGGGTCATACTTGTTACTTATTCATCATTCCATCATCGCCATTTATTTACTTTTACATACAATATCTTTTCAAGGCTATCAGTCACGATTGTTTATTGTCACATTATTCATGGAAGAACTGTAAAACCTTTACAGAATGAATAGAGTCACTTTAAATGAAAAGAGAAAGAAAAGACCATCCCATCGGTACAAATGTCTACCCGATGGAAGATATTAACAATATAGAGACATACATGACATAATTTCATAATTTTGATGTATAACCAAGAACACGACTATTCAGGGTAATAAAAGAAAAGCTTCTACGTTTTGAAGACAGAATTTGATAAACTGAATAAACGTTCTCTCTATTATAGCGTCATTTCAGCCATTTGGCTGACAACGTTACCCGTGCTTATAAAACGTATATGCATAGCTGAGGAATACATTCTGAAAAAATATTTTGGCATACAATTGTTTGGATTATTTTCAGTATCCTACAACGAAAGGTCACACGATCAGAGTAACGGATTATTATACTAGTCTATCATAAGAATGAGCTTACTTTATAGCTTCTAGAGATTTAACCCGAAAATAGTATGTTTACCCTAAGATGATATGGACCTACGCTTCTTCTTTCATTCTATCATTAGTCTGCTACCATATTTTATTAACTCTATGATAATAATTCTAAGGAGGATTTAACACTTTCAATGTCATTCCAGGTGCTGTAACACGTGTCCTGTATAGATGGGCTTGATCTCTGGACTCATTAGTTTCTCCTTGATAATCCTTTACTTCCTTATACAAGCAAAATCAATGAAATTATATGTGTAATACATTGAGTTGTACTTTATAAAGGTCTTGTAACAATACAAAATGAACGAAAAGATAAGATGTAATTGATAATAAGGGTAAAACGGGGAGAATCGCGAGCATATGTAAAGCGAGTCTCCTACGGTAGCATAGATGTGAGTTAGAAAATGAGTTCTGGGACCTGTTTCAGTAGTTTCGTGACATGTCTAGATGGCGTCTGTGACACCATACGGACAGATCACAAGACTGCAATCGATAACACACATAATTTCACTCGCTTTCCGTAGGAATTAACCAATGATACTTTAACACCAGTAGGGGATACATATAAACTATAATCGTTTCAAATATGAAGAAGATTGGCCGTTCCGACCCTCTGATATTTGCTACACTTTTTCCGCTGTTGCTTGTACTGCATGTTGGTGCCACTGTTGATGTCTGTCTAGGCCTAATGTCACGAAACTACTGAAACAGGTCCCAGGTGAGAGCTGGAGTAAGATATAAGGTGAGTGCAGACCGAACACTTGGTTCTGGTAGGTCCAATTGCTGCATGACCAGTAGTTCCTGAGGGACTTAATGTAACTTCAACAGTATAAGAACGATATTGAAATGGTAAGAATTCACTGAGGTGAAAGAAAAATTGGACAAACAACTATGAACCATAGACATCGACTTCATACACTAGATTTTATTCACATGGACTCATGACAATGGTCAATCTGTTCTTGTGTTGTGTGTAATTACTTACCATGAAGTTGTGTAAATTTTGATAGGATTGGAAATTGTTGAAATGAATAACATCTGGACACATTGTAAAGATCCTTGATCATGTGTGAATAGTGGAACATCTTGTGAAATAAAGATCCTGGTTTGGCATTACACCTCTGTTGGTCATTTATTTACATAATACCAGTAAGGGAACCAGCTAGCACAGGGAAGTAATTGCCTATGTACCTAATGGCTCCACCCATGAGACCACACTGAGCTACTATGTGTGGGACGATATATTAAGTAGGTAACACCAAATGATAATCCATGTAAAAATGCATGTGGTACAATTTAGAAATGACAAAGAGGCATGTGCGAACATAATCATTCTCAGAAATAGCTTTATCTTACATACTTTGCTATATGAAATACACATGGTTAGGTCCAACATGACAAAGAGGTGATCCTTTCTAATACACCAATGCCCACTAGGTGGTAATAAAGAAGAAACCAACAAGTTTTTGTCAAAGTCGTCGTTCTCGATGAATTTGACGTGAACCGATATGAATGAGGCAAAGCCGAGTGAATACCCAAAGCATTCAAACGAGTTGGAGAACAACAACTTTGACCAAAACGAGTCGATTTCTGTATTCATCTCACCCCTGTACACACGAAAGGAACTAATGATACAATGGATATATGACATCTTAGACCATGGCTGAGGGACTGTAATACTCGTAGGGGTATGGAGAATGAATTACCAATGTTAAGTCTATGGGAAAAGAATACCAGGGCTAAGATAAAGGGTATGATGTCACGATATCTGTTTCTATCCAACACTATGCTGCTTCATATCTCGTCAACATTTTGCCACCAGCCTCAGATCTTTGAGCTACACAGTCATCGGCCATTAAGCTAGAAATAAGTTTAAATGTATTAGGTCAATGTTGATTTGTGCCTGTTTAGCCAAGGTATTTCTGTTAATGGTGCTCAGTGGTATAGATAATTTCATAGGGCCCTTGTATGCCTGCTGTTTGGTCCAATGTCAGATAGGAATAATTGTTTTCCGACTGCGTGACAGATTTATGACTGTAGATACGGACCATGAGACTATCTAAAATAGTATTTATATAGAACGTCCTGACCATGCTGTACAATTCACAGAATGAGATGGTAATTTACGGTATGTACGGACCGAGGCATTTATGCCGAGTTCCGTACAAACTGTAAATTATCATCGAGTTCTGTGACTGGTACAAGCATGGTTGGACGTTATATATTTACTTTATACCCGAAATTTAAAAAAAAATCAATTTCATTTGACTTAACAACCAATATCTTAATAAACGTGTATGGCAAAGTGGCCCGTATTTTAGTGTACGGACCAGTGGTCCGTACAGTATTTTTACTTCATATGCCGAAAGGGTGCGTATAAATTTACATTATATACTGCATGGGTATATAGTAAATTGCCAAATAAATGGTAAATACCCGCAAATTCGCATTACTAGTACTGCGATTCCCATGCCCGTAATGATGCTATGTCTCTTAAGCCAACTATATAGGAGGCACCAATAAAGAATTACAGGGAATAAATCAGAAAGCCTAAATAGAAGAGAGATAGAGGAATTGTGAATAGAAAATTGCACAAACGCTGTAAAGTTAAAAAAAAAATAAAAAATAGACGACTTTATTCAAAGCTTTTGCACATAAGGAAATATGCAGCAAATTTACATGGCATGGATGAACACAGAACTCGCGGACAAGAAAAAAGGCTTATCAAACTTAAGAGACCACGTACATCATACTTAAAAAAGAGCCCAATTTACGAGCAAATGAAACTTTGGAACAGTATGCCTAAAGAAATACGGCAACCCAGCAATATGCCCTGAATTATAGTGCACTATATAATCAAAAATATAAATGCCTCTTCGAGATATGCATTGGTGCACTGGTTGCATCATGAGGTGTATTAGACCGTGATCACCTTTATTGTACCTAAATACCATTACAGTGAGCGCCGATGTGCCTAGTCTAGACATTTGTCTAGGAAAAAGAGATTCCCGATCGTCTACGATTTTGACCCTCTGCATCGTAGTGCATCAGGAGGTCTTTAATTTCTATAGTAGTAGGTGGACGCCGGGCCTTACCCAAGTAAACACAGTGCAGTCAGGGTATGACCATGCCGCACAAGTCACAGAACGAGATGGTAATTTACGGTTTGTACGGAGCGAGGCGTTTACGCCGAGTTTCGTATAAACGGTAAATTATCATTGAGTTCTGTGACTTGTACAAGCATGGTTGGACGTTATATATTTACTATATACCCGAAATTTAAAAAAAAATCAATTTCATTTTGCTTAACATCCAATATTTTAATAAATGTGTACCACTGGTCCATACAGTATTTTTTACGTCATATACCGAAACGGTGGGTATTTACAGTATATACGGCATGGGTATATAATAAATACAAGACTCTATGGTTCCTATAACGTTTAGGTAATCTTTATCTCCTGATCCAACATTGGATCATTATCATAATTGGTAAACAACAAAAAAGAAAAAGGTAAAAAAATATATATTAATAATGGTCACTCCCATATTACTTTACATATCATCCTATCTATTAAGTGGAGCTTCAACATAATCAATTTCAATATCATTATCACTTCAATTACGCTATTATTCCAATTATATAGTGTGTTATACTCCTAATCGTGCTATTCATATTGTATAAGTCTTCTTGATCCTTTTATTTTTATTCTCGTTCTATAGACATGGGTGTCGGTCATGTAGACAAAATACCTCTGTGCCTTGTGTAGAAGTGGTTAGATGGCCCTCGGTCAGCGGCACTTCCTGTAGCAAACCCTATGGCCGATGTCCTTATAGGGACTTCGTCTGAATCGCTCTGTTTTAGGTTTCTTTACTTTTGATTTAATTTTATCATTTTTTTCTAGCATTGCTTCTGTTGATAATTAGTAGAAACCGAACGAGAGTTAGACTTGACAATGTTTATGCCACAACGGGAAGGTCGCGTATTACTACACGAGGCGTAGCCGAGTGTAGTGAGGAGCAGACCTGACCAGAGTGGCATAGACATTGACAAGTCTAACTCGAGTTTGGTTTCGTATTTATCCTACCTCGTCTATGCTTTTGTATTACTAAATATTGAGTCAATGACCAACAGAACTTTTTTTCATAGAAGCTGACATCCTGCTCTCTGATTGGTCAATATTGTTATTACTCTAGTGGCATAAAAGACACTTTATGTCACGGCCTGCCACATAAAATTTCCCTATGTTAAGTCTATGGCGGTTTTTTATTAGGGGTAGGATAATTAGGTTATCTGGTAGTTTAGCCTAACGATGAATTAACACTTGCAAATTTCTTCTATCGCTTGAAGGCCTAATGTCACATAGAATGTCTAGATCCCTATTGTTATCTTTCACTCTAGTTTATCTCAGCACTGTTCTTTGAATAGTTTCGACTATTTTTTTTATCTGAAGTAAAGTCAACATCATTGCACTCTATATATGTGTCTATGATTTAATTCCCCTAAATGGAGAAATGAAATACCATCAAAACAATAAGAAATAGTTTATACGGTCTGTGTCTGTACCTGTGAAAATGCGTTAAAATTGACGATAAGATGAACCGATGCCGCAGTCAGAGGTTCATTTTTTGTCAATTTTACAAAGTATTTATCACGTACAGACACAGTATGTCTGTTTTCATGTTATATAACTTGAAACAGCCAATCTTTCCGGTCACTTTACAGTGGCTTTCGGTCTCTCTGTGAGTCTATAGCTGCATATCGGTTAACCATTCGATTCTGACTAAAAAGTTAACCAATATAGACATTAGCGGGAAAGTATAAGATGCTTAGTATGGTCCTCGGAGTTGACTCTACGCAATATCCTCATATGCACTCGGATATTACTACGCGTCAACTCCTCGCTTATATCTGAAACCAGTCAGTATTGTGTATTTATCTTTTATCCCACCCCTGGTACAGGTTGTGCCATTGAGTTAACGTTGAAATAAAATACGCAACGCTCACCTACGTAAAGTTACAGTACTACGCCATGGTGGTGGCAGAGAACGTAGCAACATAGCAACCAATGAACGTCACGTTAAAAAAAATAGTTCCGGCGCCATTGTTTGAACTGCAGCTGCAGCAACAATAGTTCCGACGCCATTGTTTGAACAATTCAATACATGATTATATTATTGCTTAAAATCGACTGTAAGGTCCGTGTTGGGGGTGAGATAAAAACAGAACCGCTTTCGAAACGTATTTTGAACCACTACGCCACGAGTTTGGATGCTCCGTATCATCACTCGGCTAGTAGTGGTTCAAAATACGTTTCTAAAGACAGTTCTGCTTAAATACCTGTCCATATTGTATTTATCATCCATCTTTTATTACCCACCTATTACAGAGTTTCCATAGGAAATGAATAGGGCACCTGGAATTAGCTACCCAGAGATTCTGGCATGTCAGGATCTCCTGCAGGAGATTGCGGAAAAATAGTCCTGTCCATGATAATGAGGTTGAATCATCATGCACTTCGAAATAAGTTTTTTGAATGTTCATTCAATCTTAATTATTTAGAATCAATCATAATAATTTCATTTACCATCAGAAATCACTGTCATAACACAATTTGCATGCTAAAATCACAGGTTAATGCTGAACGATATTATTGGTGTAAGTCTACACCGAATTACTGCCATGGTTGACAGTGCTGTGGTGTCTGGAACTAAATGGCTTGCAGAAACATTTTAATTGCAATAGACTTATTATTTAATCTGGTAGGTGAGTAATAAATACAATAACGACTGGTTTTGTATATGAGCAATCACCTCATAGTTGATGATGAAATATCCTCGCTAATATTACTATATTACTATGTGTCAACTACTCAGAGATTACGGCCACTCGCACACAAAACCAGTCAGTATTGTGTATATCCTGACAAGTGGCGTACTGATCTTAATTCACTTAGGTACGCACTATTTTTCCGTATGCTTCGGTTTTTGCAGCCCACAGCATACAGCATATCTGTATGCTCTGGGTATGGTGATACATGTGTCATATGTGTTTTCTATGGACACTTTATATTAGGTGAATAGTAGAAATCATAATGCAATACTCTAAATAATGCCTTAAGACATCATCTATATTTCCTCCAGGAATGATCGGAAGCATCATCAGTTTCCCACGTCGGAATGCATATAGATAGAAAAAAAGCAGTGAGCGTCCTGTATAGTGCCTCAACCTTATATTTCTGCGGTTCATTACTTCCTGGCAGCAACATTATCATTAGTTAATTAGCGCTGGTCCCAATATTTGCCTTTATATTCTTAATGCACATGGGCTACTAGACAAACCTTGAAAAATGCCGGAAGTGGGACATTTATGATTTCCTATTTCTAAGATGAACTTCCATTTCTCAGGGAATTCCTCAGAAATTAGACGCCATATGACATAAATAAAGTGTCATGTGCTTGTTTCTGGCGTGAGCATCTCTTTTGCTTTCCGAGAGCAGGGTGATAACAGCCAGACCTCCAAATGCTTATCGTGAAAGTATTGGAGCAAAAAAATTGCATGTTAAGTTTTTATATTTTATTAATCAAAGTTCTACCATTTGAACAGTAAAGGTTTTCCCCAGCACACAAACTTATGTTACAGCAATACCTCAAAGGTGAAATCAAAAATGATATGTACATTATATTTGGCTTAGAATCCTGTATGTGTAGGGGATTCAAAATTTTTAATTGAAATCTGATGCAATCAATACTGAAAAGATAATTGATAGTAAACCATGGTAGATATGAAAATCACTAAACTAGATTACACTTAAAAGATGTGTATATGCCACACTCTAAAATCGTTGATTGTATCAAATTTGTATTTGTAATCTAACGTTTATCACTGCGAGAAAGAGCATGCATTTACTTGTAGTGTGTAGTGTTTATCACAGTAGGTAATGGGCATTCATATCACACAGCGAATGTATATCAATTCTGTCTCCCAAAGAGAATACTTTGAGGTGTATATACACGTTGAGAATTGTATTTTTAACGTTTATCGTGTAATAATACCTGTATGTTTGGGGAAATTCGCTATCTTAAGGGGCCATGTGCATAAAATACATAGACTAAAATACTGAAAAGGTAATGAGAACAAAGCTCCGATCACAGTCAATTGAAATTTTAAAAAAAAACATATTATATGCACACACATTCAATAATGATTGTGATAGACTGCCTCACAGTAGAGTTAATTAATGGCAACGTTAATCAAATAACACGGCTTTGGGCTCAGCCCGCGAAATATCTATGGCTTTACCACAGAATCAGTAATCTTTTCTCTTCATAAAGATTTAACCGTCTGAAATTTCTATTATAAGCGGATGGAATGTACAGGCTGGCATACCATTCTGGTAGCATAAGAGGCATAATAATGTGTTTCTCTTGGTTGTGGTGATACTTCTGTATGGCTTTGTTAAATAATTGAATGCCTCATTATGTCTATAATGTGTATTGCCCTGTCTTGGGTAATTGTCAACTTACCAATACATTATTGCCTTATGCAATTAATACCGTAATGATAGTATGATGCTATCCGAAAATGAAGAGATCACTAATCAGTCCTCGTGGTGATGTCTGGAACCATTCTTTTAATCACAATGCGATACAATACTCATCTGAACGTTGCTGGTAATACAGGTAATTGTTTATGTGCTTAAAATGTTCATAAATACGGCTCGGCGTGTGGAAATATTTCAGCATATCTTCAGATGTCTCATACTCTGTGGGTCAATAATACTCGTGAAGGTTCCTTGTTTCCAGTTGACATCTGCATGGGAGCTGGTTCATATCCGATCGGTGTTGGATGAAAAGATTGTCCCACGATAATATCACAGATCCATGTATATATTAGGAGAATAACAAGTAAGGATTTGCCAATACCTGGCACCCAAAAAACATAACCTAGGAGGAAAATAACCCACTTTCAGTCACTCAGTCTTTCGATACATATATCACTTGATGTCTTGTATCATTTCGAATCAGGAATTGGTGGGCGTGTCGAAGACCTTATATGGTGGTGATGTGGGCGTGGTCTGACTTAATAGGCGGAGACGCGGGGAGACATGGGGAAGGTTTTGCGCATGCCCATGCACTTTTCGCGGTCGATGAAGAGGGAGTTGTTCTTGATGGACAGGTCCTGTTCCAGGGAAGCCTTGGTCCTCAGAAGGTGTTGGAGGGCGTTCTCAGCCTCCCGAAGCTTGGCCTTCAGAGACTCAACTGTCTCGTTGATCTCGTAGACCTCCTCAACAAGCCTGTAAAAGGAAGAAAATGAATCGTTGTTAATGCTACCTAGTATAATTCCACCATTGACGAAAGTAAGTAATGTGTTCCCTTGCAATATAGAAATGGACCCCCCAACCCCTACAACCTACCTCTGAGTGTTAATTCTAAAAATACATTTTTCAAATATAATACGAAACCACACGTGACTTTATATGAATTGTTATTCACTGGATGGACTTACTGAATAATGGAGCTATGATCTTAAAAAGGCGAACTCATGCCTGTGCGTATCCAATTTTATATTTGTCTTTGTTGAATGAACATTCTTTGGATTGGTACCATATATAGATGCACTACCAGACAGAGGATGGATGTATATAGTACTGAATCCATTGGACATGTAAATAGTCCCATGGTATCAATATCAATATCTCACCTATGCTGTACGGGATCCCTGCAGGCCTCAATGTTGGGGCGCCGGGTGCGGGTGGCTAGCCGGGTCTGGGCAACCTGCATGGGGGCTTCCTTATCCTGGATGCACTTCTTGAGAAGCTCGATGTTCTTCTCCATGTCAAAGATCTCCTGCAGAACCTGGAGAAAACCACCAACAAATACCGTTTTGAATAATAGCCCATTGAAAACATTGAAATAACAGCTTTTATCATGTAGAATGGTATTTTGAATATCGAGGATTCCAACGATATGGAAAGTGTGTGGTAGACCTCCAATATGAAACTGCTCATCAGAATACATCTATTTGTCAACTATTGCGCTGCTCACCTGTGAGAGATGGGTCTGGAGCTTGTGCTTGGCTTCCATGTACTCGCGGATGCGGTCGGTGAAGGCATTGTTGACTGAGTTCCACTGGTTCACCATGGCGGTGGCACACTTGTTGAGGAGGGACTCGATCTTGTTCCTGTTGTCCCGGGAGGCAGCCCGCTCACTCTGTGACCGCTGGATGTTGTCGTTGGAGAACTTGGCCCATGACTCCGGTACAGAGATACTGTTTAAGGTAAGGCATAGAGGAGTCAGTCTAGAAGTGTCAGCCGTTTCTCTATCTTTCGTAATATATGTGCTTATTACATGATAAGGTTACAAATGTGGGACGTTCGTTGATACTGTATTGAGATACTATATTACGACTTATATTTGAACTGATTTATGCCTGTTGGCTTCATGAATAGACGTTATATTCATATACACCATTCATATTCTTGGTAAATTTCATATGGACAAGTAGTGCTCTGTGCCATTCGTTCACAAACAATTATCTCAATTTCATTAACATAACAACTTGATGTAAAGAGTCTAGGGCAAAATTAAACAGAACAAGAGGTAAAACCCTCGATAGATACCAAGCAAAACATGTCTTATAGCTAATAGAAATATAAAGTAACAGTAAAGATAGGCATCAAATCAGATAACTTACGTATTGTCTACACAGTGCACGCCATCATGATAAGCTATACCTCTTGCGGAGTTCCTCAACTGGTGACAAGTGTTATCTAGATGTAGGGACATGAATTTGTCGGCCGAGTCGTGCTCTAGGTCATGCTGAGCGGCGCGATCGACACTGTGCGGGAGCACACAATGAAGGCAAAGCGTGCAGGTGAGGAGAAGGGAGAAAAGCACACGGGTATGAGCGAGTTATTTATGCAACTACCCTTAAGATTAGAACAAGAGTGTCACAGACTGTGGCAGACGTGAAGAGGAAATTTTGGTCGTGCTGGAGATGATGTAGACCAAGACAGGAACCTGTGTGAGGGAAGACACTATTTTTGGGTGCTTGGAGGATGGGATTAAAAGGTGAGGCAGCCTTATCTAGTCACACCACGCATGCAGCATTGGCAGGTTGAGTTAACCCTGCTGTAACACGACTTACGCGTTGTCCACACGCTCAACTCCGTCTTGGTAGGCAATGCCTCGGGAGCTGTTGCGGAGCTGGTGGCAGGTGCCGTCCAGGTTGAGAGCACCGTTCTTGTCACGGAAGTCCTTCTCCAGTTCATGCTGTGCAGCGCGATCCATGCTGTTTATATGGGATCAGTATATGGGATCAGTCAAAAATATATGGATATAGGGTTAGGGTGCCCGAACAAAATTTGTTCCGAGTCGTTTATAATGTCCTGCCAACGGTATTTGTTTTTACTCTATTCCAAAATCTCAGTTTTAAGTAGCTTTTTGGTTGAAAATGGTTTGTACGAAGTAGATTGTTTTTATAATGCGACATGTTAGTTGTCGCTACAATGCTGTTAAGCCGCAATATGTCTTGACCCAGCACCCTTTAACAATGCAGGGCGAGGTGTTGAGCCTTGTAATGTATTAACCAACCTTGGCATACACCACATTTTATATTCATTACCCCAATCCATGGAATGAAGCGTACCAATAAGCACAGTAGAATAGACTAACAAGTGGAATAAAACCTACTATCATCGAAAATGCGAAAAGTATTGCATTTCTTAATTATACAGCTTATTTATGCACTAAAATCTACATGACCTGAAAATGATATCTAAATTAAGTCAAATGATTTCAAACTCTCAAAATACATAGACTATCCTATTTCAGTAATACCAAAAGATACGTATCATAAATATGGTATTTTGAAATTGAAATTTATCATCACTGCTATGCTGTCACTTTCGACAAAATGGATGACCATGTTCGAATTGAAGGCATAACTAGAGCCAGTTTCAATACTTACGCAATTTGGTTGTTAGAGTCCTGGATAAGTCTCCTCATTTCTTCCTGGCATTTCTTGATTGTGTCTACCTCCTGTTATAACCACAAAGTATTGGCAAATGTTTAGCATTAAATCATTTACTCTGAAGGTAAATATACAATTTTCTAAATATTAGACTATCGTTTTTAAGATTGTGTTCTATGAGGTGATTCTACAAGATATTTGAGACAAACTTTTCAGTTACTCATAGCTATCTACACAACCGTTATGCAAATTATCTCTGTGAGTACCACCAAAGAATACCTTTGAGCCATATTAGAGACAATCCGTATGTATATTCACAGTGGATTCAAATTCATAAAAGTGTGAACCTCAATCATGATAAATATAATATTTCAATGATGAGTTTTCTGCTCACCCTGATGAGCTCCTTCTCGACGTTGTCATGGACGAGGTCAATGTTCTGGCGTTTCTCACGGTTGTAGAGGCACTCCTGGGCGATGTGCAGGGGGTTCTCTGTCTCAGCCAGGGTCTTCTCCAGCACCTGTTTGGACCTCACCAGAGCATCGATTTCAGTGATCATGCTGTCTGTCTCGTTGTTGACCTCCGTCTTCCAGAAGTGGATGTCTCCAAGGCGCTCTCCCAACTTCTTGCCCACATCTCCCTGTGTGTTGCGAGTGCGGTCATCAACCTCACGTACCAGACGTGCTGTGTCCAAGCGAACACGTTCAGCACCGCTGCGCACACGGTCTGAGCTCAGGTAGTTGGAGGAGTTGGATGCCATCCAGTCATTAGGAGTGTAGCGGGTGTAGAGGGCATTACGGGCAGCAGCAAAGACTGGGGGCACCTTGACGCTGTCCAACTCGGTAAGCTGGTTACGAGCAGATGCTGGGCCAGGCATGCTCTGGGAGACAGGGATGCCAGGCTCAACACGTGCTGAGGAGTAGTAGGTGCTTGGCCGCCATGGGAGGGTGGTAAGACTACGACGCAGCGGGGTGGGCGCTGGGTATGTGTCATAGGGCTTGTATGACGACTGCATGGTGGAGATGGAGGGCAGGAAGGTGGGCGCACCAGCACCGCCCGGTTTGGGGCCGGTCATATAGGTGGCCGTCTGAGTGTGTCCAAGATACTCCATTCTTCTACGGTCTGGGTGGATCACCTCTGAAAGATCAAAATGGATATAAGGTTATTCTCTTTAGATAGAATCTGCATGGCGCTTTGCGACACCCCACTATCCTTCATTCAGAATAGAAGGCGCAGTCAATGTTCTAGATTACTTGGAGATGTTGCATATGAATGTATGTACAACTACATCTAACTACATTCATACATTTACATGCACTTGTGCTCAAATTCTATCGACTGTTTTTGCTGATGAAATATAGATTCCTATCGCCTGCCTTGTGATAATGGTCAGATTCAAATATTCATGGGTTGAACAATTCTATTATCGATTGCCATTTGTACGCCAACGGACATGCTTCTAATCCTATGAGAAAGGTATTACACTATTCGCGAAGTTCTCTGACTCTCAGCCTAACCTCCCTCGCTGGTATTATCTAAAACTACATGTGACGATTTATAGGTATCCTTTGCTCCAACCCATTATGATGATAATATCACGGGTGTGTGGTGGGGGTGGAAGGCAAATCTTCACAGTTTCTCCAACCAAATTGACACATTTGGAAAATGGTGACGAAAAAATGTTCGCTCTTATCGCCGTGCTCTTATATAGTGGTTCTATGTCTAGTTTACATTCCATATAAGTCCGAGCTTGAAAAGATATACAAAGATCATTATGTTTGCCTTTGGTGGCTTATATGGCTTGGGTTTCGCAAATACCTATGTTGCTCAGATTTAAGATATCGGTCCTTTCAACTCGCAGGCCTTGTCTATAAAGTTAACGTACCTTTCACAACTTAAACGTTACTACTGAAAGCAATCAAACTGCATTGTTTATATAAGAGAGAGGGATAACAGGCACTTTTCCAGAGCTGAACAAGCGACATAACGACAAGCATATACTGTGGGGATCTGATGCAAGTTCTAAATCCAAAATTGTAATACATTATACTTATGAGAGAAGCATACCTCAAAACTGCAGCGATAGTCTTTTTTCTAAAGTCAAATTCAATAAGGCCGATGTGACCAAAAACCTTTCACGAAATGATAACTCACCGATGTTCTCTGTCACCAATACCAGACTGGCACGAATAAAAGCTTTTTATTCGTGTTTCTCTCTACGGTGGTCAACTTTGTCATATGTGTAACAAACATCAGTCCATATCCTTAACCAAGAAAGCCATATAACACTTCAGACCCAAGCTAAAGCAAACTGCCACTAATGACATTGGCAGTGCTATGACCGTCGTGTTTATCACACCTTTTATTTGCCACCCAACCATAAATCTTGCCAACATGGTGGCGAGTGCCATATACTCCCTATTGAACAGTGGCTTTCCTATAATAATATATATCATGATTCTCGTTATATTCATCAATATTCAAGAAAACAGAATTACCTATCTGAACACCCCCAAAAGTGGGAAAATTCAGAAAAGAACGGACCGCTACACTATCGGTCACTAACGTTCTTCCATTCGGTAAATTCAAAGGAAATATATATATCGGTTATGAATAAACTTGGTAGGTATTTTGAATCAATAAAAGAAAAAAATATTAAAGTACATCGTAAAACGGTTAAGATATATATCGATATATATATATGTCGATATATAGTAAATGCCGTGCACCTCTGATCAA
Source organism: Alentia gelatinosa (assembly GCA_950022655.1). Classification (NCBI taxonomy): domain Eukaryota; kingdom Metazoa; phylum Annelida; class Polychaeta; order Phyllodocida; family Polynoidae; genus Alentia; species Alentia gelatinosa. The sequence goes on from OX465579.1 coordinate 110,750,728, forward strand.
ATGTTTAGCTAAATCGCATTAATCAAATAAAGTGCTGAGAGTGTAGTTTGTATTTTGAAAATATTTCCCCTTTATCGGCACTCAATCTGAAAATTGTACAGCACAGGTAAATCTATATTTGGTACATTCACTTCGTCAAAAAGGATGGCGTCGCTGTAAGTGTTGGCAGCTGCCTGTGCTGTTTGGTATCAGATGAGTTACTGAATGTTGTCACTATGCCCTGAAACTCCGTCTATTTCTAACTCATCTTGTGACCAGATGAGTTTGTATTTCTATGTCCCCATCAAATTCGGTTGAAGCTACGGGATCGATATGATATAGTGTTTAATATACGAATAAGTTATCAATGAGGCCCTCAAGTGTACTTTGGATGTATTGGATTTAAATTGATCCCCTGATAGAGAAAATACGATGCCTATTGTCAATCTCGAAGATGCCTATTGTCAATCTCGAAGTCAATAACAAAAAATCAACATAACAAAAAAGGCATGTATATCTATGTCTATAATGTAAAAGGGAAATTATATGTTGTGTTAGTGTATGTAGAGTGGTTCAGCCAATCTGAATTCTTTAGGTTCTACTAGTCTCAGCGTGGGTCTAATACCTGACGAGTTCATATCCTGTGACCTGGCCGACCCACGTTGCGTGGTAACCTCAGGTGCACAGACACCACACACCGCGCCAATGATACACTTGAGCTTAAAAAAAATACGTTGACTCTATAACTGCAGTATGCTTTATACCTATAATAAACAATTTATAACAGTATTATCCTAGAACAGTGTATACAGGAGGTAGTCTATCACCAATGGGGAGTACATGTATATATTTCACTGCTGTAACTGACCGGAGTTGTCAGCATATCTATATTGTATGCACTTAATATTAGGTACATGTCGTTACTTCAAAAGACTGAAATATCTGATACCAAGTGTTTGGTTTGTGATATTTGTAGGTTCTATAGTCCATGTAATTGTCCGTGGAGGAAATGAAATGTCAAAGGAGGGGGGGGGGGGGGGGACAAAACAGAGATAAGAGGCAATAGCCCAAAACTGGATGTGGTTCCAGTGAGCCATATATTCTCAAGTTTTATCCTGGAGATAAACTTAGTAAGCTAGTGATTTCTGTACTTGTCTGCGTAAAGTTTTTTTTCATTTATGTTAAACTTGTATCTGGAGTCACTCGTTTCAATGAACTGCATATAAGGAATCTCTGATATAAATGCAAACTTTCGCATTTTTCCTCCAATGTCCAAACTGATTTAACGAATTTCAGTCCCTTTTTTCACGGTTGTTAAAAGGTGACTGTTTCGTGTTGGTAAATTATATAAATATACAGACACTTCTTCAACTTATTCGGTGTTGGATAAGGCGCCTTTCCTAATACCAATGTAAAGCTGCCTGAGGCTCCGACGTGTGGTATCTGACGGGTTAGGCCGCGGGAAGAGCCCACCAATACCACCTACACCCAGCACCTGTAGAAATGATCCTCACACACATTATCTCCGGGCCAAGAAATAAAACACTCCTATAAAAACAGCATGTATGTAGCTTAGTACCTACCCTCTGCTATTCCTTATTCCAATGCAGTGAAGCCCGGTGCTGCTATCCCAGTGGCTGGCTAGTCTACACTACTCTATTGCTGCAATGGTCCGGAGACTCAGTAAATAGGGTGCTCTGTTGTCGCTACCCCTGGTTACGGCGACGCCAAGGAGACCCGGAACGAGGCTTGCCGAAGTGAACGCGAGGTCTCGTGCGGCCCGCGGCTTGCTCACCTTTGCTGATATAAACTCTCCACTGGAGTAGAGGCCACCATCCATATGGCACAGAACTATGACCCATTCGACACCTACGCGGTGGTCCACTGGAGTTACACGTGTTAACAACATATCTAGGTATACTTCAGACAGACATACCTATAAGCATTACAGGTGTATTCGCGACCGTAGACAGAGCACAGTTAGGATTGTCCATTGGCGATATGGGGCGGGTACAGAAGGTGTACATATTATCATGATATTAGGCAGTAGCGGGCTTACCTCTGTCAGCCGATCCAAGCTCACTGCCCATATCAGCCTGTATCAATATATCGATAATGGCGACCTAAGCCTGAGCATAGTCTGAAATTACCCGCCAAACACATACTCCCTGACGGAGGTGTAATTTAAGTATAGGTAGTAATTGTGAAACTGCCGCATTGAGTGAATATTCCAGCTATCATCAAGCTACGTAGTGATGTTTATATTAACCTACCCTCAGTCCATATGTCAGGTCTTTATTTCACTGCTGTCACTACAGTTTACATAGCGGAATGATTAATCTGCACAGCAAACTAGTGATTAGGGTCTAATGCACGTCGATGGTAATCAATACAGTGGTGAGCTGGGCGCTGGCCGCTGACCGCCCCCTCAATCTGTAACGTACCAATAGGGCATGTAATTGCACTCCCAGTAATTAGTTCTCCTATAACCACAATGATCACATAGGCATTCAGAAGCAGGATCCACTCAGCGGTTGATAGAGAACTAACATATAGCAAGAGTTTCTGTTCTTTGTCATTTTAGAGCGTTTGCTGTTTGCGATAACAGTTCCCCCAATCTTCCAAATGAGTACTATAGCATGTACATCAATTCAGGTATTCTGACAATTTGTATTTCTAGTGAAAAGACCAGAGATGTTATGAGATCTATATGAAAAGCCAGATACCCTGAGAACCCGAAATAACCAAACGAGTGGCAGCTCCCGTGAAAGGCCATCAAAATCACATTTATACAACAAGTATCATTCCTCATGACTGCATGATTAAACAAGAGTCAACTACAACCAAAGTCAAGCAGGTGATAAGAGGGACGTTCATTGACCGTAATACCTCTTCACAGATAACGTTGTAAACGTCTAAATCCTATGTTTTCGTGACAAGGAATCACTGTTTGGGTATCACTGGAAATACCACAAATTAGACTTATTTGTTTGTTTGTTTGTTTTGGTACCTTAACGTCCAATTTGTTAAATTAGACTTACTTTGGATTTGACCGAATCTATGAGATGAATGTAGGTAGAAATCCCACCCCTACACATTTACCGAGGTGAAAGTTCTTTTACTTCCCACACCCCATAGACATGGTATGAGAAGGATTGGCCTTTGATATAGCAGTAAATCTACCACTGCTGTGGGTAAAGGAGGAAAGTGGACATGTATACATCTCTGTTTGGGTATTACTGGAAATACCTCAAATTAGACATACTTCATATATTCCATGCTATGTCTGCTGCAGATATTGCCCCGGTGAGATCAAGTGGATCAATGCAAAAGGTCAATTTTCCGGATTTAAAATAGAAAATATAAGGGGCTACCGCTTGGTGAATCACTTGGAATTCAATGTAGGCAAAAGGCTGATAATATCCTGGGATTATTCAGTAATTGTTGACCAATATTTTATGGGATCTACATTTCAGCCAGCTTCAGATGTATGTATGTGGTGAGCTTATCTCCATGCGTACATGCAACTATACTGCAATCTAGCGAAGATGGAATTTGATGAATTTGATATCTATAATCCCAACACAAGATAGTTTGCTAAGTAAATGTACATATAAAGCCAGGTTGTTATAGATAACAATATGCACGTTCAAATTCCTTTTGAAGAGACTTTCTGTAGAATATAAAAAGGCATTCTATTAGGTACCCGTTAATGCCGATACAGTAAGAAATGAAAACAGTCACATATGATCACAAGATTATTGAACATAAAAAGATATGCAAAGGGCATATGAAAACAAAGTTCTTTCTTCAAACAAGCAGTTTTTCCCCGTTTATTAACTGATATCAGTGTCATTATTGTAAATTCTATTTCAAAAGCTGGCCTGCAATTCTTGCGATACATAGATAAAGTATTGACCCACGCTAAGGACATGACATACAAGGCGTTAAGCCCATAAGACAAAGACAACAACCACATATTCTCACAATCCGATCAACATTTATAGTCAGGACCAATAATGTCAAGCCTATAAGACACTGACTCGACCGATTCTACCTTTGACCGACGGATCCGTCGGGTCTGTGACAATTTGCATCAATCGGGTCAATGTACGCACTTCACCGACCCGATTTTATTGCTTTTCCCAACAGGTCGGGCATTACTACCATGTCAGATATGACCGACTCTCACCGACCTTAAGATTTCGGTGTACGCACATTCACCGACTGTTCCTGGTTCTGAGCAAGCCGTTTAAATAGCAATACTAACTATTACTCAGTCCAATTTACAAGTGCCTTATATCGATTTGTAGGGTAGAGAGAGGCAATGATAACTCTAAAAAAGAAATTGGGATCTCATTTGTTTCTCACGAGAATAGTAGATCAGAAAACTACATTCTATATACCCATTTCCGAAACCTCTATAGTTACATATTGCTGCTGGGGTTGCAGTAATTATAAGTTATGTAGCGAGGCTGACGTTTTCGTCCCAGGCTGATGTTTTCGTCCCGGGCTGACGTTTTCGTCCCGGCCTGACCACGTGACATAAAGAGCAGCGGGACGAAAACTTAGCTATTGCAGTTACTCGATAAGGGTGGCCATTTTTCTGGGGCTATCGCTGGAAAAGAAATAATCATTTTTATCGATATTTAAAGGTATATAGGAATAGGGAAACCAAGTACCGGTAATCAAAAGTTCAAAGTTACGAGGTAAGGCTCAGAAAAATTACTGCCCAAGGCCTTGGCCGCGGGCAGTAATTTTTCTGAGCCTTACCTCGTAACTTTGAACTTTTGCTCATCGGACCATAGTTTCCCTCTAATACTAAACTTTGATTTCTGCATTGTTCGAAGTAAATCATAAGAGAAAAAGTATATCTATGTATAGTCCTACAAAAAAGAAGAACAGGTTCGAGTTTTTCCCTACACAAGAATCTCACTCCCATGGGGCTTCAATCTCCAGCCCTAGATTGTCCCTATGTGCGGGAGGTTCTCCGAGCGGATTCGACGGAATTCTAACGTTTTAAATGTAGTATGTAAACATCTCATCGCAGCACACCGGAACTGTTCCAGACCGAAGGTTACAGCCAAGAACTCCCATCTGGCAATGCAGTAGTTCCCCTCCGGTTGATTCAGGGGGCAGCTCGCGTATGATAGCACTTGCTCCTGCCCATCGACCAACTGGAACATAACAATGATAGGCCAAAAACAGATGCTGTAGCCAATGCGCCCCGCAGGTCCTGAAAAGCTTGTCGGCACAATGACTAGAAATGAAAGGGCCTCTTGGCCTTCTCTGGCAGTGCCATCAGATGTTTGGCTTAAGTTGCGATGTCCTTGACAAAGGATAGATAATAGCTGGCCAGGCAGAGGGAACTCCGGACTTCCTGTGCGTCCCAGGGCTCTGGCCATTCCTTCACTGTCTGCACTTTGCGACGCATTGCGATCACTTGGGCTGACACTATGTGGCCCAAAAGTTCTACTTGCTACCTCAGGAGTCCCAGAACCTCTCCCAGATGCTAGAGATGCTTCCAGTGGTCTGGCGCGAACACTATCATGTCATCTAGTTGGAAAAGACAATTCTGCCACTGTAGCCCCCAGTGTGCCAGTTCAAGCAAGCGTACAGTTCGTGATGGGTGGTGAACGCCATCTTTTCTCAATCCTCAGGCTGTACCTCCACCTGCCAATACCCCAACATCATCTTTTATGGTTCTCTCATTGACTTGTCTGGAGTCAATGCAAAACTTGGCAGACCCGTCCTTTTTCCTTAACAGGATGACCAGAGAGCACATGGACCCTCTGCTGGTTTACCCCTTGGTCTAACATTTCCTGCACCTGTTTGGCAACCACCTGTTTTATTGGAGTGGCGTCCCCTCGGATCTTTGTTCCCCTCCAAAAACGTTTAAATAAAAAATATACTGAAAGTTCTACTCCCTGAAGCATTACTAGAGGCGTACCAGTGCTATCCAAGGCACAATAAAGCGATTGATGCTATCGTAGATAAACTGCCACCCTGACCTTGGGGGCATAGGGGGCATAGGGGGAGGTGGCTGGTGGGGGGGGGGGGGGGGGCTCCCAGGGTACTCAGTGATGGTATTTGGGGGTGCCGGTTAGGCCTGGGTGTATGAAGCATACCTCCCAGGTGTATGGAAGGCAAATCCTGGGTGTTTATTATCCATCGTATACAAAGCTCCCATTGAAAATGTATGGGGACTCAGTAAACCACTACCCATTGTATAAAACATGCTAGGTACCATAACTGTGGTATATGGATTCAAACCTGTGGTATACGGCCTCAAAGTCATTGTATATTCCCTTTTGCTATAGAGCAAAGAAATTGTTCCGATTTCTTATGGTACACTGTCATCTCGGCCCCATCGGCATCTCAGACCCCTTTTTCTGCGGTCATCTTGGCCCCCTCGCGGCCGCGTTTTGCACTCCCGCTTTCGCGGGTTAAGGATAGGGTTAATGTTAGGGAAAGGGTGAGGGTTAGGGATAAGGTTAGGGTCAGGGTTAGGGATAGGGTTAGGGTTAGCATTAAGGTTTGAGATAGGGTTAGGGATAGGGACAGGGTTAGGGATAGGGATAGGGTTATCACACATGTTCTGTAAGATAAGCTTTTGTTCTGTAAGATTCTTTATTGTGGATAATAGACAAATAATCTAATACAGCAAAGCTGGGAATCCGTATTTTGGGTAAGTAGTCACATCGGAAGACATTCGCCGTTTTCGAGATTGAAGGCGTGAAAGCCGTGAAAGCAGGGGGGCCGAGGTGCCGATGTGTCCGAGGTGCCATAGGGGGTCCGAGATGCCAAAGGGGCCGAGACATCCGGGAATCATTGTTAGGCCCGGCGTCCACCTACTACGATACGGCACCGATATGCCCTACGATGCACCTCCCGATAAAAAATCAAAATCGCGTCGGAAGGTTACCTAATATCGGGGCAGTTGACCACGTTTCTGCGATTAGACACTGACAATGTCTTGTCTAGACATATGTCTACGATTTTGCACCTTCCCGATATGCCACCGATTTCGACATTTTGTATCGGTGCCATATCGGGAGGTCTACGATTCTATCGTGGTAGGTGGACGCCGGGCCTGATACCCTTTAATTTGGCAATTACTGGGTTAATTTATTCGAAAAGATGGAATCCACTCGAGAATGACGTCGCAAAACACTCGCTAGCGCTCGTATATTACTGCACATCAACCTTTCATGGTTTACGGCCGCCTTGCTACAAAATCATCGATTATTGCCTAGATCTATATATATCCACCCGGATACCGGGCCGATATAGCACGGCCTACACTCGGAGAGCGCCGGACTAGGCTTCGGTTTTATTATCCATTGTATACAAAGCCCCCATTGTATATAACCTGACAGATACCATAACTGTGGTATACGGATTCTTATCTCACCCCGGTATTTTTCTCCATAGGCTTAACATTAGGAACTCGTACTCCACGGCCGTGAGGTTCGTGTAACCAATACTCAATGGCTAATTTGGTGATTCATTTCATCAATAAACAATGTTATACAGGGTGAGATAAAATCTGATCAGAAACCCACTCGATAAAAATAACTTGGTCTGCACTCCACCTCGTTTTATGTTACTTTCTTGTGATTCCTTATCTGTTTTACTAAGAATAAGATCCTTTTATACTACCGGTACCGTTCGCTTCGTGAATTACTCTGTGGTCAAACTCGGTGGAGTACGGACCAAGCTATTTTCACCTCGTGGGTTTCCTTCTAAAAACCAGTGGTGTACGGCCTCAAAACCATGGTATATCATATATGGGGAAAATAGTCCCTTTTGCTATAGAGCAAAGAAATAGTTCCCATTGTTATACCCGCTAATATGGCAATTACTGGGTTTAATTTATTCGAAAAGATGGATAATAAATGCAAAAAACGATGATTTTGTGGTCAGGCGGCTCTGTAAACCACTCGCGGTTGACCTCGCTAGCGCTCGTGTATTACTACGCGTCAACCACTCGTGGTTTACGGCCGCCTGTCCACAAAACCATCGATTATTGTCTATATATACTTATATATAGGGAAGACAGCCTTTACATCAAAACACCCAGAGTAGACCGTATTACTTAGTTTGGCAGCGAAGGTCCATTTTACTTTTCAAGGGTGAACTTTGCCTCGGTATCCAGACAATGTTTTAATTTTTATTCATGATTGTCTATCTTCCCCAGACTGGGCCAGAGTCTCCTGAATTGAAATCTGCCGGCGCAATGCTGAAATGTTTGGGCAACTCAAGTTATGAGCATTTGAAAATGAAAATTTTAATAGATGATTAAATATGGTCAGGATCATATTATTTTCATTGCTTAAGAGGCCTACAATCTTTAGCCCTGTGCTTGACACTTGTTCTGATTTTCAAGTGAGTCTTTCTGGGCCATGACCTAATTAAATTGAATAATTCGGTAATATAGTAGAATTACATAAAACAGCTACCGGTACCGGTAGTATAAAAAGATCTTAGTAAAACAGATAAGGAATCACAAGAAAGTAACATAAATCACATGTAGCCTTATCATGTGTATTTTAGTAATAATGAGAGAATTTCATGTCCACATATTGTCCAATACATTGTCTGTTTTCAAATAGATCTAGATTCTAGATCTAGTCTAGATCTAGATTCTATATCTGTTTGTCAATGTTCATTCTAATTGTGGATCCCTGTTTTGTACACCCCTTCCCTTTACGTATTGACAACTATTTAGTAATTCTATCAAATTATATACCAATTAGTGAATTACCATCATCATCAGACGAGAATCAATAATCACCATGGAATTTATATTTTCCAATAAATGAGACGATTATAAGAGACATGCCCACTTGGAGTATGACTGTCCAAACCCCCTGTTCTATACACATACTTTGTTATCATTTGTCGAGTTGATCTAGATCTAGATCTAGAATCTAGATCTAGATCTAGACTCCTAGTCCTAGATTCTATATTTTGTAGTGTGAAAACCAGACTTACCTGTGAGTTGCCTTCTAACGGCTACAACGGGATCTCTGTAGAATGGACTAATGGACAGCATGTTTGGTGATTTATAAAAATAAATGTTAAAAAAGAAAATATCCCAACCCCCCCAAAATTACCCTAAACCCCAACAACCCCCTCTGTCCGTTGCCTTCTGTTGTATTCTGCTACCAAGGTAACCTGGTAACCTGCGGCGCGAGAATCATTTACCCTTCCCGAAATGCAAAGTTCAAAAGTTCCCTCTTCGGTGAGTGAGGCGAGAAGAGTTATCACTGTAAACAAAGATGGCGGATGTACCGAGCGAAGCACCAGAACGTACGTCAAAACAAGCATAATATAGACTTCCTAGAAAAGCCATTCATTTATTCTTTATGTTAGTTGTGACCTTTCGATTCTATAATTCAAAGGAATGTGTTGGTATTCTTTTTGGAGTGAAACGGGAGATAATAGGTCAATGATCGTCTTGGAAACCGGCATGAGTCCCCGTCTCCGACACAAGTGTCACTGTCATCGACTTTGGACTGGTGTATGATTCGGTTAATAAGCTAATGACCTACCTATCTCACTGTATTTTAGAATAATTTCTCTAGAATTGATAAGGGACGTGATAAAAGAACGCATACTAGTGATATAATATGACTGTCAGATGCAAAATATATCAATCCCCTATTATCGCTCAGGTGGTTTCAGAAAAGGGTAGCTAGTTTTCGTGTAACCAGTCCTGCCATCTCAATGTAGTTAAGGGTTGAAAATCTTACCTAACCAGAGGGTAAACGCTAAAACTGCAGATCTAGACTATGGTCACTATCTTTTAATATAGGAGATATCAACCCACCTTGTTTATTCTATTTTTCTACAATAGTCAAACGTTCTGAATTATATCTTAAGTGTTTTACTATGGATTAATGGATCCCATATTTCTACTTCAAGTTCAAGTTCAGCTCCAAAAAGCGCACTTACAGCAACAAATTTTTCACATTTTGTGCGGTGTTTTTAGAACATTGTTTTGAAAGCGAAACTACTTACATATGGGTATTGCCTTGACATTTCATACTTCACTAAGTTTAGACTTGGGTTACTTATGGTTAGCTAAAGCCTAAAGGGTCAGTCTCATAGGTGAGGAAGGCATATTAGGGATTATGATGGGATGTGAATTCAAATAGTGTCTCCCTCAAAGATCTTATAGATTGACTTGTGCTGCATATCCAATTAGTTTAAGTAAGCATTGTTCATATATAACAACTAAAGGAAAAACATTCTTTGGAATTACAATATCAAAATATTGCATCTTTCCCAAACAAGTCTTTTTTCTCCATTTCTCGCCTACTATGACAATGCTTTAACATATGGCAGATACGACAAAAAAGGGCTTTACTTTTCTATTTTCATAACAAAACAGTCCATTTTGACCTCTACTATTAGTACAACAAAAGTTAAGATATCATAATGATCATGAAATGATTCTCTACTTAATAAAATTGGGTTTAGAATTTTGTTCCACATGGAATTCTATAGAATCTTCACTTGTATTCTCGGAGTCAAACATTTTGCTTAACTTTTAACATGATTTCTGAAAAAATACATCAAAAATGAAAACAGATCAACTGCCTGAATAAATTCAGTGTATACAAGACAATAAAGTCTTAGGTTTGATATGCTACCCTTTGCAAATTTGTATCTTGTTTAGAGCCTAAGTTATGAGAAACTTTGTAAACTAAATCAAAAATAACTAGTTTTCAGTCCCCAATATGGTTGCACGGTCTATAGATCAGGTTTTTACATGCCGGTTCGACCGTCACAAGGACTTCAACACGGCATAAAAGTGCAGCGTAGTGCTGTCAACCAGCATCGAAAATGTTTCCCCATGGAAATGTGAAGAACAATTTAGTATGCACTCCCTTCTGAGAAATCACACACCAACAAAATATTAGGACCTCAGTGCCAGAAATAAGTCCCCCCCCCCCCCCTACATGAAAGAATTCCCCCTTACCCTTCCCACAGATATACCAAAAAGAGCGTGTACCCCATTCCCCCATGTCACCCCACCCTCATGCTGCAATGGGTTAGCACACAATTTTTTTTATAAAAAAAAGGGGGGGGGGGGGAAGCCTCCTTTTAAAAGAATGTACTGTAAAAAAAGGTTGCCCTCCTGGTTACACCCCCAAAAGGTCTCTCCCCCCCCCCCCCCCCACGAAAATTATGCCCCCTCCCCCATGAATAATGAACGGCTCCCATTTTTTCTATCATTGAAACAAACTTTAGTTCCTATTGTCATGAAGCAAGAATTCGCACTCAAAGAGGAGTGACTTGTAAGTAGGGCCATCAGTCTAGGCAAGTGGTGCCATCGGTAGTGGGATAGAGGCACATTTTTACTTTGACCCTGTATGCAATGTTTCAATTGGGTTCTGATATTTATGTTCATGGATAAGTAATTGCGGGTTTCTTCAGACTGCCCTGGCACACAGAGCGACACAGCAGGCCAGTCATCTGCTTGCGCGGGATGTCCAAATCAGAAGATATGTGCGTCGGGTGCGCCACGCCAAGCGGACCCAGGTATTTATCAAACTTCATTGCAATCTCCCTTGAAATAGAATAGATGAACCATTTTAAAGATTTCAGTTGTAGACGTTCTGTATCTTGTAGTATGCTGGTAATTTTACAAATTACAAAACTTCGACCATATGTGACAGTTATGTATTTTCATCGTAATGCCTATATAGAGACATTCATGACGCATAAACCAGAGATAGCAGCTTTCTACTTTTCCATAAAAATCTTTGTTTTCATTTTCAGTATATGAAATTATTTTCTCTTATAATTTAAAAAGAAATAATGCTAATAAAGCCACATTCGCATTTATAAAGCATTTATTTTTTAACAATCTCAAATTCTCCCAGTCCTATGCAGAGGCTGACATTGATGTGTTTCTACTTTTTTCTCGGTCTCTCTGAGGTAGTAAATTCCACACGGAAAATATTACCACTTTTTTTCCTGACCCCAACTGACTTCCCCAATAACCGATGTATTGTATTGTAACAATATGTTGTTGTCTTGCCATGATATCGAAATAGTGCCTTTGTCATTTTACCGTGAACCAGTGTGTTAGGTTATATATTTTGCACTTACCTTGATATAGACATACAACCTGACTATCACTATAGGTTTTTATTTCTATACATAGCATTAACCATGCCATATTAAGTTGTGAGAAAGGTATACTTAAATTTTGTCAAGAGAAAATGTTAAGTAATAGGAGCATTTCCACTTAGCCAATGTACTACCTCCGGTAAGTGACGTTAACTGCCAGGAAAGCGCTACTAATGTTGTACACAGTGGATTTAACTCTTGAAATATGAAAAGTGCTACAAGTGATGTTAAACCACCAACTACACTTCACATCTGGACTGGCACAAAATCGATATCACTCACCGTAAACAGTTAATATAACATGATTTGCTATAGTGGAAACTGAACCATTGTTTTCTTTGGTGGCAGCACTGGAGGAAATTCGAGTCCGGATGCTTGGAGTGAAACACAAGATCTTGGTGCTGTCGGGTAAAGGCGGGGTTGGGAAGAGTACCTTCAGCGCACACTTAGCTCATGGCATCGCCGACGACGAGGATAAACAAGTAAGAAGAATGAATATCTTCTTTCTAGTATATATACATATATACATACTTCTTTTATGATCAGACAAGTGTAATAGGACATATTGCACATTAAACTACCCAAACAACAATTATGATCAGACCGGGTATTTATGCAGGGTACTTGTTGCATTGATGCCCTCTATTTCAATCCTCTCAGATCATTCCACAAATTTTGTATCAGGGTCTGTTAGAGTGTCATCATTTGCATGTTTTCATATCTTTCATTGTCACACGGACGACATGACTATAGATTTAGTATGTAAATTATGTCATAATCATTTAATAACAATCACATCACATCATTTAATAACAAGTCCCTCTCGAAGGAACACTAGTAGGACAATGAAAACAGATCAGTGGACCATTGTAACACAAGTTGTAGCATCCCAATAAAGACTAGTAACATAAAAGACAACATCTTGGGTATAATTTTGTTAGGTGCACACGCAGCATCATCTTAGTATTTTTATGTTAGTTGAGATATAACAAAGATGTCAATTTTCCATTTTCTCGTGGAAATCCACTTTTCATATTCAGTATATGTAATTGCATTTCCTTGTGTCAAATCAAAGGAAATATTGATTTCGCCTTATTTACGTAAATAAAGCAGTGGTTTGAGGCTCCCCAAAGACCCTCAGTCCCCTGCCATGGCCGACAAGGACATATCATCCAAGAAACAGGGGATCTTTTACTAAGAAAAATGAAGTAAAATATAATTCCCAATATACGGGCTGTTGATGTCAAGTAGAGTTCATCTGTGTTTTCTTATCCAGATGATGTTTTCAAAATAAACCACCGTGAACGCAAAATCATGTTAACAATTCAACCGTGTTTTTATACTGGTATTCAAAATGATATTATGCTCCAGTTTAGGTGATCCACACTTTAATAATAGGCAAGGTTTACCTTAATTTGACCTGTGGATAAATTCTGGGGAAAATTGACCCCATTCCCCACCCCCCGGTTTCACAGAGTACGTTTTCCCTACTTGTTCAGCTAATTGTCAGTTTTACAAAGTGTTTATCACATACAGACACAGTATACCTGTTTTCGAATTATACGATACCTTAAAATCACTATTTTTTACCTAGGCTTTGGGACGATTTGTTTGGTTTCTTAGCCATACATACCCTTTACACCACCTACATGCCCCGTATGCCACCTATGTGTTGTATGGCCATAAATACGACATGGGTAGGAAGAGGCAGTATACATAGGACAAAAGGCCACAGGTATTATCGTAAAACCGGATGAGTTTTAATCTGGGCTCCCGTATGCGACGACTGGAGTCGCATACGTGAGCCCAGATTAAAACGAATAAGGTTTTGATTTTATCCTACCCCCTGTGAACGATATTTTTATGTGAGGATAATAACAAAAAACACGATAAAAACTCTCTGAAGTCCTCCATATAGCTCTCCTTGCTGCTCTGAAGGCCCTTGGAACTACTTTCAGCTGCTGATCTCTGATTGGTCCATATTTTGTACGCTCCTAGGAGCGATTTTTTATCCGTATATGACATACGGGCGCATACGGAAAGTCAATGTTAAGCCTATGGGATTTTATATTAGGGGTAGGATAAATAATAAAATTCTACAGGGGCAAAGGATGTCCATAGGCAGTATATCCTTGGGGGGGGGGGGGGAGGGAAAAGTGCCTTAAGGCATTCAAAACATAGGCTTCCAGAGATCTATGACTAAAGTTTCACTTGTCACGTGACCTAAAAGAATCTCATCATTGCCACAAATGATTTTTCTCAAAATAGATTATTGGTTTCCACATTGCCCTAATCTAATATAAAATAATTTGTCCTTGCTGTATTTATTGAAAAGAATATTGAATTTGTCATGAATGCCTTAATGCATTCTTGTCCTTTGCATTTATAATGCCTTAAGACATTTCATCCATCATGTACATAATGCATTAAGGCATTCTAACCGAGAAAGTGTTGAGCGAAACTGAATTCATACCTAGGGCATGGGCCCTTTTTGGAGTAAGTCCATGTTCCAGTACTGACTTTTGCTTTTGTTGTGACCTAGCACTATCCCCCATGGAGTAAACAAGAGATATCAACCTTTTCCAGAAATACTGTTGTTTTTAGTACAAACTTATTTCTGTGCAATGTTTGATCCCTTAGACCATCAGCCCTGTGTATTCCCCAGTCCATGAGATGCAGGTTAACCACTGCACAGACCTACCCAACATCCTGGCTACCTTCCATCCTACCCACATTCCAAAATACATTCCCACCAGCTTGCTTACATTCTAACCTCCCAACCCACCATCCTGGCTAACTCCCAGTTTGCTCACATTTCAATTTGACTACCAACTTACCTGCTTACACACCGACCTGCTCACATTCCAGCTTGTGTACCCATCATTCTGCTCACCTACCAACCTATATACCCATCAACCTTACCTACCTACCATCCTGCCTACCCACCAACCTGCCTACCCACTAGTCTATTTACCCACCAATCTGCCTATCTATCAACCTACCCACCTTCCAACCTGCCTACCCACCACCCTACCTACCCACCAACCTGGCTGCCCATCAACCTACCAACCTGCCCACCTACCAACCTGCCTAACTACCCACCAACTTGCCTATCCGCTATCTTGTCCATCCACCAGCCTACCTACCTACCCACCGACTTAACTACCAACCAACCTGCCTACCTGCCAACATGCTCACCCACCAACCTGCCTACCTACCAAATTACCCACCCACTAATATGCTCAGCTACCCATGTGCCTACCAACCAACTCCCCAACCTGCCTATCCATGAAGCTTCATACCCACCAACCTACAAAATCATCAACCTACCCACCAACCAACACGCCTACCCACCAACCTGCAATCAGCTATTATTACATACCTATGTGCGATTGTCACTCAAATACGACCCTCTCACAGGGGTGTAGTACTCGGCGACTAAGGCCCACAATGGTCCGCTTCGTTGCACTGCAAGATTATATTATGCGTCTAGCCTAGTCTGTGCTATTCGATAGGCGTGCGTATTCGACGTTATCGGGACCAAAAACAACATTCGCCGAGTCATCTGGCAACTTCCGGTTTGAAATACCCTCCGAATTCCCTTAACAACGGAGATTTCCGCCATCTTGCTGGTGAATACAAAGCGCTGTCAGAGTGTAAAATAGCGGAAAACTCTAATAATCTACTTTATAATGTGTAATTTACACATGCATTAGTCGAAATATAGTTATTTACATTATCCTGACATGATTTAATCGTGCCAACTCGAAGAAAATCGTTGTTTCGACGATTTGTTGACATCACATTCAGAGGTTAAACTGAGGCTATCACGTAATTATTTGGCCTGAAACTGCCAGGGGGGTCTGGTTTGGTCCAGAGATTGCCTTGGGGGTTACTTAACACATCCCCACATATTAAATACTATCAGAAATGGACGTTTTAATTTTCCATAGACTTAGCACTGCATAGGTTCCTTGCCAAGATGGCCGCAGAGGGGGTTCGAAGCGCCACCTACTTCCAGGTTGACTCGGCGAATGGCGGACAACATTGAATCTCGACTTTAAACTTGTGATACACGCCCCCGTAACAACTAAAAGTGCGTAATGACCATTCATCGAGGTAGCTAACGTGTGGCTCTCACCTAAAACAGTTTAAATTGCTTAAATATGCGAAATCGATTGATAGTAACAACAAGTCACTTGCTGGTCTGCAACAGGCGACGCACATACATCTCGCTCTCCAAGCATATATAATGTTATGTGCACTATTACCAGATGGTAGAGACTATGATACAGAGAGTAACGTTAATTTACATGCTTTCATGCATGTGCAATGGGCACATCCTGCGCAACTTCCGGTTAATAGCAGACAGTGTCAACATGGAGCGGTTGTGACTTGACGAATCGATTAATGGCGTCTTTCTGATCAAATAAAGGTAATAATAATAAAATGGCCAGACTGTGGACAGAACTATGTCTTAGTTCTCGGTCACCTGTGGCAGACATTCGCACCTCCGCCTACGGCGTCAGGGCGAATGTCCGCCACAGGTGACCTCGAATTAAGACATAGTTCGCCCACAGTCTGGTCATTTTCTCTTAGTACCCATCTACAGATGTCTACCCACCACTCCTTGTGGCCTACTTACCTTACAACATTGCTTAAGTACACTTTTGCAAAACATAATTCTTTCATAAATGTACATATGCATACATATGGAAAATCAAGCATTCAATAACAACAACAACAACAACAACAACAACAACAACAACAACAACAACAACATCCCCCTCCCCCCGGTATGTTTTTGGACGCATTTGGTTTAACCTCCCCCCCCCCCCCCTTCCGCCCTGCTGCGCACATACTTTAAGGATGGCCCTTTGGGATTCTCCTCCAAGATCAATGTTGCTTTATCTGATATGTTGGACATGTTCGTGTTACCTCCAGTTTCAGATTTTCTTGCTTTCACTTTGTTTATGATTCTTGATTGGCACCATCAACTCACAAAATGTATGTCTATGTGAGTTTGATAAGCTAAACAATGATACGTTGCAAAAATAAAAGTCCTGTCTAGCAAATACTTGGGTAGTTACTCTTGATAATCTCTTAAGCTCGTCATTTAAGGCCATTATTTCAAAATTCGATTCAGTTCCTTGCCTGATAATACTGCAAATGGTCTATGCACACATCTTAACCTAATGTAAAGCTGACTTTTTGCTTCGTTGTATATGATATATCATTTCTGCACTGTTTCTTTACACGAGCAATATTAAGCACCATTACTACATAATCTTTTATATCCACTTATTCTGCCCAGTGTTTGTACAATTTATCGCAATCCACTTCCAGAGTATTATGCAATGCCAACATCAAAGAACTTTTCCATTACACGAGAGCAATCCTGTAAATGCGTTATTAAGAAGTGTATTCATATACTCTGTATATTTCTTACTCATTGGCTACAATTGAAAATGTATGGGGCCACGAGTAAACCACTCGAGGCTGACGATGTAATACACTCGCATTCGCTTGTTCATTATTACGCGTCAACCAAACGTAGTTTACTACCGCTCATCCAAAAAATCATCGATTATCGTGTTTACATATGTCCCACAGCTGAAACATAACACAGTTTATTTTTACATTAACCATGACGGGGCAGCACTAGAGGCATCTAGAACACTGTCACGGCGCCATAAATCAACAGTCTCAGCTAGGGACATGGAAACTTCAATAAATAGAGTTGAACTGGACATGCTTTGGACGGGCCGAGTTTTATATCGGATTGCAGATCGGTGTAGTGAGTGCGAAGTCAATACCTGGAAAAGAAACTTGTCAACGCTAATTGCCAAAGTAATCTTTTTTAGTGCCAGGTGTATTCTATATGATTTTTGTCTAAATTGAAATTGTGTGTACAGATCTACCCCGTTGCGGTAGGTTCTGGATGTTTCTTTTTCAAATCAGTATCGTGTAAGTGTCGACCGTTTAGTCCACAGTGAGACCACCCACGATATAAACTTGACTCGTGCTGAAATACAGGGTAGAGCTAACGGACCGTTCAGTATGCCAATAATCAATCGGCATATACGTTGAAGTTCTGCTCAATTGCTCCGCCTCAGGGTGCCCACTTTGTCAATATTAACCTCTTATAAGAGCTATCATAACATATTTATGATGATTAGTAATGACAATTACCCTAACAATGACAACCCCTCTCCTGTTGTATGTAGCATGTCTTTCTTAAGTTGGAGACTAAATTCTTTGGGTTATTTAGGATTTCGCATCCCATTACCAAGATAGAATCTAAGTTTGACTATTGTAGGGAGGACAATACTTTATTATAGTTAATCTGAATACTTTATGTAAATAGATCCGTCATGCCTTGCATAGGTATGTCAACATCTAAATTTGTATTGAACATGTATTTTATGGAGGTTATCAATCTTAATTGTCTAATTAGGACGTGGTGAAAACACCTCTAGCTCAACCGGCAAAAGCATCTTGTCAAGATTCGTTCTTGTTTTGATTTGTTCTTCTCTATTATATAAGTTTTGCCATGGTCTAGGATTGCGTACATGAGATTTACATATATATATATATATATATATTTAGAACACCATGCAAGTACATGTACCTTTAGTCAAATGATTTCTTTTGTGATGCAATTTTGATCAGAAAGGTTATATACTTAGCAAAGTCCAGATTCGAATCGGGGTATACTTCCAAGATACATAATCATCTACATTGAATTTACCTTTACCACCAGAGGGTGCGCCGGTATGGCAATGCTCAAGTATGACCATAAACATGCAGGGATTAATGCCACTTAGGCGGTCAGTGGGTGTTGACTCACACCTGGGCCGGCAAGGTACCAGTCTAGTGGTCCTAAAACTGCTCCTAGCATTTCAGCTGCAGCAGGGCTAATCTATTCAGGAACTATCAATACATAGGAATATACTCGGGATAGACTGCGCACCGAAAGACACGAGTCCTAATTTTCTCGTTGGTCAGGGTATATCATTATTTGAATGTTATTTAGGTATTTTTTTTAGTTGGTTGCCACTAGGTTGGTAAAACCTATCCCTGTTTTGTTTGTAGATCATCCATTTGAGATATAGACTGACTCCACTGGTCAGAAGGAAATACTATTGATAGGGAAAATTTGAAAAGGTCCAAAATGAGACTTGTCAAAATTCACTATTGTAATAGAAAAGGCTCAGAAAATGCTGACAAATAAATAGCTAGTATTTGGTATTAACTCAATAGTTATTAGATTAATAATTTTGCCTGTTTATGTCCACACTTTATCAGAAAGCATACTGTAAGTTTTTTTTTAATTGGGAAGCCATGAAATGAAATATTTATATAAGTCAATGCCCAAATCCAGTTGAACTATTTTGTGGGTGCCAAGTTTCATATTGGTGCTCAATATTAAACAGCTCAGAACACTAATAGTCATGGTACCAGTCCTTAGGCGATACTATCAAAACATGCATACTGGGTCAGAGCCCCTCTCCCCGGAGTTCACGACCAACAGCAAATGTAATACACTGAGGCCAACACTATTCGTTCGGTCATCAAGCAGTGGCTGTTTCGCCAATTGAAATAACATGTTGATCTTACCATGTTAGCTCTATAAATATTAGTTCATTTCCCGAAACGCTCTACTGCTATTGTACACTCTAATAAACTTTACGACAGGTTAAATATCTTTATCTCACCCAGATATTTTTTCTCCATAGACTTAACATTGAGAACTCGTATCTAACACCCATTAGATATTTAGGAAAAATATCCAATGGGGGATAATGTCACAAATGTTAGCCCATTAGTCAATATTAAGGGTGAGATAAATTCAGAAACCCATTCAAGTTTAGGGTTAGAGCTCGATCCCATCTCATTTGAATCACATAGCAATTCACGCGGCTTCGCCTTGTGAATTACTACGTGATTCAAACTCGATGGGATACGAGCTCAGACCCTAAACTTTCATGGGTATCCTCTATAGTATCTTTACTGCTTTTTTGACTGGACCAACTGTTCATACTGCATTGTCGTCCCATCTGCCACCCCTCTATTCTCTCCACAGATATAGAGCTAAGGCTGGTTATGTGTGAATATAAGGCGAGGATATATTATGTTTTCTTCATCCGTTCTTCGTAGGGATTAATGTTTGCAATGATTTATTCAGAGAGTAAAGATGTTAAGTCTTTAATACGAAGATTAGTCTTGTAGGATTACGTCTTGTAAATGGAGCTAAATGGTTTTATATCGCAAATGTAAGCCAAGTTTCACAAAAAAGAGAACATAGGTTTACTAACTGCTGCAGAACACTAGGACGGCTATAGACTATAAACCTAAGTGTATAAAGAATAGTTCATGATAATTACATATAACAACCTGACATGCTGTACAAGCTCCAAAACGAGATGATAATTTACGGTCTGTACGGAACGAGGCGTTTACGTCGAGTTCCGTACGAACCGTAAATTATCATTTCGTTTTGGAGCTTGTACAAGCATGGGGGGGGGGGGGTCGGTATATTTTTTCTTTTTACCCGAAATTGATATAATAATTAACTTGATTTGGCCTAACAACTAAGGTTTTAGTCGATACGTACGGAAGTGTTCCGTATTTTGCCGCACAGAACAGTGTTCCGTACAACATTTTTACGTTATAGGGCGAAACTGTGCGTATATATACAGTACATATACGGCATGGGTATATAGTAAATAACAATATCAGGCCAGGACTTTAGGGATGCTTTAGAGCAGAAAGTGACCCCAACTGACATCCTGACATTAGACCAATACAGTATTGAAGTCCCAGTATTTTTATTCTGTTCTATGACTGGATTTTCTTTTGTAGATTGCTTCCGTTGACATATCTGCAATGCGCGGGATTTCTTTTGACGAAATATCTAGTATATTTTCATGGCGTTTTTCTTACGTGAGCTTGCACTATTAATTTGCCATGTCTTTCTTTGCTAAGTTCTATAGCTAAGTGATTGCAAGTGGCATATCTTATAAATGGCGTGGCTGACGCCCATATGCTTTTCACGTTTTCCCCGGTCTCTGAAGCAAAAAACACCCTGCGAAAAATATGTCGACCTTTTTTCCTGATGTCAATCGATATCCCTGGTATTATTGAGCATCAATAGGGGATTTCACCTGAAACAGACAAGTTTTTTCGCTTCAGATATTCAGTAATGTATAGCACCTATATTTGGGAATGGATCCGTACAAATACTTTATTCCATTTCATGTGTGTTGCTGTGCTTATGTAGTTCGGGAAATATTACATATGTTCCAAGCCTGATAGTCATTCTTTGGGTCGGATTGTTTAGCGTAATAGCCTTCACTATGGAAGCATAAGGATTAGACAGATTACTCTGCCATCGTGTGTGTAGTGTTTATACACTGGGACGTGTGAAGCACTAAGCCGGTGCCGCCTTGCCCTCGTCTTGGTGCTTTGTGGGTCCGTGGCACCTCGCCAGCTGCGTCATAGGAACGTGGGAATGGGACTGACCCAAGCACCCAGCGACTCAGTTCCAACTCACACCAGTTAAAACCGAAAGAGCTATACTTTTCCTTGAGTCGGTTCCGTCCTGTATTCATTCTATTAATTATATCACGAACTTGGTCATTGAGGTCCGTGATTATATATTAACTCTGTTTATGGAGATTTTAACCGTCTAAGGTCATGGTATAGTGCTTAAGAATTTTTTCCCATTGACTTTGCCCTTTTGTAATCGTTCCTCGAAGTTTTTGTACCTCTAATCGCCAAGCCTTATTGATAACCTTTGTCTTGGGCTTGCTACGAAAATTTCTTTAAACAAAAGGGAAAATTCTTTGTAAAGGCATTTCAGCATTCATTGTAACTATTCGTCATTTGATGATTTAATGATTAAGGTCTTTAGGACTGTTTCTTGTTTAAAATCTATCCCGCTCTCCAAACCAAATAAATATATAAATTGTTGTGATAAAACATTAACCCGGACCAGTAGAATTTAGAACATACAAGTTGTACAGTATTCGTCAGGGTAGATATAATTTTCTGTTACCATGAAGCCTTTGAGACATTGTTTCCACCATGAAGGACTGTCTCCCTATGTGATTCAGATACATGAAGGCATTGTACACGAAATAAGATAACAAAATATAGTGAAATAAAAGAACCCAGAAAGCCAGGTTTTAAAGGAAGAAGAAAGAGGAAGGTAGCTATAAAGGCCGGGAGGTATCCTGTATGATATGTTTCTTTACTTTGCGTTAACCTGGCAATAATGGTTAGATTGTCTAATCAATAAAATCATTATAAATCATGTCCATGGCAGAATAATAATATCTTTTTCTAGTTGAAATAGACTTGAGTCTTTTTCAAATCTGCTTTATGAATGGTGTGAATGGATTTATGTCCTTGTTTTGTGAAGAACTGATATTATAATATAGGATGAAGTATACAAGGAGTAGTTTTTAATCCCTTAGTGTTTAGTTAACTGGCCTGTTGGGCAAATAGCTACAGCAAAAAAGATATAACCCAGCTTGTCTTAGATATCAGGAAACGCTATGGAAATAAATTCATTCCTCTTTTCTGTTTGCCAGATGCAACCTTGAAATTGACCGTTACTAGTCAGATCCAAGCGGTTTCTACACTACCTTATAGAGACTATGATCATTAGAACAGTGTGACTAGCAACCACCCTTAACAACACAACGTAGCATGATTGTAACACGCTCCATACCACGTACACAGCTTGTGTATCGGGTCAACCAGGCAGACTATAGGTTCAAAAACTGTTCTAAAAGACAATTTTGTGTGAGGATCAAGGTTTCATATGTGTCAGACTCATCAGATATAATAAAGTTTTGCTTTTTCAAGACACGATATTGTTACATTTTAGGGTAGCAATGTTTAACGGTGAAACCATGGTTTTATCAATAGATAAAATCCAAAAACTCTCTCAAATGTCAAGTTTAAGACCATGTGCCCAAAGACTGTCTTGGTTAGAGAATCGCCTTTTATGCGGGGTATAAAGGCTTGGGACGCACTCTCGTCTGATACCCAAAGGTGTCTCACTGCTAAGGAGTTTAAGTCGAAAATCCAAAAACCTCGATAAACCATCACAGCATTTATTCTTCATCCTCATTTCATTCTATTATTATCAAATGTGGCATTCTACCACTTTAATATTTGATACCGAATTATGTTGAATGTCTATGTAGTATGTTATCATGAATATTGTAATCTGAAAAACTCGTTCGCGAGAGATACAATAAAGAAATTAAAAACAAAACAAAATATATTGAGCTGAATATTTCGTACAGGTTATGCAATAAAATTCCTACTTTTCTGCAAGTAGAGAATCAATGGAAAGAAAGGCCTGTGTCTATTATAGAAGTAACAAATCCTACCGAACATATTTAAGATAAATGAAAGGATTGATAGCTGACCCTGCATGACATGGTTCGCATACAAGAGAGTAGCTATTTGGTAAGCGCATACGTTAGATAATTAAAAGTCATATGTTGTAAAGTGGATATAATCTCGTATAGACTTGAAGGGGGCTTACTTATACTGCTTAAAGTTAAACCCCGGCTTTACATCACATAGGGGACGCCGGTACACAGCCTCGAGGCATTACGTGATACCCCTAATGGAAGGGGACAGTCATTGGTGAGAATAATGTGTGTCCATTACTAGAATAACTTCAGTCGTTATTGTTTAAACATCGCCTGTGATAATACGTGTATTATGCCAGGTCTAAATTGAAGTCTTAAGGAAAGTTATCTTTCACGAATGCATATTATAATTGCCCTAAATAGAGGCCCGTCCACAGCTTACTAGAAAAGCATTTATATGTTATAGATGAGCCTGTATTCGGTGTAGCTTGAATTAGATGGCTTCCTGCAAATAGAAAACAACACAATATAAAAAGGATAAAAATCAATCAAGTGTCTATGAGGCATATTACTGTTCATAATTTTCATAGGGATTTGGCTTCATGTCAGAATATCATCGAGTTTACATGGACATAATTTTCAAGATGAAATTAAGAGAATATACCGGTACTTTTGTAATGGCAAATGGAACATGATGCACTGTCCATGCCATTAAGGAATACATCAATTTTATTCAATAGATGTGGTGCACTCGGCCGCTTCTTACAGCAGCCGCTAAAAATCAGTCCTGTTCTACACTTAAATCGTAACTTTTATATGTGGGTCCCACTACCTGTACAGTGGAATGCCAAAACTGTCGTTCCCAGTCATCATGTGACCTCTGACTGAATTCATCTATGGTCACTTTAGATACAACCCAGCCTTTAGCCCATGATTCAGGTATCGCGTGCAAATGGATACTTTTTCGGTCAACGGTAAGACCGCAAAATTTACATATATACCTGGATGTCGTTGCAACATCATGAACTCAGTCAATGATTCGAAGTACTGCATTATCAATTTGTTCTCTTTTGATTCACCTCTATCTTCTCTCTGTAGCATGTTTTACTGAAGAAAACATAATTTCTGCGTGACATCACGTATTGGTTAGAATTAGTATAAAATTGTATTGAATTTATTATGGCTGTATTTTAAGTATGTCGATATACACATGCACAATTTATAGATAGTTTCTTTTTGGATAGCATCGGAGCAACCTTGGGATGCATAGGAAGGAAGAGAATATCAATGATGAAGATGACGGATATCGTAGCTATAATTGCAAACGCCTAACCATATTTATTACCCACCTGATACAGAGTCTCCATACTAAGCCTATGGAGATTACAGATCGCTACTGAGTAGGATACGGACCTGCGGAATCTCCTAGGAGAATACGGATTTTTTAGATGAAAGTAGTCCCATTGAGATGAAAGTAGTCCCTTCTTAACTATGTTGAAAAGTTTTCTAAAGATCATATTTATTGCTTAAATCTAAAAAATAAGTGAGTAATAAATACAACATTACCATGATTTCGATCTGTGTGGCCGTATTCTCCTTGTAGTTGACCCTACGCAATACTCGTCAACTACGCGGAGAATACGGCCACTCAGATCCAAATCATGGTAATATTGTGTATGTATAGGTATGAGAATGCTGTGGGGTTTTTTTCAATCGAATTATTCCTGTGAGAGGCAGAGATTGCTCAAGTGAACAACACAATAAAAGACCTAATTGCCTTGAGACTCACTCATATCAAATCCCTACTATGTAGTAGTTGCCAAATATATAATAAATACTGCAGTCTCTAATGTAATTCTACCGCCTGGACTGGTAGCTCTAAGGTAGGCCCATAAACAACGAGAATATGCCACTGAGATCGTTGATTTGTAGCTAATACAGACGAGTAGATAGAGGCATCTAAATCATCACTACTTGCCAAATTATTATTACCAAGCTGTAGAGAGTTGCTCGGAACGATTAAGTAACGATAGAATCTACCGGAAATAGTAAGTATTTTGCGGAAACTCGTACGTTGCATATTAAAGGCCCGCACTATAAATTGTTTCAGAAACCCTCAATTTACAATTTGTTTGTGAAATTCTTTTTGATTTGAAGGA
Organism: Alentia gelatinosa; assembly: GCA_950022655.1. Classification (NCBI taxonomy): domain Eukaryota; kingdom Metazoa; phylum Annelida; class Polychaeta; order Phyllodocida; family Polynoidae; genus Alentia; species Alentia gelatinosa. The sequence continues at coordinate 110,776,409 of OX465579.1, forward strand.
AAGAACTGTTAATATCAGGGAAGAACCTACCTCTTGGTTATTGTTCTGAAGAGGAAACCGTATGATTTCCAAAGCTGTTGTGTTCTTTGCTAAATGATTTTTATGACTTCTCGATTAAAAATCACAATTACAACTTTTTGAATCAATATGTCAAAAAAAATTTAAACAGTGGGAATACATTCGAAAGCCCCATTTTAGTAACCGATTACCAAACCACCCCATCCTGACATGTTAGTTTCCTCTATGGTGTACTAAAGTTTAGCACACGCTGTTATGAGTCTCTCCCAGGTCGTATAAAACGTGAGTTCCCAGTATACCCATGTCGAAACATCACGTCGAGAAAGTCGCGCGTTCCTAAAAGCCGTGATCAACACTACGGGACCCAGAGGGGCGTCACATCGGAGAGCTGGGAGCGATCGCTGGGGTCCCCACCCCCACCCACCCAGCCCCCACGGACTGCCCGTCCGGCCGCTGCCCAGTCCCCGGGAGGTGGTCTTTAGTTACCGTGCCCTCCCCCGGCGCACACCCGCCCTCCTTCCGCCGTGCTGAGTACAGGCCGAGATCAAATCCCTCACTCAGAGTTGTGACCATGCCAAGTTCACTTTAAGGCGTTCACCAACCTGGTAAAGTTTTATCGAGCACGTATGGATTCTAGAGCGGAACGATTTAGGTTTTTAAAAAAAAGATAAAACGACATCGGTGCTTGCAGTTTTCGGGTAGAGATCTGTATACAGATGGAAAGAGTATAGAATCAGTGTTCGCTCGACAGGCAGGAGTCATTGCATCTGGGAGCTGTTTCAAAACGTGGGTTAAGTCTATGGTTTTGAAACAGCTCCCAGGTTGAATGACGCTTTAGTCTAGGAAGCATATACTCTTAGGGCATATAGATAATATGGGGTAAAAGTAAATATTATAAAGTCAGACGTTGTGTGAAGTGCGGGAACGCGACCACAAAAATCTCCCTGTGTATTTTTTACCGGCGAACTGCGTCTTCACACATTAACTGCGTTAAAAAGATGAAATAAAAGTAAATATTAGTTGAAGAAGAATCATTCGAAAACTGTACGATGATCTGGCCCCCTCGCTGTCCATCGCACTCACCCAACGACACCATGTGAAAAGAAATAGACTTCCCCCTAAAATGGGAGTGGGAAAATATATATCCTCTGCATACGTTTGAATATATAAAAAGGAAATGAACGTATTCTTAAGTTGGCACATTTGCATTTGTTTGCATTTCTCTATAATGCAATATATAAACATCTGATAATTCCCGGCAAAAAGTAAATGAGCATGCCGCATTTAGAGGCTAACCTTTACACAAACTGTGATTGGTTTGGCTCATACTTATGATCCGTCAAATATTGTCGTTTGGGGTTTATCTTTGGTGCCCATCGTTCAACCAAAGAGCCAAGACACCCAATGGAACTGGCAGAGATACAATTCAATGTTGATCACATGCTGGTCACTAAATACATGAAATGACCTTGGAGAGCTTAATCTAGTTAGTACCAACATTTTGTCGAGTGATAATGATGAATGTTTAATCTATAACACTAGGACATTCATTTTGTGTATTATAGTTGAGTTCATATGATATACACTGAAATTCAGTTTGTTTGTTCTAAATCCATCGAGAATAAAGTCCAAGAGAATTGGGGCAATATTACTTTGATAAAGCAATGAGGTTCTCTTTGGATAGAGGAACTATCGATTGTATTGGCAGGATGGCAATTGGATTTCGTCCGCCCTAGGGCTATTCCTTTACCTACTTCAATCAGAGCACCTGTAATGATTGAAAGTGCGTTCAGGGTCATTCAACAGAACATTATTTCATTAGCGTAGTCCGAAAGATCCTAGAACAAAAACAGTGAAAATGAAACCCTCTTGGTCCAGAACCGTTTTAGAAAAAACCTTCGCCCATGTTAATGCCTTGATAAATTTTGCAAATGAAAAACGCAATGCGCATATCTAAGAGGATATCTAGTGGAGTATGATTATTTAGGTTTAAAAACAAAGAAGTCATAGCTTTTAAAAAAAGTTAAAGTTAACAGTTTAGAACGTCTTATGTCATGATTTCATTCAATACGAATCCAATACATTTAGAGAGTAACGCTTTTGCTTTTGATGGCATCTAAAAAAGGAAGACTTCCATCGAATTAGAAAATAAGCACATGTAAACGTATATTAGTTGGGTCCTCTTCCTCCACTCTGTAGTATTGATTCTGAGACTGTTGCATATTTGTCATAAATGGCAGAATATATTCAGATTTCATTATTGGGACGCCAAGTCGTATTTTTTGGTCCTTTCTATAGGGATGCAGGGTTTCCTACAATTGACGGAATTCAGAAATTTCGTATACACCGGCAACACCAGGATTTAGTGTCGATTTATGGCCATTCTGTTACCAAATAATGTTATAAATGATATTTTTTTAATAAGTGTTTTGAATTTCCAAATTTTTGTTCAGTCCCAACTTTCATACCTGTTTCCATAAGTTAGACCTATCAACGTATGAAAGGATTGAACTTTATAATTAACCATTAGACAAGTGTATATATACTATTACAATGCAATTTTGTAAGTATAGACTGAGGTTAATTTACATTGGTTAGACCATTCGAATGAGTTTCAGGACCTATTAGTTTAGCTTCAAGAGTCACTCCACCACGTCTGTGCCTACCAGCCTGCCAGCTTTATTAAAATCGTTGAAGAGTTTATAGCTGGTGGAACTAAGTAGACGTTTTCTAAATGAGAAAACCTTTACGATTAGACTCACAGTACCACGAAGAGAGTTGGGGAGGCGGATCGGTAGAGAAGGGAACGTTCAAACAGCAAGTAACGGTATTCTGACTTGGCCTTACAGCGGACTGACTTATCGTGCCAGTGGCAAAGTAAAGCATCTAAATTTAAGTTTGCATTCTAAACAACGTATGAACATACTGGCGTCCTGAGATTGACAGAATTGGTCTTCAAGACGTGTAAATATCAGTACATAGATGTTTAAAGATAAACATGCATGTACTTTGAAAGAAACTTTCAACACACATTTAGACACACCTCTGTACAATATGGAAATGGAAACTAGCATACAATCAAATATGTACAGTAATGCCCATATCCTATGAATATTTTGTAACCCACCATACAATATATGGTGAAGTAGTTCGTAGTAGATGCATATGATCCCACCCAAATATTTGTATGTAAGTCTGTGGTGAATCGGCGAGTAGTAACGAATAATAATTTCAGTAACATGACTATTACATCACTTATATTCTAGGAGTCACTCAACTATAGATATACGTGTTTATATAGTGGCATTTTCGGTATTTTATGCTATATATTGACACACAGTAACCCCTATGTGGTAGCACCCTAAATGAGAGTGCCAATGAATTGAGAGTTATTGTCTTGTCGATGGCAATGTTACTTTATTGGCAGGGCGTAGCCACGTTAACATGGGCCACTTAGCTGCAGACATGAGGAGGGTTACATTATACGACGTAATCTGTTAAAGTAGTGGACGGTGCCAATATGTGGCCAAACTAATGTTCGTATGTAAACTCCATGTAACATTCTGTAAGGCCTTTTCTCTGACCTGCCGCACGACTTCCATATGGTATACATATATATGGCACACGAGGAAGTCGATGGCCCATATAATTAGCCTCTTGTACTGCTCTATTTTCTTCTGCGGATGCTTTTATTTTGGTTTTTTCCCGTGTCTGTCTTTAAGTGGCAGGGGTAGACCACCTGTGACTAGCTCTCTGGGGGCCTTTATGATCGTGATGTAGTGGCAAGAATATTCACATAGCTATCGAGCGCCCAATGATGGTAAATCTGTCTTTTAACTGACGCCTCTAAATAAAAGTTTTGTTGTCACTGTGGCGTTGGGTTTATCAGTCATATGGCTTCAGATTAAAGGAACACTATCCCTGATCCCCTGCGGCCCCACGTTGAGTTAATCGGCTCAGACTTACAAAACCGTTCTTAGTCGCGCTTATTCAGCCATGCCGTGTGCATGTATTTGACCCTCACCATACGCCGTTAGACCAATAAATAATTGTCTGATATATTTCCTTATGTGCTGGCACTTATGGCAGAGGCTCTATATGCCTTATCCCATAGGCAGTATGATACCCCCAGCGTGGCCATTGCCGAGGCGGGCGCCGTGATGCATTGATCAAGGGCCAGTCAACCATGACGGTGATCAGCAGTGCTCCACTGAGTCGATACTAAGAGCTAGGTTTTTGCCCCTTGGCATAACGGTACAGGGGGGATCACCCCCTAAATCTGCCTCCAGCCAGGGCTGTTTGCGAGCGGATCATGGTTTTAGGATTTGACTCCGGGGTCCGGTTATCACATCTCTCTCATTGACCTCCTCTCATAGTTTATTCAGCGGACAAGGCGGCGAGCGGCCCCCGCGGTATGACCCGACGAGCCCCGGCCCGGCCGCCCGACACGGCCGGATTAACTGCCTCGCCGGGTCCATATTTGTAAAGGACAGCCACACCGTGTGCGCGGCATGGGTGCAGGACTCTCATTCCAATGTCACTGCCACGGTATCTGTATACCACCATATCACCGGCAAATAGCTACAAATATAACCCAACGATAATGAACAAAAATAACTTTATATGTACGCAGTTAATAGGGGCTTCCCAAAGCTGGTTACCATCTCACAGGATTTTACAGCCACCCATGGGATATATTATTCACGAACTGTCACTGAATAAATGAGAACCTCTTTTAGAGTCGAGAAAGCGGAAGTGTCCATATTCGCGGGGATCTGCGGGTCGTAAATGCGTCCCGTAAAAATTTAACAAATAGGCTCTGAAGTTCCGGTTGATTTCACAGAAATATTGGCTGGGTTCCGCCTGTGATCGCCGCTGGCTCCTTACATCTCCGCCGAGCTCCCTAGCGGATACCCCGGGAACCAGCGTAACAGAAATATAACCTATATCATATTTGCTGCTTTTACGGCAATAACTTAACACACAGTTTTCTTTGTTTTTTTTATATTTCCGAAATTTTCGAACAAAATCAATATCAATTCAGCGATATCCATTATTCACACAATAACCTTCAATAACGCGTTGTTGGTGTTTAATGTTGACCGGATAAGACTTCAACTTTTGGTTTCTGTTTTCAAATGTTTGTTTCCTCCTGGATCTAGAGTGTATGCTAGTGACATGTGTCATTTTCGCATGAAAGCATACATGTACATGTATATACATTCTTCCAAATATTCATATATTGTACATGAATTACTCAGATGATCAAATATTACCACCGTCGAACAGGTTGAAGTATGCAATATTTCCTCACGTAGACTAAATCCATTATATCAATCACTGTTTATGTGTGGTTTAACACGCATGTTGGGAGTCAGTTCTTTACATTAGTGGACATTTAGTACCGCAAACCAAAGCAAATACACAAAAGCCAGTCTTGAACGAGCAGATTGCTGCATAACCTGTCCTTGTTCCCAGAATAAATTGTACGAGCTATTTACCAAGATTAAGAGGACTTGATAAAAAGAAATAGACTTGAAAAAGAGACTATTAATTTCATCATTAGATCGAAAGTTATCAGGCTTAATATTATTTTGCATGGTAGATTACAACACGCAAGGTCCCACACTAGTGACTAGTCAATGTAAAGGTCCTGTATGGTATTTTATCTCACCCCTGGAATAAATGTCCATAGGCTTAACATTGGGAACTCATTCTCCACAACCCTACAAGAATTGCGGATTATTCGCCACGCTATGAGGTCAAATTCGCTAACCAATCAGCGCGCAGCAGTAAGTGTAATATAGTCCCAGCTGGATAGAGCGTCATCTAAATATGAACGTAAGTTGACTATCATTAATATGTGATACTGTGTAAAGTTTCATTTAATTGTGGAGGGGTGAGATAAATACAGAAAGCTACTCGATTTACGCTTCGTCGCCGTTCCCCACTCGCTCAAACGCTGCACGATATTCACTCCGCTTTGCGTCGTGAATATTGCTCTGCATTTGAACTCCTGGAGAACGGCGACTCAGCCCAAACCTTGTTGGTTTCTTCCTTAGTATTTAAATATCCGGATTGACGTATGTATACCTGGATCAAGAGGTATTTTATTTTACCCGTCAATCTCCTATGACACTTAGATGGTGTCGTAGTTAAGGCGACAAGGATAGTGATACATGCGCGTACAGCTTCCTGGTTCCCCACATCATTAAAAGGTCAGGTACTGGTTTCCTGGAACGGGATATGCTAAGAGATAGAGGAGACGTCATATAGTCTAGGGTTACGGCGCTTCGACTAACAGGCAGTAAAATTAGCTCATTACTCGAGAGGTAGGGCTGGAAAAGCCGTGGAAAAATCGATGAAGGCTATTCAATGGGGCTCACTTTTCCAGTGTAAATGGAATGATGATTGCTGGACGGATAGATATTTCCAGGGTGTTTGATGTATGAATATTTCGTAACCATTTGATAAAAATGAATATGCAACTACAATTATCATAATTAGACATCAATAAAAATGAACATCATCAGACATTCAGAGTAATAGCATAGGCTTTTTTTTCAGAATGACGCTATGTAAACAGAAATCTATAATCAAACTCCGATGAATTTCTTTAATGGTAACGTATACTTAAAATCTGTGTTTCTGTTGACTGCGTAGTGTTTTCTGTTCTGTTGTACCCCAACCCCAATTACATCAACTTTGTTTGAGTTGGCATTTCCGAGTAGTTTATTGATCAACAGTGGGTGACCTAGCTTAGAATCGTTAATATTTAACTCACACTCGGCAGCCGTTTGCGGGGCCTCTTCACTTTGTTCGTGGAAGGGGAGTTATCTTCGTTCGGAGAAACACCGCTGTGGTTTCCTTTAATGTACGCTGAAATATTGGTCGTCAGTTGTAAAAACGTGTCTTTTTTAACGTCACGGTTGGCAAGGCCAATAGGCCTTTTTCCACAGGCCAGTGTCGCACCTTATCTGCATAGTTACGGCATACCTGAACTTGCTGAAGCCAAACAGTCACCTGGCAACCAAGTATACTATAGCATTGGATCACTGAGTGTATGAGCATAATAGGTTCATAATACCCATGTACACCATTTCCATAGAAATAACAGTGATTGCACTGTATTCTATGGTATGTTATCTCCAATTTGATGTGTCATACATGCGTATCACCTCAGTGATATTTTAGATACACCTTAGATAACACAGGGACACCTAAGCTGCATACACATCAATACATTGGCATGCCTAGCCATAATATGCATATATTTTTCCAAGTTAAAACCCAAGATAATTATCAACTATTAAGTTTACACAGCTCAGACTCGTTGATACAATACCCTAGTTTACTCCAACAATTTAACCTGTCAGAAAACAACACTCCTGTAATCACACCCACCGTTCACACTTTAGGTGTGATTTTGTGTGGCTCTATAGGCATACCGCCGGACTCGGACGTGTTTGTCCGAGCGGCCGCGTTACTACACTGGGGGCCGTTAGTCGGCGCTGAACGGCAACACCTGTATAGAGGCGCTCTTTGTATCGATTTAATGTCGCTCAATGTATATACACATGTATATCAATGATTTAGTCTAAATGCCTACTTTTGTATGATATTGAAATTGGTGTTGAAAAATACTCCCGAACTTGCTGGAAAATACGTTTTCATTTGGAACATCCAATTGTTGATATTGGTCAGTAACACCCCAGTTTGTGTGAACTGGAAAGAGTTTCTACCTGTGTACTGGTACCAGTGTAAAGGTGTAGGTACTCCAATCCCAAGTAGTTCTCCCATTATCTAATTATCTGTCTCATCTCCACATCATCAATCTCATCTGTAAATAAATTACACTGCCACCTACGCCAGTGATAAAGACCATTTGGGTTGCGCAATAATGAAGAACGATACACTTCAACAACAACTGTCAAAATAAAACCACCTGAAACCACCATATAGATGTCAGTTGTATCATACTGCATGTATATGTCTGAAGGTATCATTACTAAAAATGGCCATATTACACATTTTTACCGCGGTTTCTGTTCAATTCTGTTTCTGCTGTGCTAAGAAGAGTGAACTCGCATTCTAATATGTTCGATATCTTTTCGCAGGTTGCGGTACTTGATATCGATATTTGCGGTCCTTCCATCCCTAGGGTCATGGGCCTTGAGGGCGAACAGGTGAGTTTTTATACCTTATTTTGTGATCCTTACCCATGCTCTGTGATTTTACCTCCACTCTCAAAAGTGATATATATGGATCTCAGGGCGCACAAAAAATGTGTCAGTTAGACCTGACTGAACTGACATCATGGTTATGATATGGAATGTTATTGCGGCGCCGAATTGGTGAATGGATTTTTTGTACATAGATTAATCTATGTCAAGTAGATACTTGATGTTTGATAACGCAAAATATACGAGATGTTGAGTTGTTTAATACCAACCACAAACCACTTGGATGTGAGTCCAACTTTGATTAACTCTTTTTAATGGTACACCTTTTTAGGAATTATGCTAGCTAGCTGCGACGTTTTGAAGCATATGTTAGGATTGTCAAAATCACCTATAGTTTCTATCATTATGTGAACGTTTGATCTTTTCCTTACATTGTAATAATCATAAAATATGCAGCGTTGTTTTCTAAGCAACAGAGCAGTGCATAGCGATGGCCAGGAGATATTAACTCGAGGGGCCTGCTACTCAGTAAGCCTGGGCATGGCATGAACACATCCAACTCTCAGGGGCCCAGTCTCTGTACAATTACCCCGCACCCTTTGTGAATACTTTATGACATGGCTCCCAACTCTCGACGTATATCAACGTATTCCTCATTCCCCCCCCTGGTGTCCTCTTTCATATAGCATAGATTATAAACTAACGAGCTCATAAACAAATCTAAATAGCACAGAATGATCTAGATACACGTAGAACCATGTTTTGTATACTTTTGGGTTTATATATATGGATGAAGATAAATTCTCAGTAAGACAACGGGCAGATATGCATCAGGTGGGCCACCTACAGGAGGTGTTTAGAACTACGTTTTATCACTTTGTAATAACATACAGCACCACTACCTCCGTCTGGTAGTGAAGGAACAAATCAGACCTTTACACCATGTTAAGTATGTGCTTTAAACCTGACGGTCATACTCGAATACTATCGATTGGCCAACCTTAATTGCCTGGCGGTGAATGGATAGGATCTGTGGTCAGGTATAGTTAACCATACTTGTACCTGAATGGTAAGCGGTTCTGAGCTATAAATGTAGATCTAACCCACCCACCAAGGAGAATAGTATGTAGACATCACTTGTTCAACGCGATGAATCTGCCATCCTAGTCATTATCCTTCCAGAAACTCTCCTCTCAGTGTCCTTTTTCTTCTCACTGTCCCCGGATATTAAACGGCCCCCTGTAGTCGTTGTAAAAAATAAATTGCATTTAGAAAATTGATGACAAGTAAAAGATTTAGCATTGACCTTCCTTCGACTAAGCTATAGAGTATCCAATTGTAATTGAAGGACTATGCATAAATCCAGGTAGACATCCCTCTAAAGCACTCCTAAAATACTTTGATTTTCCGATCCTTATAACTGATAAGTAGTCGGTATTTCATAATCAATAATTCAATTTGTTTATATTTTCTTTATTTCAATTTAAAGGTCCACCAAAGCGCGTCTGGATGGTCACCTGTCGTAAGTCTTAGTATACATGGATTTGATTGCTTCAATCCAGTGCAGTCTCCTTACATCTTGGTTTAGAATTATGTCATATATATAGAGAGATGACTTCACAGTACACTCTAATAAAAGTTGTAGTTCTTAACGGATACACAAAATTGTCAAATGAGATTTCTTTAGAGTACTAGAAGAGACCGTAGATGATATTCTAACTTTCGTTGACAGTTTTGTTTTTAAACATATTTGGTTTAAAAGTCTACATGTCAGAGTACCACAATTTGTATAATCGCAAATGACCCGGTCTGTATTCAGTACGTGTCCGACAACCTTGGTGTAATGTCGGTGGGATTCTTGTTAGGCAGTCTGGACGATGCAGTCATATGGAGAGGTCCAAAGAAAAATGGTACGTGAACCCAAGTTTATCACCCTTTGTCAATTAATTTGTTTTGCGATGTAATTGACAAAATCAATAGCAAGTTTAATCAGATTCGTTATTACCTTAGCTATCTAAAGCAGTAGGAATATAGAACAACAATGTGAGTTTTTTCATGCGTAAGGGAAACCATATATATATATATATATATGTGTGTGCGTGCGTGCGTGCGTGCGTGCGTGCCACCCGACAAAAAAGGATAGGTAGTAGGAAGCAGTGCTCAACCTGTTTCATGATATTGATTGTTTCTATGCCTAATTTCAATACAGTAGAACCCCGTTAAGCGGACCACACTATTCCTGATGTCAATGGTACATGCTGTATAGGAATGTGCTGCTAGCCTTGATAGAAATATTCCACTAATAGTGAGATGACACGATCTCTTGCCGAAATATGAAACTATGAATATTTCCTTTCTTTCGGTGCACCTTAATACAAATCCGCTATTTACTGGAAACGTCTTTCAGGGATCATTAAGCAGTTCTTGCGGGATGTGGACTGGGGTGGGGAGGTGGACTACTTGATAGTGGACACACCTCCTGGCACGTCAGATGAACACTTGTCTGCTGTGCAGTACCTGAAGGCTGCTAATGTGGACGGCGCAGTCATCATCACCACACCACAGGTATGCACTATCGAGACCTAGACTTGCTTAAGTCAAGTCTTTGATTATGAACATTCAATAAATAATAGAACAAAATAAGATAAAATGCATTACACTATGTACCCTTCCTCTGAGAGACCCTGTATCCCAGCGAGGAGGGTTGGAGTAAGTGGAGGGGTAGGCATACAATGGATACAGGGACTGAAGCCAGGTTAAGTGTTACCCGCCACCATGCCATGCGCTTATAATATCAGAGTACCATTAAAAAACTTCAAAGAAATTGGTAGAATTGAAAAATACGCTACAAGTTGAAGTTACGTAGTTATCTGCTTTTATTCATCACATTGTTCCTAGAAGAGTTTCCACTGAAATTTGCAAAACTAATTGAATCATTTTCTTTGTCATATTTTTTTGCAGGAGGTGGCATTACTTGATGTGCGAAAGGAGATCAACTTCTGTCAGAAGGTGGACGTTCCTGTCATTGGCGTCGTGGAGAATATGAGCGGTTTCCTCTGCCCGCATTGCAAGGTATAAAGGGCTGCCAAAGGCAGTCAGACATCCGTTCAGAAACCCATACAATCATTTATCCTACCCCTAATAAAAAACGCCATAGGCTTAGCATGGGATTTGTTTATGTCACAGATGTGACATAAAGTGTTGTTTTTGCCACTACTTTCTGATACTGAAAAAATATGGAAACGGGCTAGATAAAATCTAGGCGCCACTCGTTTGAGTTTGAGCTTATTTATGCCACTCATTTTGTTGGCTCTGTAATGTCACTCGTCTTCGACTCGTGAAATTATGGAGCCAACAAAATGTGTGGCATAAATAAACTCAGACTCAAACTCGTGACGTCTCTTGATATTACTCTGGGCGCGGACTTATATGATCAATATGGGTCCTTGTTTTGGGCATTTTACCAAAAGAAAGATATGATTCGTTTAGTTATTCAACAACATGCATGCGCATTCCCCAATAGTCATGCATTTCTCAACTCATATTAATATGGTCATATTTGTTTTGCACATTTTCCAAATTACGACAGTTTTGACACTTCCTAAGTATTCCTACTTATTTATGAGTTGAACCTAAGTAGGGCCACCATACTTCCGCAGCTTATACGCAGAGAGTACAGAGTACGGTTTATGTTTCAGAACGAGTCCCAGATCTTCCCTCCCACGACAGGCGGCGCCGAGAAGATGTGTGCTGACCTCGGGGTGTCTTTCCTTGGTCGTCTTCCTCTAGACCCCAGAATCGGTAAGAATTGGATTTTTCTTCTTGTTTTTTTGGCAAAAAGATTTATTTCACAAGAAGGTACATGTGTACATGATTCACATAACTCAAGTTGTTCAGTATCCCGGAAATACACCATTTTTCTTTTCGGCCGTGCATTCAATATTTCATGTGGTCATAATTCTCTTTCTGCTCCTCTTTTTTGACAATAAAGATTTGAAACCCAACTCTCTTATTAACTATCTTCAAGTCTTAGATTGCCACACTTTTACAATCAGTCAGTAACTGTTCATAGTTATAATATACGGAAACTGGCTTACTATCTTCGTACGTCAAAAATACGCGGTGAAATTATTGATCACGTACATCCCGGTGCCGGAGACAGAGGGATGTATTTGATCAATAATTTTACCAAGTATTTTGATGTACGAAGATAGTCAGCCCGTTTTCGTATTATTATCTACCTAAAAATTGCGCTATTTTATCTAGTCACGTGATCACCTACCCCGTACGTCACAGTGTGCCGTACAGATATAAATACGCCATGGGTAGGAGCGGGCAGTATACGCACTTGATACAGCCATAGGTATATAATAATATAGCATTCTTATTTACCAGTAAAGGGATACTATATAGCTGCACTTCTGAGAGCGCTCAGTCCCATGGTTTCCATGGTAAGACGCAATTGGCTGTGATACCAAGGGTTTAGACATACATCCGTGCAGATAATTGAAAATCATATATGATTTCTGTGGGAAGTACAAGTATAATGAAATATACAGGCACTAGCTCTGAGGTAAACCTCCGGATGATAAACACTACATGTACTTCCGTGAGGGTAAGACAAGGCGTATGATGATGTTACCCCTATCGCATTTACGACCACAATGTAGAGAGAAAAAAAAAATTCCAACGTAAACCCCGAAAAGGTTACGCGAACAAAAAAGTTATCACAACTACAGTAAAACCCCTCTTCCGGGACACCCCGCTTAATATTTTTACTTGATAAATGAAGCAAAAGGATGACCGTAAACCTGACTGTTTTGGCAACTCGGTTTTCATTGAAGACAGTAACGCCGCCTAGAACTAAACACCATCCGAATATCCGTATACATGTATCACCTACACGTTTTGTGGTTTATTTTTCACCCTTAGGTAAATGTTGTGATGAGGGCAAATCTTTCCTGGCAGAGATACCTGATTCCCCTGCGGCGAAGGTGTTCACCCAGCTTATCCAGAGTGAGTTTCTTGATTTATTTATCAGAGTCATTCTGTTACTTGTATCTTAAGGTGAAAACATAATACAATAATAGACCCAAGATCGAGGTAAATCTCGTTTCCAATAATAGAAGACCGCATGAGCTCCTGTGCTATATACTACGGTAGCTTTTTTTTTATTATTTTCTTTATTGCGATCGATTTTTCAATCGTTCTTCCCGGCAATAAAATAGTATGTCACAAAAAGACAAATGCTACTCATGCAGTAATCATGAGGGTTATGATATTTACAATGAATGAAGCCGTGCAAGGACAGTGAATCATATAACAGTCTCTGCTTATACTATGATCCATTCATACGAACAGGTTGCATCAGTTCCCCGTTATTCTCTATCATAGTCTACTCAGGAGCGATAGAAAGAGGAACCCACCTGGCCGTCATTTCTAAATAAGGGAACTCATAGTCTAGACTTACAGAACTTGATAAATTAGCAGCATATTAGCGTTATCACTGTCTAGTAATGGTATATGCCAATGTATTATATGCATTATCATAGAATCTATATTATCTGTACATTTGTCCTTAGTCACAACATATTTATAGCTTCTCACACATTTTATAAACGTTTGAAAATCGGTATTATCAGTATTATCATTGAATATCCTTCAGCATTCTCGGATGCTATATAATAGTGACATGATTTAATCTCACTTCATTCCGATTTCAGCGATAAAGGCTAAATGTGAATCTACAGAGGAAAGCATGGACGTAGAAACTGGAGAGGCAAGCTAGATGGAAAGAAGTTATCCTAAACATAGACTTTCATGTAAAATACACGACTCTTCTCAGAAGAAGGAATTGTGATACACGCTTATGTATATGTAATCATTTTTTTTGCCTGGATGCCTTGAGGCAGACCTTTCAGCCTCGTACAGTAAACATGTATATGTAATCATGTATATATATAAACGTCAGCATAATATGCTGATATAAATGCAGGTGCTGTTATGAGAGTGTAATGATCATGGAGGAATAAAAGTTGTGTTCAGTTGATGAATGTATATAGTCATGTTTTATTTACGCCCTCTAATTCGTTCAATCAATAGATATGCCTAGACCATTCTGTATGAAAAAGAGAGGTCAATGCATTTGTTACATCTCGCGTGTTGTGAACATATACATGAATCACCAAGGCTGTATCCATTGGTTTTTGGATGATACTTTTATGACCAGGTAATGTTCATGTAAACTGGAGTCCATTGGTGTGTGATACAACCGTCAGTCCCAAGTCCAATATCTGGTCTCTACGCCAACGAATTAAATTCCCAAGAAAATCGCTGAATATTCGCTATTCAGATAATAATAATAATGATATAATTCTGTTTGAATTGAGAGAGTAACGCGTTTTCTTGTGTGATGAATAAAGATGATGATGATTTAAAATTACATGCATGGAAGCGAGCAGATGTTTGAAGATCAGTTTTGTAACTTAGTGAAGTCCAAATATAACGAATGTAGATCTGCAAGTAAAATACTACGTCCCGATCTGTCTTCCATCCTATTTTAACCAGGAACCCTGGAAAACTTTGTAATGGTTGATGAACAAAATGCATTTGGTAGTACAATATCCATGTGAATACCCATCAACATACCGCTTTAATTTTCCCACTGTAGAGCGCGCCAAAGAACGAAAAACCATTATATGGTTTTATAAGGTAATTGGAGTGTATGCACCTTGGGGAAACCGTCAGTCATAGATCCAGTTTAAGGAGGTCACAGATGTAATTCCACGTCATGGTATTATTTAAAAATCCTTTTTTTCTGAGGATGGTGAAGGTAATCCAGCTTAGAGATTTCCATATGATATATGTTGATAAAACTCGAAAATAGAAGACGCTCAACCGTCTACTACCATAACCCTATATAAGTATATGATATGAAATGTGTATATATCAATGCTGAAATACCAAGGAGTATGATATAATCGCTTTTTGATCTCTGGAAATAATCTAAACGGGTATTATAAACGTAGTACATCATCCTATGGTAAAGAATATGTTGCCAGGTGGCTGCATGTATTGCGTAACCAAGGCCTCTGGAAAAAGGTCTAATCAAAAGCTGGGATTCTTATAGAACAGGTTCCACTTTCCTCGGAAACTGTAGGTCCGTTTTTAAAAGTACCGCTCCGAGATTTGGCTCTACCTGGACGTAAAGGGAAAGGTCATTAAACATACTAGCTTCCGTGAGATGGCGCCAATGATGCGCACCCAAGATAACCACATAGACCGACAAATTCACGATTCTCGGGTACACTGACATTGTATTTCTCATCACTTCTAGGACATCTGTCCGTTAGGTTTACGGTCGCCTCTGAATTAAATATTTTAAAGCGTCGATATTTAAAGAAGAGAATTACAGTTATGCTGCTTTTTATCAGTCCCATTATAAAGCTGACAATTTCACATGTGATATATATGCAGATCATAATAGATTATAAATTAATGGTAGTTATCTCAAGATAACATTCCAGAGAAGTCGCAAGGAACATCAGAATGTGTTGGTTTTGTGTACACCACAGAAATCAACCATGAAATGGTTTGGGCAAAAATTGTGCGATTCACAAGACATAGGAAGCAATTGTGGGGATATTGACCACAATGAAATTTTTTATAGGGATTTTGACGACATTAAAATCGCATTAATATGGGAATATTGGCGATATCATACAATCACATAATAATGTATTGTTATAATGTTATGATAGTGACCCTATCTAAAATTATTTGTTGACCTTTCGTGTGGATGGATGCCCCAAACGAAAACATCCCAAAATTACTTTTTTAGGATGATATTGTAAGTAGCTACGAGAATGAAAAATTGAATTTCATATCTATAATTATAATAATGTATGCAAAAGATAGCCCGAAAAGAGAGGATCACGCAGATTTTTTAATCTTAAAAATCGGTTAAGAATTATGGGGGGGGGAAAGTCTAGTCAGATTAAGGTTGAATTTGAGGAACTCGAGTATACAGAAAATAGTAGAAGGCATGGCACCACATAATAATTAGCACAGATGAACAGATTTATTACAATAACTCTCTAAATATCCATGTTAGGTACATCATATTTAGCATACGGGAATATTTTCATATATTGAATCCAATGGCGATATTTATTTTCATGTCTGTTGTTGAAGTCATAGTTAATTGGCCTTTTTTTTTTTAATTTTATTCAGAGTAAAGACAGTACAGACACCAACTATCGTCCAAAGAATTTTTTTAGATACATAACAATGAGTAATTATATAAAATACAAATATTCGAAATATAGTTGCTATCTAATGACAACATTTACATACTTTCAATATTGCTTACATTACACAATACAGAAGAGATTAAACATAAAATTACAAGTTAATCAAAATTATCTATATTTTCCCGCTCAAATATTTTAAGAAGATTTGTTTTGACACATTCTTTAAAATTATCTATTTTTATTTTCTTCTTTGTTCCAGAGTCTAATTTATTCCAGAATTTTATACCTATAGATAATGCCCTGTGTCTATATTTCTCACGCCGTGGTCGTCGTTCCTTTAGTATAATTTTCTCTGTTCTCCTAGTTGCATAATTCCTGTTTTCATCAAGATTATAAGGATTGTTGGACCACCATTTGATTAGGCTCAATGTATGGGTAACCCGACGAAATTTCAAACTTCGAACTTTGCATTCCATGATTAATTCTTCATTATGTATTTCTCGTGGGCTACTTATCTGTAAACAACAGAGTAAGGCATGGTTGAAGTTGACCTGCAGTGATTTTCGCATAGATACAGAGAAATCCCATTGGATAAAGTCCGAGTATTCCAATACTGAAAGGAGCATTTGCTTTGCAATCTTGAGGCTTATTAGCTTTCTTTTTACTTGAAAACCAGATTAGTTTGCTTTTTTTATAGTTCAGAGTTAACTTTCTTTCTTTTATCCAATAACTGAAATGTTTTAGATCGTCATTGACTGTTTGTGTTATGTCATTGTTAGTATTACCTTGTTGATACAATACCATGTCATCAGCATATAAGATTATTTCGGATTTAATTGGTAGATCCTTAATGGAGTTTACATAAATAACAAATAAAATAGGTCCGAGAATGGATCCTTGCGGGACTCCAAAAGTAACTTTTCGTATATTTGAAGTTTTATCCTTTCCTTTAATCCTTTGGGTTCGGTTTTCTAAATAGTTTTTTAGCAATTCTATTAAGGTTAGGTTCAAATCAAGTTCAATCAGTGAATTTACTAATAATTTGTGACTGACACAGTCGAACGCTTTTTTTATCTAAAAAAAGATCCCCAGTACATTATTATTATTGTCAAAAGATTTATGAATGTAATTTGTCAGTGTAAAAATAGCTTGTTGGGTTGTTGAACGTCCCGGTATAAATCCAAATTGGTTTTGGAATAAAATGTTTTTCAAAAGTCTACTGTGAATTGTTTTTTCAATAAACTTTGAGATAAATGGTAGAACACTGATTGGTCTCCAATTAGCTGGGTTGGTAAGCGGTCCCTCCTTTGGTATTGGTGTAATCAGACCGTTTTTTTTTACTATTAGGGAATTTCCTAGTTTTATATACTTTATTTATTAGGCAAACTATAATCGGGATGTTCATGAGTAACATTCGTTTCAGATATGTTGAATTTAAATTAGTTATGCCCGTACTTTTCTCATTATCCATTTTTCTGATTATTTTAGTAACTTCATCATTAGTTGCAGGTTCAAGTTCCTCTTCTTTTAAATTGTAGGTAGGTGATAGTATAATTGATTGATTTGTTGTAATCTTCTGTGATAATTTATACCCTATATCAGCAAAGTAGTCATTGATTATGTCTACCGGTAAATAGTTATCATTAAAGATTGTTTCGTTGTTCCCACCTGGATCCCAAACTCGATTCATTGTTCGCCAGAACTTCTTTGGATTATTTCGGTTTAACTCAAAGTTTTTTTGGATCTTTTTTCTTTTCTCCTCCTTTATATCGTTATTTATTATTCTTCGCAACTCTCTAATTTGTCTTAATTTCTCTTTGCATACTGTGTTATCCTTGTTTAACTTTGAAAGATCCTTTACTAAATTTTTTCTGATCCCAATCTTACTTTTTATTTTAGCTGATAGTTCAACTCCATTATTAGTTTAAGGGTATATTGACGTATTGGGTGGTGCTGGTTTAGGTAATTATTTATATTTTCCGTAATTAAGCTTGCATTATCTTTGTCAACGTTAAGGTGTTTTTCATCTACTTTTTTAAAAGGATTTTCCAAAGCGTCCCAGTCCAAATTTTTTTTAATTCCGACCATTTACAGTAAAACCCCTCTTCCGGGACACCCCGCTTAAGGGGACACCCCGCTTAAGGGGACAATTTGCTCGGAACGGAAATTTTTCCCACTATTAAGAGTTTATTTTAACCCCGCTTAAAGGGACACCCTGTTTAAGGGGACACCCCGCTTTAGGGGACAGTTTTTCGGTACAGAAATGCTTAAAAACCCCGCTTAAGGGGACAGTGTGGAAGGACATCATATCAAAAACACTGAAAATCCAAGTTTATGGTGCCCGTTTGTACGGGACAGACAGAACAATATGAAGGTGGATATTCCTTCCTTGTGAAATTTGCTCCTTTTCATACCCCCGGTCAATGCCCCCATCCCATCCCCCCACCCCCCGCCCCAATAACTTCTGAGAGAAATCAGCAGCCCTAAAAGGACTCATCGTGAGCCGGCCAGAGTCGCGACGGCTCACTGAATACCGCACCTTCAAAGCCCCCAGCCCTCCCTGTGTCGCCCACAGCTAACCTGTAAGCGGGCCTCTTACCTGGCACCTTCAGAAGGCGCGAAAATCACTGGTACTAATATCCACTCACTGTAGCCCGCCCAGAGCCTCTAGAGATGTGGTTATTACCATGAAAAAACACACTCTGGCCGCCCGGGCCTGCTCGGGAATGCTCAGTCTTTTAACCTCTAATTTTTGTTTTTGTTTGTATATTCATATTCATTTATATTAATATAATTTATATTTATTTACTTAATTATGTGTTATTGATAAACATTTTAACCTAATAACCATCGTTTCCTTCATTTATGTAGACCTGTATTCTCTATTGTATGACCATTGACAGACTGAAAACCCCGCTTAAGGGGACACCCCGCTTAAGGGGACACCCCGCTTAAGGGGGACACTTGGCCCGGAACGGAGGGTGTCCCCTTAAGAGGGGTTTTACTGTAGTTTGTATTTTCTTTATATGATTCTTCTTTTTTTTTAACTACAAAAATTGGTACGTGATCAGAAATATAGAAGTTGAGATTTCCCGATAGTGTGACATGAGGACAGTTAGTATAAAAATGGTCTATTCTTGTTTTACCTTTGTTATGTAGGAAAGTCTCATTTGTATGAAGTAGCTTGTATGAAGTAAGTTATTTCTTATTAAAAAAAAATTCATTATTTTGTATTTGGGACAATTCCTAGTCATTGCATTCACATTAAGATCCCCTACTACCCAGACTTCGTCATTTTTAAATCTTTGGTCAAGTAGGATATTCTCTATGTACTGATAGCAAGATATTACATTCTTATTCGGTGGGCGATATACAGCTATAATTAGTTGATTTTTGTGTTGTGGCTGGGTAATATGTAACGTCATAGACTCTATCTCGGGTGTAGAAATGGAATATTCGTCGATTAACATGGCATATACGGCGATGTCACTTTTGAGATATACTGCAACACCCCCTCCAATTTTTGGTCTCTCGTAATTGCAATCATTTCGATAAATAGTGTTACCCTGTATTTTCACCAAGGAGTCAACATAATTACACGTTAACCAGCTTTCTGTAAAGACACATATATCAAAGTCATGTATTATTATTTCTAATTCACTTAAGCGTCCAAACAAGCTGTGGACATTAGCATTCAGTATTTTCATCCCTCTAATATTTCTAAATGTGTGTGTGTGCTCTATCTATTTGCTACAATACACACATTCTTATATAAGAGTAACACTGAAGGTTGCAAACTACCACCAAACAATGGGATAATCTATATAAACATGTATAGACATTATACTCTAAAGGCATACTGTTTGTTCCATATCCTAAGTATCATGTATTCAATATTATGTCTTAAATACGGGCTGTCAAACATGGGTAACAAAATCAGCTCCTTCTGAGTATCCCCTAGATATTACATGCAATGACGATTTTGACCGATTCCCTCTGCAACTAACAGTGACGACTTCCAATTATGACTGTAAAAATACATATGAAAAGCTTTTGTAGTCTTTGAATTATCTAAGAAACAAATATATGGAAAGTTGGTTGCAGATGTGTAAAGTAGACATTAATAGTACACACATGAAAAAGGTTGCTGTTGGACATCTAAAAGACATATTCTGATTCTCTTTGCTGTTCTGAGTCCAGAAAGGACCAGAATATGGAGTCCAATAGCAAAGTTTGATTTAATGAGCCATTTTGATACTTTAAAGAACACAGTACTCAGTTATCATTTTCAGATCTCAGAATTATAGGCATTCAAGCATTTTGATGGTAGGTCTCTTCAACAGCTGTTGTCATCTTAATCTGACACCTTGCCAGTGCAAAATGGAAATGTTAGCAATGGGGATAAATCTACAAGATAAAACTATAAAACAAATGTTTCCAGTGGGGAGGTAGCCAACTCCTTAAATAAGCCTCTTTCCAGATTGGCCCAAGGACAAATAGTGCCATCAGAAGAAGGCCATACAACTTGGGAATTCCTGACGTGAACAACCATAATTCCTGTAGTTGTTATGCTCTACTCTACTACACCATACTCCATATTACATAATTGAGGGATGTGATGTATTTATCCCAATTTAAAGATACAGCGACCCATGATGGCATACCAATATCAGGTTAACTTAATGCGCGATTTTCTAGAAATAAGGACACTTCAAAATGTCAACCTGTTGATGGCTATGGTTTGAGGCAATTAGACAACTTAGTGGCGCCATCTCTTGTAGCTAACCTAAACTATATCAATGAGGCTCTTCTGTAAAAGAGGGCATTGAGTAACTAACACTTCTGCTCTCACTCGAGAATGTAGGCCTTGGTTCCCAATGAACCAAGTTAAAAGCATGAAGAAGTGATCTAGTCCCTGACTAGATGAACCCATTACATAGAAATATCAACTCAACCTACCGCCACAATATATTGCATATGATAGATTATAATCGAGAGAATCATCCATTGATAAATTGTTAATTACAATGAGATTTAGGTTTTTTGGGTGTTTTTTTTATATAGCAGCTTTTATTTCCATAAACATCATCAATAGCATTATCCGAAATAATAGAGGCATACACCAAGTTACTATATACCCATGCCGTATATACTGTAAATACGCACTGTTTCGGCATGTGACGTAAAAATACTGTACGGACCGCCGGTCCGTACACTAAAATACGGGCCACCTGGCCATACACGTTTATTAAAAAATTGGTTGTTAAGCCAAATAAAATTGATTTTTTTTAAAATTTCGGGTATATAGTAAATATATAACGTCCAACCATGCTTGTACGAGTCACAGAATTCGATGCTAATTTACCGTTTGTACGGAACTCGGCGTAAACGCCTCAGTCCATACATACCATAAATTAGCATCTCGTTCTGTGACTTGTACAGCATGGTCAGGACGTTCTATATAAGTACTTCCACAAGCCAAGAGATCATACATCATGCCAGCCAAAATTTTATGGATTTATGGAACATCAATCAGTCCTTTAGGCTTTCGGAGGTTTTTAAAGCCGCCTGAATTTTTGTGGGGTAGAAAACCCTTTAAGTATATGTGTGGTTCATAGGACTCAAAGACCTAACTCCTCCTAAACAAAACAAAATCCTTCCTTATTAGTCCGTATAAGTCAGTTTTCAGTTCATATCGTATAAACGTCTTTCAACATAGGAGGAGGCCACACAGGATAAGACACCAGCAGACAGAGACAATATTGTGTACATTCACATAGCCATCACAAAGTAAAAATTACACATTCAAAACCGCCACATTTAAAACCGTCATACATTCATGTCTCCAGTCTTGAAGTGTGTAGGTCGGAATAACCCAAAATAAACATGTGGATAAGAGACACACTAGACAAGAACATTGAAAAAAAAGGGGGACTTCTACATCCGACATCTCTATCAATATCGAAAGTCTGTTCCTCCTTCGTAGCACCAAAAGACAACAACACTTTACAATACAGAATGACTTTTTAATAATAACAGCAAGGAGAAATAGGTGATCGAATCGCCGGGCATAGGCGTACAATATCAAGGCTTTCTTGTCTGAATGTCCGTTTCCACCAACGGAACCCCAAACAGTACATGGCAATGTTGCGCAGGGTCAACCATTTTCAGGAAAAATCAGAGGAATTCACGCAGTGTTACCCCCCCCCCCCCCCCCCCCCCCCCCCATGAGAGCCCTGAGTTCTTGGCTCCAATCGTAAACAGAGAGATGATCATCATGAAACAGTTTCTGCCGGTGTATGTAATATTTCGCATGCAAGCAAATAAAATCAGACACTTCCTCCATCCTGCCCTTCCTGCATGAGCCAATCATTAGTTCTACCGGGTCCTTGGTCAAGTCATAATTAGTACAAGCCTTTAACCAGTTCCTCACTTGGTTCCAGAAAACCGAAACCTTCGGGCATTCCACCAGGAAATGCAATATGGAGTCGGTTTTGCCACAAAAGGTGCACTCATCCGACAAAATAATTCTTCTTTGTAAGAGGTATTGGTTCATTGGTACAATGTTGTGAATTATTTTATAGAAAAAAAATCGGAGTTTGGTTTCCCTTGTCACTCTGTAAGCAATCCTAAAAATTGCTGCCCAATCCTTATCTGATAGATTAAGACATGTAGCTGTGTTTTTCCAAAATTTCATGCCTGGAGAAATTACCTCCTCTCTCCCCAGCAGGAACTTGTACAATTTTTTATTGTTACATGATAGTACATTGAAGGAACCCCCTCCATGATCCGACAACAGGAGGGACATTGAATCGGATTTGAAGTTATCAAAAGACATAGTTGAAAACCACGGAATACTCCTTTTCAGTTTGTTCCAAAGTGTTGAATCGCAGGACACCCCATACTCCCCCTCAATAGCCTAGAACTTCGCTCATGAAACTGGATCCTTTCAACAGATCATGGACCTGTACTATACCCGCCTTCCTCCAACTTCTAAATAACACAATCTCCACCTCCCACTCCAAGTCAATGAACATATTATTCAGAATTGGATCGTTCTGTTTTTCTCTTTCGCTCGTGGGTCTCACATTATAGAGCGATTTCCACTGGGTGATAATCTGCCTGTAAAAAGGGGGCATCCCAGGGAGACTTCCAATTGGGCTCTTTTTCAAAAAAAAATCCCAAATGGATTCTGTTGCCCCTGAGAAGGCCCTAAAAATAGTCCATGGGAGGTGATCTTCCCTACACAGGTGGGGTACCCATTTCAACCGTGAAACCTCATACATAATTCTTAAATCCAGTAACTTAAGGCCACCTGCCTCTGTAGGTTGTCTGAGCACCTTGTAAGAAACTTTGCTACTCTTACTTTGCCATAGAAAGGCCGCTACAATTTTCCTGAACTCTATAAAGACTCTTTCCGGAGTGTGCAAAACTGAAGACCAGTATAGAAGCTGGGGTATCAGTAGACTGTTAACCACCATTACCCTTCCCTTCAGGGAGATGTTCCTGGTAGACCATAATTTCGTCATAACTTGACATTTTTCCAGTTTATCTTTAAAGTTAAGTTAGTAATCCTTCCCTGTGGAAGTACCATTCCAAAAATAAACACCTAAGATCTCTAATTTAGACACCACCAATAGAGGGAGAGTAGGATTAGTAACCCCCTTGTGTGATCCAATTGATAAAATCTTTGATTTCTCCTCATTGATACGTAACCCTGCGAGATTCCCAAAAATCCGGATAATGTCCAAGACCCTCTGTATGGACGCCACATCCCTTACAATACAACATAGGTCATCAGCGAACAACGACAGCTTGATCTTTTTACCCGAAAGATAAAATCCCCTAATCCTTGGATTTTCCCTGAGCGCAATCACCAATAATTCCAACGTTATAATGAAAAGGTAGGGGGAGAGACAGCACCCCTGACAGGTCCCTCTCTCCTGCTTGAACCATCGTGTATGGAATCCATTGTTGGAGACGGATACCTCGGGGTCAGTATATAAAATTCTCACCCATTCGCAGAACTCCAGACCAAACCCCAAAAGCCTTAGGGCATTTATTATCGCATCCCACCTCACTGAGTCAAACACCTTCTCAAAGTCTAGGCTCAATAAGAAGCCAGACAAGCGCTTATTGTTGAGGTAGAAGATAGAATCCTGCAGCAAAGTGATGTTAGTGCCTATATATCTACCCTTCATAAACCCTGTTTGATCCTGATATATCACCGAATCCAGCATGCTTTGAGCTCGTAACGCTAGAGATTTAGTGAGGATTTTGTAGTCTGTGTTTAACATCGTGATAGGTCTCCAGTTCTTGATATCCTCTCTCCTAACTTTCTTCTTGGGGATGAGATTTATAACCCCCTTTTTTTGTTCCGTACTCAAACACTGGGCTTCCCTAGCAAAATTTAGGGATTGGAAGACCAAGTCTCCTATCTCAACCGAAAAAATATTTATAGAATTCGGATGTGAGGCCATCCATCCCTGAACATTTATTACTGTTAAGCTTCTTAAGGGCAGCCCGTAACTCTCCTAATTGGACAGGCTGATCCACACGGTTCCTGTCGTAGTCACTAATCCTGGGTATAGCTCCTTCATCTACCAGACTGTCAATTTTGTCAAAAAGATCATCCCCCTCCCCCCCTTTCTCATATAATCTTTTGTAGAAGGAGTGGATTCTACTCAAAATACGCTCTGGGTTGGTCGTAATTCCTCCATCCTCCAGCCTGATCTGCGAGATAAGTTTGCTGTTATATTTCTGCTTCATAAT
The DNA here is from genome assembly GCA_950022655.1 of Alentia gelatinosa. Lineage (NCBI taxonomy): Eukaryota > Metazoa > Annelida > Polychaeta > Phyllodocida > Polynoidae > Alentia > Alentia gelatinosa. Next base: position 110,801,634 of record OX465579.1, read on the forward strand.
ATTCAAAAAATATATGGACAGGGTCTCCCCATACTGTGCCCAATTAGCTCTTGATTTGAACATCAGATACAGAGCCTCCTTTCTCTCATCTCGCTCAACATCACCTTTCATGGTGTAATATGAGAAAACGTGGTTACTGAGCCCGTACGGATGGCCGTTCGAGGTCATTTGATGATAAAAATACGGCCCGACACCGCAGGTGGGAGGGCCGTATTTTTTCATCAAATGACCGAGAACGGACACCGTACAGGCTCAGTCACTACGTTTTCTTATTACTATACACCTCCCAATCGTTTTAAACGCCCTATATTAACTTTACAAAGAGCATAAAGAATACTGCAATTCACTACGGCCCGTTGTCACAGCGGGCGCGAACATTATTTATACTACACCCCTAGCAGCGGGCAGTATTTCATACATGTTCGGCCATAGGTGTATAGTATTACTCATTTAGGCTATTTTCGTCTAGCATATCGAAGTCCTCCTCCAATTCGTTGATCCTTTTCATATTTGTGACCCTTTCTTTCTTCATTCTTTCTTCTCTTCTTGTCCCTAGCATAGGCAATGGTAAAATCTCTGATCTTATATTTTATCCCATCTAGGTTTATCATTAAGACTTTGTAGTAGACCTACGTTTGATTCGATCTACAAACATTGTTTTTAAATCCATTATTCATGACAAACTCAGCCTTAACTCAATATCATCTATAGATTGTAACAACTAACGGTCCCCCCCCCCCCCCCCCACCCCCGACTACAGTGGTGCTATCTTACAATTTCCTGGTGGATGATGGCAGAACTAGCAATCACTCTGTGCCCTATTGGTCCGAGAAAGGTCACAGCAGGACCCCTGTGGATGCTTAGGACAAACGGCCACCGTCTGCCTGAACCAATATTATCCGCGTTCCATCGACATAGCTTATGGTAAGTCCCTGAGCTAGGTATTTGTTCCATTGCACGTTGGTCAGTACGTGCTATGACAACGACACCATAGCAAACCCCCACCAACCCGACACCCTTAATCCCGTACCATGCGCCAACGAGAACGCCACTGCATATAATATACATAACGTTGCTCTTACGTCATAAACTTAGAGCGATTGCTACAAGTCTGCAACCGCTTTTCTTCCAGGGGTGGCGTTAGCAAGTAATCACTTTAGGAACAAAATAGTTTAAGAATATTCAACCCATCCTTTATTTGATAGCATCAACTATCGAAACAATATTTTTTGTTCAATGTAGTTTACATGAACTAGGGTCAAAATAGGATTGATATAGTTTAAAATTATTGTTACAGTCGATAAGCCATATATATGCTACATATCATTTTGAATTAAATTTTATTGATTACAATTCTGTATAGCAACTCCCCTGCGCACATGCTATTGTATAATTCATGTAAAAGAACAACTTGGTATCTGCGACTTTTGAGTTAAACCTAGGTGCACCCTAGAACTTGTATTGACTATTGGTGAATCTCGATACTTCTCTGGATCCCAGCAGAGGTGATCTGATCAGATTGGTATAACCTCAGTGGTTTATAATAAATGCTAGGCCAGTCTGTGTAGGCCTACTGCCTTCTTTGATGGGTCAATCAGACTCAATGGTGGAGTGTGTTTGTATAGCCCTGAGCAGTAGGGGGGCTGTTACAACGCAGAATATATACCTTATAACAACATAAAGGTATGAGCGAGGTGTGCAGCACCTGGAGCATCAGGTTCACAGAGCTGACCTGCACACACGGCACATCGCTCATACACTCCTCGGGCGTGATCCCGTTTTCTTTCTCGTATAGCCTTATTCGCCAAGGACTTTAGTTCGATTGTGGAGTAATTTACCTCTGGCCAAGATGTCGAAGGGATCTTTGACGGAAAACCTGCCTGGGATGCCTGGTAAAGATACTGATTGCTCCATATTTATCAGATTAAAAGCGTTAGTGTTGTCCAGGAGAAGAAAAAATATGAATAACATTGATCGATCATGGAAGTGTAAAGATAAATGATTATCTAGAATTGAAGGGTGTGATTATAATTACAGAGTGCTGTGTAATACTTTCAATACATAGCGCTTGAGATATGATAAGGAAGTTGCGATTCTCTTTATATATTGTGGTCTATAATCATGTGGAGGCTATTGATATCTTTATTGTAAAATGCTTGAAAATAATGTTCCCCCAGTGCGTATGTCCATAATCTAAATTCAAGGATTAAATTACTCATATGAATAATGGTATTGAGACATATTTGAGTGGTTGCCATAAAGCTAGAATAATGGCTTCGGTTATAAGTATGTTCGTTAACTACTACAAAGACATCTAGCAGGAAAATTACAACTGATACAGATTACCCATTAGCAATACTTCCGCGTGCATTATATATACAGAGGGACTATACTGGTACAAGTGTGTGTGGTCATCAGTGTGCACATGATTAGGTAGGATTCAGTCGATATTAATGTATTGATCAATAGTTATACAAATAGTGATGTTTGAACTGTGGAGGTCCAGCCTCCTGGGTGAACAATAATTACTGTGTGCTTAAGACACCCTAGTGGACGTCAATAATTACGGTTATACAAATATTGTGCGACAGGTGGTGAATTCTGCATCCACTGAACATCATGTTTGCTATAATTGAGAGGCGTAATTCCTTAATCAAGTGTAACAGATTTTCACAAATATATCGAGCACGGGGAACACTATAGACTTTTCAATAGATGTCTATTGGGTCTGCATATCAATTTCCTAAAATCAGGTTATTGTATATAATATTTTCCTCCAAACTTTCATTTTCATCAGTCTGTTCCTGCACACCTCTTATCAGCGAAGGTCACTCTCCCTTTCATGGAGACACAGCATTAAGGCATTAACATTGGTGCAACGGAATCGTCTCAATGCTTGCGGTGCCACCTCTGAAAAGCAATATCTATTCAGAGTATGTGGCAATATCATACTACTCTGCTTATACCTCTATGGAGTATTGATGAATTGACAGTGTGACAGATTTTATGGTAATTATATAAAACGTCCTGACCATGCTGTACAAGTCATAGAACGAGATGGCAATTTTCGGTTTGTACGGAACGAGGCATTTATACCGAGTTCCGTACAAACCGTAAATTATCATCGAGTTCTGTGACTTGTACAAGCATGGTTGGACGTTATATATTTACTATATACCCAAAAAATTTTTAAAAATCATTAATTTGATTTTTAACAACCGATATGTTAATAAACGTGTTTGGCAAGGTGGTCCGTATTTTAGTGTACGGACCAGTGGTCCGTACAGTATTTTTACGTTATATGTCAAAACGGTACGTATTTACAGTAAATACGGCATGGGTATATAGTAAAGTCAACATTTTATCTCAGCCCTGATAAAGGTCTGGCCATAGGAAAAACATTTTAAAAAAAGACCTCAATGATCACCCCAATTGACAAGATTCTGCAATTGGAAATTGTTGCTTTTAGACATTCATGTTTATTGAAATTAAACCATATTTACAGCGAAGAATTATCAATATCCATCCCATTCAACCCCCATAATTTTCCATTGAGTATTTCGTAAGTCAGACATGTTCTACCTTTTTAAATGGGTGTTTTTGTTATTTACAAATATGGAGTGACCTTGACCCTACCCTAGAAAATTATGAAATTTGGATCATATAGGTATGCCAGATTATCAGAGCCCTTCGCTCCATATAGTTTTTAATTTGAATACGTTTTAGCATCTGGAAAAATAAGTTGCAACCACAGGATCTATCAGACATGTATGGCAAGTATCAAACTGTCTCCCTTTATGACCGTTTGGGCAATCGTTTCACCCGCGATCATTAGCGAATGTCAAAACTGAAAAACACCCAAATCCAGCGAAACTGTCCTATCTCAGCGCATGGCTGGGATCCATAAAGATTTTATATATGAAAAACACCTTTCCCTCAAACGGTCACAATTAGCAATCGTCGCAACTGAAAACCAGGTCCCTGGTCTTCAAACTCGAACTATTGCTGTACCAGGAAAGAATGTCTTGACTTTTTAGCATGTATAAATGGCAAGGTTTTACCTTTTCAGCATGTAAGACTGTCGAAATCTGACTTTTAGCATGTAACAGTGATAAAGTCTTGACTTTTCACAGTAGAAAATGTCAAAGTCTGACTTCAGTGTGTAACAATGTCTTAGTCTTGACTTTTCACCGCGGAAAAATGTTAAAGCCTGACTTTTTAGCATGTAAGAAAAGCTAAACCTTGACTTCTCACTATGGAGAAATATCAATGTCTGACTTTGTAGCATGTAACAACGCCTAAACCTTGACTTTTCACTGTGAATAAATGTCAAAATCTGACATTTCAGCATCTAACAATGGCTAAGTTTTGACTTTTCATTGTGTAAAAATGCCAAAGTCTGACGTTTTAGCATGTAGCAATGATGAGGTCTGACTGCATATAAAGGGTGTATTCCACTGAATAGAATTTGGACACCATCAGGCTTCCACCGAACATTCTTAGAGTGTACAAACTCACAAAGCTGACAACACTAGCCTGTAACAGGTAAAAAGTATCTGCCCTGACAATGGTTAACATGGTTAACACGCTATCGATACAGCTCCTGTGTGGGTGCTGTTCGACACCAGTAAGTGTGCTCTGTGGAACACCCCCTTAACAATGACTTTTCAGCACATATGAGATCACATTGTACACCCAGCGAGACACGCCAATGTCAAATCTGACTTTATAAAGAAAAAGGTCAGCAATTTACCCATTTGCCCCCCACTGTACTTTCAAAACATTCTGACCCCCTTGATAGGACTGTTAGAACAAGTAAAGTACTCTACATACCAGGATAGGCTGCCCAAACTGAGTTGATAAGAAGTAGGCCATAAGTAGGCTAGAGCTTCTATGGAATAGCTTAATATGGGTTTTATGCAAGAACTGGCATGATTTGAACATTTAACATCCCAATGAATGCAAGTCAAATATGGAGATGATTTAAACGGGTATTATGAATGTATTAGGATCATACACTCAATTCTCTAATGATAAAGAATGCGTTGCCATATGGATGTTTGGTGGAGAGCGTTGGGTATGATATGGTCGTACAACCGGTCGGCGGAAAAAGGTCTATTGCTGCTTCTAAAGCTTTTTTCTTCAAATATCTTTATTGAAGACTGACCATATTCACATATTCTTTTGTTACATTGATTTTGTCACTCTACTTTAATAAAGAGGAAATGTATCGACCCGTTGTGGGTTGGTTTGAGGTTTGAGGTTTTAATAATTCGGTCAGTGAACGATTGGAAGGTGACCAATGAGGGTGAGTCTGAACTAGACTTTACAAAAGACATACATGAACTCATAGACTGTGAAAAAACAGCTCGACGAGGTATGAGCTGTGAATTCAGGTGTGTATGGGGGGAGGAGGGGTTAATTAACTCTGTTCTCTGAGGACTCTTAGTTTAGAATATGATCCTGGGACGGACACGGAATTTAATTTTTTAAATTGTGTCATACTCATAAGTAAAGTGAAGGGACATTTTGTCTGACCAAATTAATGACAGTAAGATGTCCACATTGACCAAGAGACCTTCCAAAATTAACACAAATTGCCCAAAACCCTAGAATAATTGTCTTTTTCTACGAGAAGAAATGTTTTGATGGTTTTTGAAACCTAAAATGTTGGTATTAAAGACCAAACCATACATAGCTATCGCGATGTCATCCTTAATGCTACCCTATTAAGCATCAAAGACCCGGTTTTTAACTGGAATTTGGAAATGACCTGTGTGGCAGTTACCAGGAGGTCGTTGCATAAACCAGGAACGATAAACCATGTAAATATTGGTGAACAACGAAAGTTCAACGAAAATATAACGTAACTTTTTCAATTGTGTTGCACAAAACACATCGCTATGTACTCGTTCCTCTATTGGCACACCGAACGTAACAATGAACGATAAAAATAAAAGTCGGCAGGGTACCGGGAGGACCCCGGTTGACCCCGGGGAATCCCGGGAATTCCCGGGAAACCCCCCAAATGACGTCACATATCACATGATGTTGTCAGTCTTGCCGCCAAGTGAACGCCGCTTTGGACATTACTTTGCTGCCGGTTTGCCAACTTGCCAATTCCTTTATACAAGGCCATTCTAGAAGAAATCATGGACAGGAGTCGGTCAAAGGTAAGTTCTGATACCGCTGAACATGATTGCCCTGTAATTGATTGTTAAAATTGTCCTGTTAATGTAATTATCAATGTCAAACTTCAGTGTTTGCAAATTTCTACATTATCGCTCACAAGATGTTACTGTGGTCTCTTCGTACAGCGTATAGTCGATCAATCGGTAACCCTTTCATAAGTTGATTCCTATCACGTTGTATTACGCTATTTGTTTGTTAGGCTCTCTTTCTCCGAATTCTAGTTCTTTGTTATGATTCCTACCGGGTATCCTTTGCACTGACAGCCCATTCGCACTCTATGTTTCACACTGTAAACAAGCCCATTCGCACTGTAAATCAGAACAATAACACACCACCGGTCTTCAGCACTTCGCATATTATCGGATCTTTCCCTTCGTGAATCACAATATAAACTGCCAGACTGTCATTATACATATTTATCAAGGGATGATAATACTTAGTTCAAATCGTACAGTGCGAATAATCCAGGTAACATGTGACAGTGTTCGTTCAGTGCGAATCATCGTACATTCGATTGCACATACATACCATTTTCACCGTTTCCTTGTATTGCAAATCGGAGGCAGCCAGTGTTATTAAGCTTCACGTAAGACAGTTAAATAGTTTTGACAAACACAACATTATGTTATTTTGTTGGTTTACCTCAGACTATTTTCTATCTAAGGAAATTACTTAGGTACATTGTATACTTCGAACACTATGATCCGCATTACCACCGAAACAAAACGCATCATACTGACTGTAAAATTTAGTTGTCGTTTACATGGCAGCATAATTACAAATAATAATGTATACATAACTGTACATTTCCTTGCTTTATCATAAGAAATAGAAAGTTTTAGTCTACTTGTCATGTGTGTACTGTAAGACAAATAAATAAACATGTTTAGGGTGTGTTCTAAACTAACCTATTATTTATAAAATTAGGGATATAAATATATAATCTAAAAAAATTAATTAGCTGCACTAGATTTCTAGATGTCACTTATTGTACCTATCGTTCTCGGAATCTGTAAGACAGTTAACTCATCTGAAAACTAGAATTGATATATCATGTGCATGGAAAAGCCTAGATTAATGAATAAATGGAGACACTATTTAAAAATGTTAGACAATTTGTATGCATATTCTAAATGAAATGGGACATTTACAATTTCCTGAGACTTCCATTTTGGGTTTTTGTAGCTTCAGCTGATGTTTTACTGTAACAATTTACGAGTAGTAGTATCTATTTTCATCTCTGAACATCTTTAATTTGAATGTAAGCATGTATACGTTCATGTAAAAAATTTCATGGTCGCTATTTTTGTTTTCCCTTCAGAAAAGGAAAGAGGAACGATCTAAGAAAAGTCGTAGGCAAGAACGATCAATTTCTTCATCTATCAGTCCTCCACCCAGAAAGAAGGGAAAAAATCCCAGCGAGCATGGTAAACCTGGGTGTAGTGCATGGTCGGAAGTCGACTCCTCGCCGTCTCCTACGCGAAAAAAAAAACCCAGAGACAATGACAAGAAAAAGAAAGAAAAAGCTGGACACAAAACAAAGAAAGAAAATGCGCGCAAGTGCAGAAGTCCGTCATCTTCCAAATCCCCACCTCCGAGTGCAAAGAAGAAGAATACGCCCTCTGGACGACGCCCTTTCTGGCAGCCAGACGAGACATTGGCTCTACTACAGGCAATAAATCTTCATAAGGACGCACTAAAGGGTAACTTCCGTGGCGCCTCGGGGGGAAAGGTTAAGAAAGACCAAGCTTGGCAGCAAGTGGCTGGTAAGATATAATTTCAAAAAAATGTAAATAAGTATACTGAATGTGTTAAAAATAAAATTAATAATGTTTATTAATATAGACTCTTAGGATGATCGGTAATTGCACACATGATATGAACCAAATAAATTAAATATCTAATTCAATTTCACATTTCAATAAAATTGTTAATTACTTAATTGTACATGTTAATTTTTTATAAATCTTCGAACCAAGTGAAATGAAAAGTAAAAATGATGTGGTATTGGTAGAAAAACCTACAAAGTATTCTAAAATTTAAATATGATTATTATTCGAGTACAAAATGTTTAAGTTCTGGTGCTAATATTGGATTTTATCTATATCAATAGATGAGGTAAACACGATTTCTCCGTTCGATCGTTCCCCCGATGAATGCAAAAGAAAATGCCAGCACTACGTATCAGAAGTGAAAACGAAGGTATTTATAATATTTATCACAAACTGAAATTGTAAAAAGTCTTCAGTTATCTTTCATTAACAACACTTTTTAAAATACGGTTCTTGATAATAAACTGTAGTGGTGCAGGAATCCATGATTGTTTCGTATATTCTATGGGAGTTGGCGCGTAGAGTCAATCCTTACTATATATTGGTTCCTTACACTTCCATCCATAAAGTATGTACGCACTGAGGTTGGGTGGGGAGGGTTTAAAAATTTCCGGATTTCTGCTTATGCTCCTTCTTTGTTCTACTGCAGAAAAATGTGGGAATGGGGATTGTGGTGTCAAACAATTTGTAATGTCTGTGTACATATTAAATGGAAAACATCTTTTAAATTACACACCCGATTGAACATTGCCCTGAAATGACCGTGTATATTCACCAGATTCCAGTGTTACTTAATATCAATAACAGATGTCATTAGTGTTTATTTAAAAAATTACTTTTTAGCACGTGAAAATTGCAAAAAAGTACAATAAGACTGGTGCGGGGGCAGTGAAAGAGAAGGACCGGATGACCAACATGGAAATACTCGCATTAGACTACGCCGGCGAGGTCAACATATTAGGTGGGAATTCTTGTCATCCTGAAACATCGTTGGACTATTTGACAAAAGATTTAATTATTTGAAGTTATTGAATAATATTGAAAAAAACATTTGGTATTCAGAATATTCCATGCTAAAATGTCATGCAGTAAGTAATGTAGAGTAATTAGTAACAGAAATATCCACACAAAACATAGTCATTTAATTGGAAAATAATCCTATTACATCATTTGAAAGGTAATACTACAAGTTAATTATTTATTGGTGAGTAATTACAAATCTTTTAAGGGACTTATGTATTTGCATTCAAAACAGTAAAATTATGCTCATTCATTGTTCAAACACAGATTAAATGAATTCTTCACCTTATATTCAGGAATACGAGGTCTAGAGGTTCCTCCAGCTCGGGGATGTCCTGAGGAAGAATTCACAATGAAAACTTCTACGCCAAAGAAAGGAACGCAACTGTGGACACCAAAAAAGAAGGAGAAGGTGTCTAGTAGGCGAAAGAAAACACAAGACAGCGAAAGTTCCTCCTCAGATTCTGACTACAATTTGAAAGACATTTCAGATATCGAGAGTATAGATGACACGGACAGTAGCAGCAGCAGTGACAGTGATACAAGTGACAGTAGGTCATCTTCTGAAGAATCGTCATCAAGCGAGAGATTTGAGCGTCGTAGGAAAGGAAAAGGAAAGAAATGGAAAGGAAAACATCCAAAAAAATCTAAATATAGGCACGGACATGAAGAACGTAAACCAAAACGTCGACCAACTAAAAAAAATAGGAAACGTGAGGGAGATGACCTCAAACTAAAAAAGGAAACTAGATCTGCATGGGAAGACTGCCCATCTGACATTAGTTCAAATTTGGCGGAGGTTATCCACATCGAAGATAATGTTCTTCATCTGGGAAATGCCACGCCGGCAAAAGACAATGTTCTCCAGCTTGGAAAGACCACGCAGGCAAAGGATGATCTTTTCCAGCTGGGAAAGACCACGCAGGCGATAGAAACAAGAAAAGCAGTTTCATTGTTTAGTGTTGTACCACCGCAAGAAAAGAATGTGGTGGCTGAGGAAAATTTGCCGGACATCGAACCAGAAATCCCAAATATGCAAGCATCTTGTCCAGATAATAGTGGTGAAGCTTCCAAGGATGTACATACCAAGAGAGTAGCAGTGCTTCCCTCACAGTCAGACATAAGCAAGATGGTTGAAAAACAGGTAAAAGAAATTCTTAGACCAGAATTTTTACGTGAAGTAAAGCGAGACTTTATTAAAGAGTTGTCCAACCTCACGGATGCCGTAAGGAACGATCTTGTATCAGAGATACGTGATTTGAAGACATCCTGTGATGGCGTTGGTGGCAAGCTCGTAAAGCTACTGGAGAGAGGACTGAACAATGACGAAAATACGACTGTAGGTAAATAACCTTTATTTCAATCACTAACACCTTGAGCGATTGTCCGTATGAAAGTTCAACTTCGCTCTCATATAAAAACACTTGTAGCTCTTACTTACGTAAATTAAACAAGTTTGATCCAGTGTTTCCTCTAGCAAGTGCATTCCTTTAGAAGAACTATATAACGTTAATCGATGAATGAAATAGTGACAATATTTTCAAATATTAATGACAATATTAATCAATGTTACATTAATTATAAAGTATAATGACATCTATAAAGAGTTGATTGAACAGGTATTGTGTAAAATTACCTCACTTCAATTGAACTTTGAGAGAACCTTTCATCTGTCTGTATTGAACTTTATGTGTCCTATTTTTCTTAACAGTGCTCTCAAACATGGTCGATCGTATTGGCGAAGAACGACGACACTCTTCCTCAAGTCAACTTTCCACCAATGTCATCGCCAGTGCAAAAACTTCGAGGTGTAGTGTCCCCATTGTGTCAAATGGATCTCAGGTCGGATCTGTGATCAGTGAGTTTTTTAAACATTCACTATTAATCATGGTATTACATCTGTTCTATTTTATCATTTTTTCCTCTGCCCATGCACTTAGTTGGCCATTCTCGATGGTATAACACAATGTCATTAACACCAAATAAAGTTTTTTAGGTGATTGATTACCATCATTATTAAGTCCAATTAATAAAATAGCTATTTCTGATTCTCTGCATTGTTCATGAAAAATTAGTGGCACAATGTAATTTTAATTTATTTGACAAAGGAGTGAGTATTTGATTTGATACAAACTAATAGGAGTATTTCAAAGTAAAAGTATGAATATGAAAACTAAATATATTGGAGGTAATCTTCATATATTGTTCTCTTATATGTTCAATTTGTTTGAATTACTATAGTCGAAAGTCCGGACACTATAGAAAATCTGACAGAGGACCAAGAAGTGGATCCGACTGTAAAGGCCCTGCAGAAGACTGTCATGGCGGCTGAACAAGCAGCAACTGAAATGAGGTCTCAAGAAAAGGAAGACAGTTCGCACAGTGACAGCAATGGTGAACTAGATGATGGTGATGCTGAATTCCAACTTCCGCCAAAGAAGCGAAAACAGAAACATGATACGACAGCTGACTCTGAATCTTTTACTCCGCGAAAATCCTCACGCAAAACAAAAATCAAAAAGTAAAGTGTGCAAAGATGGGACTATAAGACTTTCAAGTCTTAAGAACGAACATTGTGCTATCACTGCAAAATCATTAGTTTACGATAATAATATGGATTCAGTGAAAAAAAATTACAGCTGAAATTGTTTTTGGATCTAAATGAGAGAAAAAAAAAAAAATTGCAAGTAGTTTTTTAAAACCAATAACAACGATGATAAAAATGGTTCAATTTTTCTCAATATCAACGCTCAGTTGAACAAGGGTGATTGTCAAACTGTACATTATGTTCAGTTTATTAACCACTGTAATCTATATTTATGTTAGTCAGGAATTTTTGTTTGTTTGTTAATGTTATCATTTCTGTTTTAATATTTACCAGTAGCTAGAGCATTTTATTTTGATATTGTGTCCCTGTCGACTTTTCCTTTTCTTATTTGACATTCTTCCTTTTGGAGATGATTTGATTACAGAGAGAACGAAGCGTGACTTTGTTTTATTCTGTTCCATATACTGTATGGCTATCTGTATATTCGTTATTTCTTTTTACGTTATTATGAACGATTACCGCAAGAGGGTGCTATGTGATTTTGCTGGCCTAGTTGAACAAGGCTGATTGTCAAACTACATTATGTTAAGTTTATTGACAACTGTTATCTATATTCATCTTAGTCAGGAATTTCTTTTGTTTGATTACGATATCATTTCTGTCGTGATATTTACCAGTAGCTAGACCCTTTTATTATGATATTGTGTCCCTGTTGACTTTTCTTGTTCTGAGTTTGAAATCTTCCTTTTGAAGATGAATTGATAACAGAGAGAACGAAGCGTAACTTTATGTTTTATTAGGCTCCATATACTATGCATATCTGTATATTCGTTAATGTTTTTTACGTTATTATGAACGATTGCCACAAGAGGGTGCTATGTGATTTCGCTGGTTGAAAATCATTCATATGAAACTGTTGATCTTTTTGCTGGTCATAGAAGAGTGAAATACCTTCAATAAAAAACTATTTGAAGTATATTACTGTTTGTTTTGTATAGAATCACATTATATTCATTTTCATAAAAAGAAAAATATTTAAAAAGCCTATGAAAATTTTTCGAAGAGTATTATAAACTCTTCGTTCTTTAATTATTTTGTTTTTTCCTGTAGATATATATAATTCAACATAAACTAACCCATTATCTCCAAATAAGATACACAGTTCCCCGCGTGACCTTTTATTCCTATGTAGGATCAATCTTCCTGGCCCAAGATGATAGGTGATTATGTGAAAGGAGGTAACAACGAAAACATTTATTAGTTTTACTCTTTTTTAATTTTAATATATGCTCTCATACAAAATAGTGTTATTAAGGAAGCTCTACTGTTCATACACAAATATCTTGATTACTTCAATAGTAAGGAGGATACATTGTTTCCATCTGTACGAGTACATGTTATACAAAGATTAAAACTGCAATTCGATAAAATTCCTTCGCACGATGGCATGATGACGAGCATTCCTGGGGACAGGATCTGGTGGTGGTGGACCTCTGTGAAGGCGAACACGGGGGGTGTCACCGTCTGTTTCATCCATGGGTGGAATAGGAAGATTTTTATCCTTCGCCACATTGTGCAGAGCCATGCAGGCAACGATCACTTTTCCAGCTCTCTTTGGGGCGTGGTAGAGATAACCTGCCGAAGCATCTAGGCACCTGCAGGAATTAAGATTTACATTTAAACTTTTTATATATATATATGTAGCTAATAAGAAGAGACATCATACCGCTTATTAGGATATAAGCCACGAACAGTAGAGGGAGGTGCAGACGCCGCTGGGAACATGGGAGTGAAGACATTTCGTGTAGACGAAACTCAACGTGTGGAGAGAGCGCTCTTCCCACCCCCCCCCCCCCCCAACATCCTCACAACCACCCACCGCACCTGAGGACCGACTGCCTGAGAGATTAAGTAGCTGATTTATATATATATATATATAAATATATATATATATATATAATTATATTTTAAGTGATACAGAGAGTAATGGCCTAATACCGATATGGGTTAGGATGTAAATAGATTAATATAAATACAGACACATGTCAATACAGACACAAATTAAATTGAAAAACAGATTTTCATGTCCAGATAGGTATCAATTTGTGTAGCATGACATAGTTACATGTACTATCTTAATAAAATTTAAAGTGTGTCAGTTTCAGCCACAAGTTCATGGATATTATCTACCTGAAGCGTTGTTTCAGTTGACCTATCATTTGTTCCACGATCGCTCCTGAACTTCTGTGCCAGCGATTATAATTTTCCTCAGCTTCTGTTGATGGATTTGCGACCGGCGTCAGTAGGAACGACCTTAATGGGTAACTGTAATGATAAAATAATACAATATTTTTAATTATTATAAAATGTATTACTTTTAATAAGGTATTGTTATGAATACCATATTGATTAGGTTCTTATTTATGTTTGGATGAGATACTTTACTTAGATTTTATAGATCGTGACCCAACTTACCCAGAATCTCCTAACAGGAAACAGTCACCCATTTCGCCATCCTCTCCGATGTCAGAGATGTTATCCTGCCCAAATATGTACGCATCATTGCTCGAACCCGGCCAACAAGGATTCACTCGTATGACTTTGCAGTTAGCATCAACGATTAGCTGGAAGTAAAACGTAAAGGTGTTTAATATGTGTTTGTAAATTTATATATTTGATTCTCCAATGTGCAATAAATAACAAGCATGTGTTATAGTTTGAATTTCAATGAAAGATTATTAATCTTATAGGTGAAGGTTGTATTTAATGCTAATCTTTAAGACATTATTAACGAGCAATTCCAACAAGGAACGATAGTTCTCTTAATAATACGTACCATCACATTTATACTGGCGAACCCCTTACGGTTGATGTATCCATCCTCATGAGGCGGTTGTCTTATCGCAATGTGCGTGCCATCGATGGCCCCAATAACCCCGGGCTTTCTGAATTTCTCGTTAAATTCGCGTGACCCTTGGACTCTAGCTTCGGGCGTGAAGGGGAACATGATGTAGCGCTGCTGGCGTTGGTAAAAGAAGTTCGATACTTCTTTGATCACTCGTGAAGCAGTACACTTATGCACCCCTTGAACATCCGATATCACCCGCATGTTGCAACCAGTGGCGTAGTAGCGTAGGGCCAAACAGAACTGAAAAACAATTATATCCAGTTTATGTTTTTTACAGTGGCACACTATTAGCCACAGAAAGGCATTTCATGAATGTGTGATAGCTTATATATAACCCTAACAAACCTCCACATGGACTTCAAGAATTACATGGTGTATATATCTCTTAATAATTATAATACAGGTCTAACATTCGATTGTGAATTTAGCAGCAACCGAGACTGCAGATTATTGAGTCACCCAAAGCCTGGTGTACTAACCGAGGTCAGAGGTGTTTATTTAGCAATAAAGACTCTGTGTTGTGCTGACCTACTTAGATAGTTGAATACTCACACGCTCCCTGATGCTTATTCCCCCACCACGCTCATCGCCTTTTGTCGAACAAAAGCCGGATTCAGCAAATTCTCTGGCCAAATCCGTGACAGTTTCCTTATCCAGGCGATATCTCTCCAGGAACTTAGCATCACTGAACTGGTCAAACGGATTTACCCGGTTAAAGAACTGCTTAGGCTGTGGCAGACGACGCGGTAAACCTTGACCTGCCATGGCGGTTTAATGACTGAATGGGAGTGCAGGAGGGGTTGGATTAGGTGGGGTGGGGGCTGTGACTCACTAGGCATGTGATTGGATGAGTTTAGGGCGGTTCATTTGAAAATCTTTGAAACTACGACAACTCTGGACTTGTCCGGGGTTATCGTTCGTTGTTGCCAGTTTTCATCAATTTGAGAAGGGTCAAAATGTTTAAATGCAACATAATTTGTCATACGAATTTCCTAATTAACGAACGATAAATCATTTGAGGGTCAAACTGTCTTTATGCAACATGACATTACGAAACATGACGAACGAATCCTCAAAGTACGATAAATTAAGGAAGGTTTTTTATGCAACGTGATTTTTGGGGGTTTAAAAAATAACGCTTGTTGTTGGTACTTTGCATTCACGAATGTTCTTTATGCAACACTAATGTTCGTTGTACACTTTCGTTATGGTTTTATTGTTCGTTCCCGGTTTATGCAACACCCCCCTGGTATTTACATAAGTGCTTTCAATTATGAGGCTTATGATAAACGTATAAGCCAAAATAGAATTTGGTTGACGAAAAAAAACCTTATATGTGTAAATGTATAATGACTAACACGGAGAGAGTGAAAAGTGGAAAAATATATCTATTGAGATTAAATTATGTGTAAATATGTAATTGCAGTTTCACATAAATTTATCCAGTCTACATTCTGGCTTGCCTGTAATAGATAAGGACTGGGCCGGAGCTGCTATCTGTTGGTCTCAGATTTCTGAAGAAGGCTGAATCCATTGTAACCAAATTTAAAACATTGCCTTGCTTATAAGGCACATAAAAATGTTTCTCTTATGTGTGCTTGAAACCTAGAGCGACTGTTTTTGTTTACATTTTGCCAATTGGCGCCCACAAACTGGAAACGAAAGACCAGGACTAATTATTCCAGTGGAAAATCGGCTTTATACGGGGAGGTAAGGCACTAGCGATTATATGTTTACCTGCTGCTGCCCAAGCCGGTGCAAGGTGGGTGCTTTGCGCCGCGTCTCCAAACCCACCGCTGGCCACATTGTACGCATGATCATTTAAGTAAACAGTTTCTACTGAGAGTCCGGGGAACAATAAAGAACACAGCTCGAACGTTAACCGGTCCTCTGACTGGTACGGGGTTGTACCCGTAGGACGTGGGACTCTAGTGTTTTGTGGGTATGTATTTATACTCAATACATTATCCAAAGCAAAATTGAAGCAGAACGGTAATGTCTTGAATAGCGCTACCTTCTGTATATTACTGGGGGTATGCGCTATTTATAGATTATTGATCCGGATTGTTGTGAAGCTACATGGAGATTATATGGTGGCACTAAGGCAATAATGCAAAGGTGAGTACATATATGGCTCTATAGAGTCTTATAGCATCAGTTATAAACGGAGCAATATCCTTGTCTTCTGGGGTTAAATGTTATTTTACATGCCACCAAATAGATCCCTTGTACTTCTCCAGAGGTCAACAATGTTCGAGTCCCTAATTTCTTTTCACCATAAAAGGAAATTGTTGCAGCTAGACATTATTTCCTCAGTGGGATCGAGTCTTTATACATGACAGTATGGTGAATATCATGATTACATTATGCATTGATTCTGAGATGTAAACGGAAGATTTGTGTTACAGCTTTGCAATAACCCTTGTTTAGGTCTCAATTCATACGTTCTGAGAATGAAATACACATGTACATGTATGATTTATAAGGTGAAATATGTATCTTAATCCCACATCGTAGGACTTAAACAGGATGCTTCATTACAAAGGGCTGGTTCCAGCAACACGATGCATTTGCCATGGTATGTCTTGGTATATCTTGTTACACCTTACGGTGTCAGGATATGTCGTCTCTCCTATGTCGCGATACGAAGCGCGCGGTGTCGTGTGTCTATTTCGGTGCCCCACCACCACAACACCTCAAGACACATCGCGACTATATCTTGTGTGTTGGTGGAATCAGTACTTAAATCATTGCAAGACTATGAGAACCCCATAATTACAATCTCCATCTTCAAATTAAAAAGGAGTTATTGGGATATGTTGAAAGGCAGCTATAGTCATGCCCATCTTCTGGCCATAATGCCCGGCGTCCACCTACTACGATAAAAATTGAAGACCTCCCGGTGCACTACGATGCAGTGTGTCAAAATCGTAGACCCATCGGGATGGTCTCTATCGTAGATGTCTAGACACGCTATATCGTCTTGCATCCTACGATACACCTTTTTCGTCAGTGTGAATCGTAGGGTCATCGTAGACGGGTGATCAACTGCCACGTTTATAGCTGACCTTCCGACGCGATTTTGATTTTTTTTTTTTGCAAGTACATCGTAAGGCCTATCGTAATCGGTTTCTTAGCTGAGTGGAAAAACCGGGCCTAACAAGTAATGTGCCAATTAACTAATCTGAATAAGATCGGCTTGGGTCAGCATACCGGTGGAACACCCTCTTGAAATGGGCGACCTGTCAGATAAATTCGTCACATACATTTAAGAGCATACATACATAGTATTGACTGGTTTCAGATACAAGCGGTTGTATGCTCCGAGGAGTTGACGCGCAGTAATATCCGAGCGTTAGCGCGGATATTGCATTGAGTCAACTCCGAAAAGCATACGACTGCTTTTATATGACACCAGTTTATATTATATTTATTATCCACCTTTTGTGGAGCAATGACATGTCGATACCAATTCGTTTTAGTTATACATTATGTTTCCTTACACACTATTTTTCCGTATGCACCCCCGGACCATACAACATATCTGTATGCGCCGGGTATGTCCATACACACTCCCTATGTATTTTCTATGGCCACTTTGTATTTGATAGGTGGATAATGAAATAGCATCTTGATTGAACGCGGCTGAAATATTAATGAACCAATGACTATACATATGTATGGAGGTATCACAACTGTGAATGGGTAAGGTGTGAAACGATTATAATGCATGAATAGTCGACGAGTAATGATTAGCAGCTGGGTGTGTGGCGCATGCCCTGTTAACCACCAGCCACCTCTCCCGCTTCCCCACCACTCGGAATCCAGACGCTCGTGGTGCGGGTGGATACCTCCGTGACCGCAGAGCGGTTGTTGATCACAGCATACCTGCTACTCCCAGGTGGCGAAACATAAAACTGTGAAATCTGACACTCATCATAAAAAAGCATTTGGCTTTACTTGGTAGTTCTTTTAGAATGAAGCAATGCTTTATCAGCCCCTTGCACGCGCTGGCAGTGTGAGTTGAATGAACATAGAATATAGGTGTGTGTATACGACTGGATACTTGGATTCATCGACCGCTTCTACCCGACTCCCAGGATTACTCTGAGGATTAATTCAGAATCGCACAAACACCCCGGCTACTTTGAAACAGTTATTTGTTTATATGCCTGGACTTGGACGAGCGTTGTCAGAAGGCGATATTTGGAAGGAATAGTTTGATAATAACTGACATGACAATGGGAGGAGTTGGCTCCAAAAGTAACCGAGTTTCGGATGTGGAAGTAGCACAGGAAGGTGGGTTCAGAGCTTGAGACAGTCGTGTACGCGACTCAATTCCTCTAACGCGTACAGAATTCTCATTGAAGAGTGTCCGTTGAAATAGTTGAATGTCATACCTGTATAGAAAAGGGACCAAGTTAAAACATACCACCTGAGTAATACAAGAGTACGCATGTAAAGCGGACCCTTATCTGATTACTGGAAAATGCAATGCCTTAAATGGTACGAATTGGATAATCCACTCAAATACAATGTTATGGTCTAATCTGATTTTGCTTTGGTCAAATATGGACAGCAATGCCTGCAGCTTGTGCATGCGGTAGGGCACGCCCATACTTGCTCTCTCGTAAAGTATACTATTACGGATAGTCGAGGAGCGGGATCGGCAATTTTTTTGTGAAGTGTTCAATTGATGACAATAATCTTTTCATAGATATACGAATAACTCAGAGGGGCTAAAAGAAGCCTCTACGACCATGACATGTCACGTTTTTTAACTGGATGTACCGAGCCAAAACCTTGATATCGCGTGTGAAATTGAAACTATCAACGAAGAAGTGAGCCGGATAAATAGGACGCCTACATAGGAAACCTTTATGGAGTCATATTTACCGATAGATACCCAACTAGTACCTAACATAGCATCTGATTATATTCATACGAGAGGTCTAAATCAATGAGTTTGATATTCAGTGCCAGGTTTCGGTATCAATATTTCTGTGAGGTGCAAGCTCCTAGTCTTCTTTTAATTATGTTGGCATTGAAAGTAAATTGTATACGTAATTTTGTATACAATACAGAAGTAATCAATACTCGTTTCGATCTCAATATTTTTTTGGGGGTCGGGTGGCGGTATGAATGGTGGAGGATAGGGAGCCAAAGTGAAACCGTTGAAACCACAGATACCCACCTACAAAACACCATTTCCGGTGGCCAGTAAGAACGAGGCCTAGTGCTAAAGCTATGGGGGTTTGAGGCTAGACTTTTGTTTTTGGTCCCGTTTGTTACTTTTGAAGTAAAGTTTATAACTATCGTCTCTGAATAACTCTGTTTCAAAACTACGATGACAGTTGTTAAGTTTATTAAAAAAAATTCATCTAAAAGATTGGAGAATGACACATATAATCTTGAACCTACATAGTCAAAGTACTGAGCGCCTATACCCGGAAATAGTATTTTTTTACCGGCTATCTGTGGTCGTATCGGGTTCACTTTGGCTCCCTATAAATATGCTACCCTGCGTTGCGGGTTGTGGGCAATGGTCATATACCTCCCGCTGAGTAATACCCACAAAGCACAGGCGTTTATTTGGTCAGGGTCAGAAACTCTGACCAGTTTGAACATATTTAACTCGTATGTCCTACGAAAATATGTTACCTCAATGATGATATGCAAATAAATCACATTCCCATATATCTTGCTGGATTCACATACATTTTGGCATGGTGACCAATCAATGAAATATATCAATATTTATATAAGAAGTATAATGTTTCAGATACACTATGTTCAGCGTTTAATTAGACACTGAACATAATTTACCATGGAATTGATTTATCAAGAGATGCAAGACAGTTTTTTTCAGTATACGTATAGCCTTTTCCAAACCTTCGCTAAGATTATGGATATCATATAAACGTTACCATGAAATAAATCAAACTAATTGATAGATATCTATTTTCGGATAGTAATGATTACCTAAGGTCCATGGATTATTCTTACCTTCACCTTATGGTTAATAAGAGCCAATACGGTTTCAATAGGTTCTGATTGTTTACCAAAATATCAAACCATCATAAGGCCCTGCAGAACTACCTATTTGGGCATGACACAGACAGCCAAATAGAAAACGGTCGATTCACGGTTCTGGTAACGATCTCAAACTGTGAATGCTTCTCAGAAGATCCCACATGAAGGGATAAATATGTAGAGGACGTGCAAATAATGATGTTACTGCCAGAAAAGCATGTGTTATAAATTTCATGGAAACAGAAGTGAGAAAAAGTCATAGTCTGAATATTTCCTCCAGATACACTTATTCTTGGGAAGCAGACTTTATAAAACCGTGCCTTGACGGTTATTGGATTAACAAACATCAAATGCAGAGGATATACATGTATGTTCATGCCTGTTCAAATGTACTTATATATAAGGCAAGCCAATTGATTCACATGTGCTAATTTTCTATAGGGTATTAGTCGTGCGAAGTGTGTCATATCGCTGTGCATTTACAAGTCGTTTTTCCCATCTCCAGCTTCCCCCGGGGCTGAAGCCCAAAACATTAAAATTGACAATGCTGCTAATGATGGACCTCCAAAGAAACAGCGTAAGTGGTGCACTCCTCCCAACACTGCTTTCAATACATGTTTGACTATTTTCATTCTACTAGCAGGACAATCGATGTCTCCTACACATTCAAACTTATGTTATGTGCCAGTATATGCTAGACATTCGTTGTTTAGGTCTGACTTACCTTGTGTTGTTTGTATTATGAACAGGGTATCCGGTCTTAATTTCTATGTCATTCTGCCACAGATTCTGCCGTCTTTCTTATGTGCTCGTTGTTGTTAACCCGGGGGAAGGAAATTTTCACACTCATCATCGAGATTTCACAGTGTTGTTTTCTATTAATGTTTCCTTCACCTCAATTTACCATTATGGATTATAACTATAGAGTCCTCGGGAAATAATCGCCTGTCCCCAAAAGCCTACACATGTGTACATTTGTTGCTGTTGTTGCTATTGTTTTGTCATCCTATATCATAACCTTTCCTATGTTTCATATACCCCACACCGTTTAAAATAATATGACAGGAATTGTTCTTTTCAAGAGTATCGTGATTATCCATGCACCAATTATGCATTTCAAAATAAAATTGACATATTTGTTAATCAACCGGATCATCTGCGTGGCAGTGGAAACCCATGCTGCCAGAATCTTAAATATCTTTGAGTTGGCCATTGCAGCATAATACCATAATGCACCTCTCAGGACTTATTGTGACATGAAATTTCATAGATGATCTCTTGCCCACAGTGGACGAGGAGGAAGCCACCTCCAAAAGAAGCTGGCGAGAAAAGCGGGCATCCATCCACGCTGAGATGCCAAGCTCCGTTATCCACAAATCTGGACAAGGAACCTCACTCGCTCGCAAAGCCATGACGAAGGTATGGGAACATTCTAAAACAAACTTCGAATCCTTTCTAAATATCGTTTAGCTTTAGACCTGAATATCGTCGATTTGCAGGCAATGAAAAATCAGATACAGAAGGTATCACCAACATCACCATACGATCGCCCGTTCAGGTGTATCCTACATACGTTTCCCACCCACCACACCTCTTCTTTATTTCAAACTTGATAAATGGGTAGGGTTTCTTAGTGACAGAGCAAGAAATCCACATGTATTATCCAATGGCAAAGTCAGGAACAAGAAAGAGACATTACTTGTATTTCTGATTGATTTGTTTAAGGAACGTGCCAAAAAGCTTTCCAGTGGGGCCCCGACCGACCCGTCGCGGCGGCCCAAGACGGCGGGCGCCATGGAGATGAGACTGATGCAGGAGGTGAACAAGCGGGGACTGAAGGCCGACATGGACGACGACGGTGACATAGACGAGATAGACCGCCTCAAGCAGATCGACATCGTCCGTGAGATGCCCGTGCCGCTCAAGTGGAAGCGAGAAATGCGGTGAGCTGATATAGATCTGTGTTATCTGCAAGAGAGATGTGTATTAGAGTGCAATATGACATGCCGACTTTTGGCCTCCGTTAAATTCGTCGACCACCATGCACCGACGGGTATTGATTTACCATTTGGTAAAAAGTCGGCAGGTGGGATCCGCGACATACTTTATTTTCGATTTTGGGCGGTTTTTTTTGCATCACTTCCCAACGAATTTGTCACAAACGAATTCAACATGGGCTAATTTTCTCTGGGTTGAATTGGGTTGGAGGTATTATAATCAATCGGTCGGCAAATGGAAACAGCAACGGTATTCAGAATCAACGATCTGTTGTGCAGATTTTAGCGCCAGTACTATCTTCTGCGTTTATTTGCGTATTAGAACGACTGCTTCCTAAAAAGTGCCATGTGGAAATAGACCTATAATAAGAAGAAAGAAATTGATGAGTGTTTGGTCTGTGCCCCCCTTCGCCATCGAGTTTGGAGTGCTGAGTAATATGAACGAGGCGATAGCCGAGTGAATATTCTGAAGCGCTCCAAACGAGATGACGAATGGGGAGTCAGACCAAGCACGAATATGTTTCTGATTGTATCTTAGCCTTAAAATATTTATCTGTTTATCATCAATTGAGAAAAAGTTACCGTACTCGCAAGCCTGTTGAGAACGAGTTCCCAACATTGAAGCCTATCGACATTTATTCCAGGCTAAGATAAGTCATACGACGCTATGAATGTGTGTGGACTGTGTTTACCTGATGATTATTCCGCTCTATTGCACCTATACCTTCCTGGCAGATTGCTTTAGTGTCTTTCTGTTTCGTATAGATTTCATCTCAACATCAGCAATTATCCTTGCTGGTCAATACTACGGGGTAAATTGGTTCAATCTTTGTAACCCATATCTTGAAAGGTTGTATTATTACTATTATAATATAGTGGGGATGGAAAATCAAGGACGCCACCCCCTACCGCCTTTCACTATTTGAAGACTATGTACATGTATGTTACCATAGCCTTAGTCCATTAGATACGCCCTGAAATGTCATGTTAGCTTTTACTCGGCATGTTTCCGTCATCGCAATACTGTGTGTCTCGTCTGATCACTGTTTCTTTTGGTATTCAGAGACAAGCTTTACGACATGATGCCGGATTTTGAAGGCTCGGGATGCTCCGCCTGGATTTACAAACGTAAAGTGGTAAGTATATCATCACTTATGCAAGTGGGAGAGACTCACTTATACAGAAAATATTTGAATCGACTAGAAAATGACTTATCATATGTATGCATGCCGTGAATGGTGCAAAAATGATCAACACATTAATCTCATATTTGTCATAACTGGACGAATTCCACCAACTATTGGTAATTGCAAATAGATGCAATTGCCCTAAGCATCCCCTGACTCTTCTTATAGCATTGCTACTTTGTGATTTCAGAAAGCCTACATCAGTAAAAGGAAGGGGAAGAAGCAATGGAATGAATTTTCTCAATATTTCGTTCTCTGGAGCT
Organism: Alentia gelatinosa; assembly: GCA_950022655.1. Classification (NCBI taxonomy): domain Eukaryota; kingdom Metazoa; phylum Annelida; class Polychaeta; order Phyllodocida; family Polynoidae; genus Alentia; species Alentia gelatinosa. The sequence continues at coordinate 110,825,614 of OX465579.1, forward strand.
CAGCAATGACCAAGGTAGAAGGTAAGAACCTAGCAATATGTTATAAACACGCAATATGTTATAAACATGTATATATAATTACATAGTGGAGAAAGTCGCAAATTGGTTTCAGAATCGGCAACTTTAGGAGACCAACGTCTCAGTGATAAGTACCTTTGCACCAATGACAATATCCGAAAATATTCGAAAGAAGTCCAATTGATACATGAGACTTAAAGATGGTTGATAGAAACCCAGACTTGGTTACACCTACTTTGGACTCACTTGCCGTCGATCATGGAGCAGACTTCCTGTATGTGGAAACTGTGACAGCGACCGATGTTCAGACGTGTCATCAAGACACACATCTCTTCCATGTTTCTGATCGTCCGGTTGTTCTACCCTTCCTCCATCAGGCAACCATGGTAGTGGAGTACTTACCTATTTCACCTTCCTGCGTTGGCTGTTTCTGGTCAACATCATCATTTTCTTGGCAACTTTCATGTTCGTCGTTATTCCACAAGTCGCCTTCCCTGCTCAGGTAAATACTATTAGATAACGATACGTCTTTCATAAACCTGTTGTGAATTAATAATCTACACACGTATCATATTTATGTAAATGATTACCTCATGTATATGTTAAGCACCCATAGGAAAATTAACATGTCCATTATACGTAATAAAGGAGTATGTGATGATATATGCATTTATAACTCCCATTTCATATTTGCATAGGATAATTGGGGTTGTTCCTATTGTGATTTTAAATTAATTCGTGTTTCTATCCCACTTGAATAGCATTGTCAAACTCAGCAAGAATATTATTTTCACTTGTATTAACATGAGTTGACAATTTCAAAAACTAGAGATATAACTATTTTTGTTTTGTCATATGAACAATATTTTGGCGTCATGACAAGATAATTCATCGCACAAATAGCCTTAATCATATCTATATGTTCACCAAAAAAACCTGCGTAATCTTATTAATTTACAAACTGCAATCTATTCATCACAAGGACATATCGTACTTTTAATCATTATTATAACAGCACGTTTTGATACTGGTATTTTCATTTATATTTTTACTAATTATATGAGTATTTATTCTCAGGCTTCCGATAATGTAAGTAGATGGCTAATGTTTGCTGAGTTTCAGACTTTCAAAACTGTCATATCTAGGACAAAATCATAGTTTTACTGTTGTATACTTTCACAAACTATATTTGTCATACTATAAGGGTGTTCATAAGAGTGTGTTCCACTGGGTTGACTAAATTTTCTACCGTTAGGCATCTGCCAGACATGTTTTATGTATGCACAACCTTACAGGCTCATTCTACAGCCGACGTCGCACAGCAGCCAGCAGGTACCCGGCAAAAGCTATTTCATTAGGTTTTACCGACCGCTGATCATTCCACCGCTATATTTGCGGCATGTGACCTGCTGTACCGCACCGATTTCTATTTATCCGACTGACAGCCTTCAACTGTAAAACACGGCTACCGTGCAGCCAGCAAAGTGGAACACACCCTTGAGTCAGATTGCATGGGATATTTTCTTACTCATTAAGTCTTTGTTTCCTATACCAATAATGTTGAAAACCACAAGAGGTGGCTGGATGCATAAAAAGGATTTTAGGAAGTCTCCTTTTGAACCAAATTGATTAACAAACTTTTTTTTAATTGTTTATTGAGAACTCTCGCCATAGCGAGTTTTTCAGTTCCGATCTCACACAGCACTTCAACAAGTGGACGGTTTACAATAGACAGCGGCATTAAACAGTTTTATAATAGATGCAATTGAAGTATGTTAGAGTTGAAAATATATAAGATGAGATGGTTGGTTGGTTGTTAGGGACAACTAGCTTTTATTGACTTTGTTTTTAAACTCCTTCACAATGGGTCAGAGCTGAATAGCAGCCGGGAGGTCATCCCAGGCTCTGGCTTCTCTCCATGTCTTCGGAAATTGCAACACAAACTTATCATGAGCAACTCTCTACGCCTCTGTGTTTTTGGTAGATCAAACCGATGTTTCCTATACAAGTCCTTTACCGCTAACCCTGCTACACCTCTATAGTTAAGCACCACCTTCGAACCTCTGTGCATCAGTATTTCAATGGACATAAGGTCAATCTTACGGAAGCTGTCATGAAAAAATGACAGCTTCCGTGAGATTGGCCTTATTAACTGTCTTGTTTGACTCCCTCCCACAATTGATATCACCATAATAAACACGCACAAAATAAATTTCGGAGGTTCGTAAATAAATTTTAAGTACTAATATTTACGGTAAAGTTTGTTCTCGGTTGCAATCACATTTAAGCATATTATTTCATTGCTAAAAGTTCACGAATAAAATGTATCACCTTTTAAACTTCTGTCTTTGCCCTCAATGAAATTTACATTGTTCATCGTTGCAATTTACAATATGATGTTAAAAGAGTTACCATTATTTGCATTTATATATGATTGATATTAATTGAATCTAAAGTCACTAGATAGCTGTACACATAAAGTCAATTTGGTGCTTTTTTGATGGACATGCACACTGGTAGTTCTACACTGAACTACCAAATACAGTGATGTGATATGTTTTTACATAGTTAGTGGAAGTGATGTGATGGGATGAGATGCTTTTCCCATACATGCTGAGTTTCAGTGTAGGTCAGATCATCAGCAAAGTCATGAAGAATAATCAAAGCTAGTTAATCAGAAACATGAAAACATAGAACTATAGTGTACATTGAGCATTCAGTATTATAACTTAGTTCAAGGCTCACAGCTGCCAGGGATCCAGGTAGAAATCTAAAGACAAGACGAATAATAGGAGTATATGTCGGGATAGGCATCTAGTTCACCATTTTGAATTTCTTTTCTCACAGAGCTACTCACAGTGGGTTATCGCCAACACGTCGTCTTCGGTTATTGCCACTGTTGACACATGTTCAGCTAACTACGTCCACAATATAACCATCTCCACTGCGGCTCTGGACCTTGTCCTTAACTTCATACAGGGAACGGTAAGTATATATATATATATATATATATATATATATATATATATATATATATATATATATATATATAATGAACTATAGTGTACATTGAGCATTCAGTATTATAACTTAGTATATATATATATATATATATATATATATATATATATATATATATATATATATATATATATGTATGTATGTATGTATGTATGTATGTATGTATGTATGTATGTATGTATACATGCATTAATTTCTCATTAATCATAGAGTCGAATATAAGGTTGAGTCGTATCTGACGTTGAAGATTCCATCCATATATATCAACTTTGTAATGATCAAAGTTTATCTACATTTCAGGGTTGGATGGAAAATACAGTCATGTTTCAAGGTTATTATGTGAACAAACTTGTGTCTATTTCTGCGACCTACGGATACAATATTCCCCTGGCCTACCTCTGTACCATGATGTTCTACTTCTTCTTCAGCCTGATCCTTATCGTATTCAAGTAAGTACCCGATGCAAAAACAATACATCTAGATACAAGATAAAAGAGTATCATTGTAGGGTTATATACCGTGCATATAAATCAAATACAAAGACATATCCATGAAAAGCACAATATCTACATGGGTCTCTATGACACACTCCCCTTAATATCCTCCTTGATATCTTCTCACAAAGTCCTACTGTGTCCACTCCTTCTCTTCCCACTGCTCTTTCCGCCCCTATTCGCCACCCATTATCCATTACCTGTGCCCTATCACCCTCGCCCTGTAATCATAACCTTCATCCCAATACATGTGTCCAATCTTCAGTATCCTCACCTTGAATTATACCTACCAACCCTCCAGACTTACTGTCTATTGCGCGAGATCCTTTAGAGTGTGCTGAGTGGTTTGGTAATATGAAAATACCCTAGAATAAATAAACAAATATAAATACGTGTTTTCTGATAGGACATCGGCTGGCTTCCGTGAGCGGCTGTTCATCACGGCTTCTGCCTCTCGCCAGTTCTGTAATCTGGTCTTTGCTGCCTGGGACTACAACGTCAGTAAAGAAGGAACGGCTAATCTGAGATTCAAAAGTTTCTACAGGAATATTGAGGTGAGTTATTATTTCGGATATTTTTTTAGACACTGGATCTTCAGTTGTTTCGTCATTAAATCTGTATTCAAGTAAAGAAAAATACATAAAAAGATTGAGTACATGTACTTGATAGAAAGGGTTATTCATTTGTAAAGTCTACTGAGTTCAATGAATGCATACTTTATTCCCCTTGTAGGCACAGTTAATGGATATTCTTCCTATTCCACAAGTATTGAATATGATCCCCACTCTTGACAGATTAAAAGTTGTATTCATTGCCACTAGGCTGGAAATAATTGTTAGGTATCATGTTTTCATAGAATAGATTACTTTCCCGGGCTCGTCTGATCTAACGTTATCACATACTAATTTGTCTAGAAATATTCATACAATCAACAACACCACCTGAAATAAGTTTGATATGCGTAATGTATTAGGTTAAGGAAATATTGCATGTAAGATTTTGACCTATAGTTATGTGGAATTACTTAATAACTGATGTCTGCAGGTATCATTTTTGAGCATTGATATTATATCAATGATATCAAAGAATATACAGTAGGAGGTTCCCATTTCGTAGAGCTATCCTGCTTCAATGATGAATATTTTAATCATGCATTGCAGGGAGAGTTGGCTGAGTATGAGCGTCAGCTGAAACTGAAGAATCGCACAACCAAGGACAAGTGTAAGATCTACACGATCCGCATCCTCGTCAACCTGCTTGTGTTTGCAACTCTGGGTGGAGGCGGCTATCTGATCTACTTCACCACCGTCAAGACGGTCGAGGTATTGTACATTTATGATATGGGAGCTTCCCAACTCATTCTTAGGTCGTAACATTCATTATCCTACCCCTAATATAAAATCCCATAGGCTTAACATTTGGTTTCCGTATGCCACGCTGACTGGCATACGGAGTTTTATATGCCACTAGTGACATACAGCATGGAATACGGTGGACAAGATTAAACGTCATCCAGTTTTACGATAGTCTTAAATTCCAATACATCTGTTGGACAAATGTATTAGGTTTGCCAATGTCGTTACTTGGATGCTTTTTGCCATAAACGTGATACATTATTAACTCTAGATCGATTTCTTTCTACCAGATAACGGGCAGTACGTACTACGATTCCCTGAGTAGCATTGTCAGGACCTTGGTCCAGTTTATGACATCTCTGACCATCACTGCGCTCAATGCTATTCTGCCACCCATCTACAAAATTCTCGTACGCTTTGAGGACTACAGCCCAAGCACCGCCGTCAGTTTTACTCTATTCAGGTGAGTCAGAATCAATATGTCCTATGAAAAATGAGTCTATTTGGGAAAATTTTGGATCCTCCTTCCAATGTCTGCCTATCTCATTCATACAAACTACTCCCTTAAAATATCATGAAATATATTATAAACTACGTGAATATACAATTTCTAAATGTGCATGCATGCAAACATAAATAATTGCATTTAACATGTACATTGTACACATGCATCGACAAATCTCTATGAATTGGGACTGAAGATAACTTCACTAAATACAATACCTGATGTCGCATATTGCTTAGATCGCTCTAGACCATCTTCTTTAAAATGAAAAGCATCAAATATATTGTAGATTCTTGAATTCTGACAAAAAAAAAACGATTTGTTGGGATGGTATTTGCTTAATTTCTCAGATATATGAATGTAAATTTGGGACTAGTTTTATCTTTCTGCTTTATCTATGAATGTTCTATTTTCCACAGGACGGTCTTCCTGAAGCTTGCCTCCCTCGCCATTCTCCTCATCTCCATCCTGAGTGAGATTACCTGCGCTACTAAAGATGACTGTCGCATTGGGACTGGATCCTGCAGTTCTGTGTCTGTACGTATTGTGTATTACATAATTTGTTATATACTGTATATACATTGGCCTCCCTCTTACCATTGACTGTCCTCTAAGCTATCGCAAAGAAAAAGCAATGATGTTAGTTACTAATTTGCACATATTCCCAAAAGTTTGTTCGGAATTCAGCTGAGGGGAGGGGCGGAGTACATGACTTTGGCTTATCAACTTTGGTAAATATTTTCCTTTAATGTTTGTTCCACACCAAGTCTTCCAGGCTAGCCGACAGTAGCTATGAGCCTTTAACGTTCGAGTGATTAACATTTGATGTATTATTACATACGTATGTCCGAACTTCTATGAAATACTACCCGATACTCGGGGTACAGTATAAGTAATGTTCAGGCGCCCTGCGCCCTTAGTGAACATTCGGGTGCACTGTGCCAAAGTGAATGTATCAGGTCAATAGCTACATAAAATAAGTATATAAAATGACGTGGTTTTTAAAAAAATATTTAGGTATGTAATAATAAGAAAACGTAGTAACTGAGCCCGTAGGAATGCCATTATCGGCCTTTTGATGCAATGCATACGTATTTATGGCATCAAACGACCTCGAACGGCCATCCCTTCGGGCTCAGTAACCACGTTTTCTCTTAATACAGTTATTTTACCTTAAATGCAATTACAATGTCCAAGTTTAAATTTATGTATATATGTAATTATAACACTCTTACCTTTTATCTCTATGAGTGGTTTATCTTTCTGTAATTATATTTTCAAAATGATGAATAAAAAGGCCATATGCCACATGGTATGTTGTGAATCTGCATGAGTTATCATTAAATTGATATATATATATATATATAATGCATATTTGATCCTCCCACGTGCAGTTTCAGGTAAGTGCATTTAGATGGCCTTTAAGTTATGGAATGCTACGCTCAAACACGGTCGCTTATTAACAGCCCCATGCATGTATTGTTCCTAGCACTCCAATGTATTCTTATTGAATAAGGAGGCAAGCCGGGTTTTTAAGGTTTGGGGATAAAGGGTAATTAAGACAATCTTAGTATTAAACGTAGATTACCTGTTATGAGGATAAGATAACCAATTTAAGATATTACATATGTGTTTGTTTAATAACATTGCTCTCCAAAGTGTTTTGAAAAGCCTTAGAGAAGCCGGGTGGGAAATCATTTCAGGTAGTAGAGCCAGTGTGGCAACTATAAAAGGTGATACATTTTCTCACCGAGTGACGTCCGAGTATTAATAATGGCGGGAAACGAAAGTACGTATTGTCCATACCAAAAACTTATTCATGAGACAAAGAATTATTAGGTATTGCATGGTCGACCCTCGAGAACACTTCTCGACGGTCGAGAAATCCATGTGAGATAATCTATATTGGCGCACCCTTGATGTCTCCCCTAAGTTAAGCTTATATACTTAATCACTAAGAAATTAGCTATCGGAATATATTAACCCCCAACGAGTATATATCGCTTCAGCTCCTGGCAACGACCAATGGTAAAGTATACCACAGGGAAGCCGCTGGGGACAAAATACACGGGGTTAAGTTTTATACACAAGCTAAAACATCTGGAGAAAGTCGTAGGCTAATCATTAGATATAATTATGTTTAATTAAGAGTTTCCCAACTTAATTCAATTATTAGATTAGGTTACGTGCACTTATTGAGCCATCAAGGACTAAGAAAGAAATTGATATGTGTTTGTGTCCTCGTTCGCTTTAGAATATTCACTCGGCTATCGCCTCGTTCATATTACTGTGCTCTCAAAACGAAATGGTGAACAGGGACTGAGACCAAGCACGAATATGTTTCTGATTTTCTCATAGCCTGGAAATATTCATCTGTTTATCACCCGTTGAGTATGAGTAAGTGTACTTGCAAGCCCGTTGAGAACGAGTTCATAATGTTAAGCCTATGGACGTTTATACCAGGCTTTCTATACCAGCTTTCATTGGGATTAGATATCATGCATCATGTTACTGTATAGGGTAGATTTCGGAACACCATCTTTATCATCATATGCTAGGAGATTTGGTAAATCTAGCCACAGAAGATGATATCATTTTGATAGAAGTATAAATACTAACATGATAACACTATGTTTGGAAGCGTCTGAAATTACAAACGGGAAGATCCGTGTATAGAATTATATACATAAAAAGATATTACGATGCTTGGAGCCATTTGTGTTTTTGCTAAGGAAATTGTGTACGTAGCATGTTAAAACTAGGATCTGATGTTATGTCTGGGTTTAAAATCAATGTATCCTAATGCATTAGAAATATCTCCTAATCAAGTTCTATATGGGTCTGAGTGTGACAGGTTCATCAATATCCTGGTCAGTGGAGGAAGGTAAGGTGTGTGTGGGGGGGGGGGGGGGAGGGCTGCTGATCTTGAGTGACTGGCTCCAGGTAGACCTGGGACATGTTTCACTAGTTTCGTGACATGTCTAGATGGCGTGACATGTCTAGATGGCGTCTAGATGGTGTGTCCGGTTTCATAAGAACTATACATTAAACTTCATTTTGTGTGTTCTTGCTTGCACTGTTGGTGCCGCTTTTCATGTCTGTCTAACACTTTTGTCACAAAATTAGTGAAACAGGTCCATGATGTGTAGATTTGTCTAATTCCTATGTTTGGGGTCTGTCTTTTCCTAAGGGCAGCTGCTTGTGTTGTCACAAAACCAGACAACCCAATCTGTCTGTATGGTTTCACAGACATGTCACGAAACTTGTGAAACAGGTCCCAGAGTCATATATGCCTCGCCTTCCATCAATCCAATACCTCCTTATTGGGGTTAGGTCTATCCCATCAGATTTGAAATGTACATGCATTGTAAACTAGTAGCAGAGCAGTGAGCCAGAACAAAGAGGCTTTTCATTGCACATAGCTGGTCAGTAAAGTAGATAGGGAGTGGCTGTGAGAGGGAAGGGGGTGAGGGCTATTATTGCATGAATGTAAGGTAGAGTGGCTTCAGACCCAGAGTGTTATACCTAGACCATCATCTGTCCTTGTTCATTAGTGTTTATGTCCATTTCTCTTTGTTTATTTCAATCTTCTATCTTCAGCTATCTGCCTCTCTCTGTGTCTGTCTCCCTGGCACTATTGCTGTCTTTATAGTGTATGTCTGATTCTCTCTGTCTATCTCTCTGTCTCTGTCACTGTCTGTCCATACGTATGTCTTACTATATCCTTGTTTCTGTCCCTGTTTGCTGGCATGTATATCTGACTGTTTCTGCATGTCTCTGTCTGCATGATTGTCTCTCTGTCTCTGTCCCTGTATGTGCATGTCTGACTCTTAGTCCCATCAGATATTACAGTCCTACTATAGTGTATTTAGGTCTATCTCATCAGATTTGAAAATGCAAATACCGCATTTAGTCATTATCCTCATCTAATAGTTTTCCTTTTCTAGTAGCAGACTACAGTAGCCATAATTATGTGTGTAACCGTAGTGGCATGATCGATATACAGAATCATTTGTCCTCAAAAAGACATGTTATCTTCACCTATGAATTTTGAATGGGATATATTTGTATGTTCTAAATTGTATCAGTCATGGAAACTTGGATCCAATTAAACACATTTTATCTTGAAATATATCTTTTTCTGAATTTCATATTTTCAGTGTTGGGAGACAAAAATCGGACAGGAAATTTACAAACTTGTCATCACGGACTTCTTTTTACTTATTGGAATGACGTTTGTTGTAGAGTTCCCCCGATGGTAAGTAAATTCTGCAAATTTTGTTGTTGTCGTATTTTTTTAAGAATTTTGACTCCGATATTATCAAGTTAAAGACTGGCGGATGCTCTGATTTTGAGTTGGTTGATTCTTGTCACTTACATTTTTATGAAGTTGAGTAATACGGCTATTCCACCAAAGCAGCGCAGGGCCCGGCCGGGCGCCTTGTGGTCGCCTATTGGTGTTCGGCGGCAATAGCCGGCCCAAAGCTCCCACTGGCGGCAATAATCTGCTTGGTGGAACAGCTCATGAGAGCTCATAGGCCCCTCACGGCCGGCCACCGCCGCCGACCGTTGGCCTCTCCTCGTGCCTGCGAAACCCTGTCTCCGGCCAGGATCGGCTGACCTGCTGGTGGTTGCCAGCGCCGGCCGGGGCCAATACCCCATTCCACCAAAATATAGTGATAACCAACGAGGAGGCTGACTGGGCAGCCGGGCGTTTTGAGCGCAACCTCCCCCCGCAAAGCACAGCCAGCGGAAAACTGTTTCATTTGATTTTAAGCTCCCAGCAGGCCGGCCGGTGAGCCAAGAACCACGCGTTGACCGCTCGCCTGCATATACTACGACACACCGTCAACATGGAATGCCCGGCAGAGACCGAAAATTCTGACAGTTTATGCACTCTGGGAGCAAACTTTGCCACAGAGTGTGCCATACACATTCATAACATCAAGCCTTTATTTACCTTCATTGTTCAATTAACCGCAGTATTTCGTGGTTATTTGACGTGCTCTGCATCATTTCCATACAAATCCAGACAGGGCGACATACCGCTCCGCTCGATATGCGGCTTTCGTGGCTTCAGAGACGTGCCACCTATCATGTCAACAGAGAACGGTGGACTTGCACTTTAGTGCCGCGAATGTCCACCAGACGTCAGCAGCAACGCAGCTGCGAGTGTATCGCCGCGCCGGGGCTGGCCAGCTATAGGGACGACCGCCGGGCACCTTGTGTATGCCTGTTGGTTGTCTCGGGGTGGCTTTCATGGAACAGCTCGGAGAATTTAGGGGGTTAGGGGCGGCCGAAGGGCGAAAACCCCCCTGCTGAGAGCCTTTTTGGTGGAATAGCCGAATTACTTATCAACTTATAAACACCGAATCGAAGAAACATGAAATTATCATCCTTTATAATATGATAACTGCTTGGTAGCTTTATTGAGGTTTGCCTTCTCTTTCACGTATCCCTCAGGCTCATTGTCACCAAGTGCTCTTGTAAACTGTCAAGTAAGATTGGTCAGCAGCAATTTGACGTCGCTAAAGAGGTCCTCACACTGATATATGAACAAACACTTCTCTGGTAAGTATCCGATTGTCAAATTTCTAGGTATCCAAAGTCAAATATCAATCCCCATGGAGTGGGTCGATTAACAATTCATTTCATAACACATATGAATGAGAATATACATGTTCTCCGATTTGGCATGCTATTGCATGATGATATCACATCCAAAAGAAAGCATATTATATTTCATATTTTCAAAAAAAAATGTCACTGTTTTAGAACATCACAACACTGATAGACGGAAAGGTTAAGCAAGTACCCGATTAACAATACAAGGGAACATTTAGGCGAAAGTACGGTTGGAAAATTGTACGAGGAAACTATTTGGACAAAGAGTTTCATAAAAAATAAAGGTTTTTAGATATTCGCATTATTTCTATCTTCGTTCTTATCTTCATTCTACAAAAAGACTTTGGTTATCTTTCAGGCTTGGGGCTTTCTACAGTCCTATAATTCCAGCGATCGTCGTATTGAAGAACTTTATTAGGTTCTATGTCAAATACGTAAGTATTGCCACGATGGTATTGCTTAACCCTTTTGCGCCGGGTGATGCCTTATTAGGCATCGCCGCGCGTGGCCGGATGATGCCTTAAGGCATCACTTTCTTAGACTTACAAAATCATGGTTTAGGCCACTAAAAAAAAAAAAATTGTTTCTCATCACCAAGCCATGAAAAATATGACGAGGGCGCTTTTTTTTTTTTTTTTTTTTTTTTTTTGCTTTATCAAAGATGGCAGACATACAGTAAAACCCTGCATAAGCGGACACCCTCCGATCCGGGCCAAAGTGGCTGCTTACGCGGGGTGTCTGCTTATGCGGGGTTTCCAGATTTATACTGGCTATACATTTAATGCATCCCTGACATCAGGAGCTTTAATTTGATACTAAATACACATACCTTTCATGATTTCTATCAAGGTTCATCTATTTTTTTCAAAAAAATCAACAACAAAAATCTTCTAAAATCGTTTTTTCAGATGCGCGCGGTGATGAGAAACAAGTTTTTTTTTTGAGTGGCCTTATGTGTAATAACTTTGTAAATAATTGATCAATAATGATGACTTTTTCACAGAATGTTTGTATAGCATAGCACCTAAGCTTTTGAAATACTCATAAGATAATATTAAAGATCACATGTTTTATCACGTGATCAAACAGTGATTCAATCATTACAATTGTAGGAAAAAGGCCCGTCCCCTGGCAGTATATACTAACACCCTGCCCAGCCTTACAGACATTGCTTTGCTAGAGGTGCCCGGCGTGGAAGGGTTAACCATGTGATAAAATGCGTATACCACTACACTGCACTTATACTATCAGATATGCCTATGTATACTATATATGGAATCTATAGGTTCATACAACATGCAGCCCACATGGACAGTCGCAATAGATTAGTCTCGCGTTAAATCAAAAGACTACGTTTTGTTGCTACTTAGGTACCAACATTCAGTCTACCATTGATATTCCGTGGACAGTGCTGCCACCTGCCCCTGCACCAGATAACTATGGAGCGCACTCAGGTTCCGAAGTGCCCGATATTGAGCTGCTCTACTTGAAAGCATCTGCTATTGAAACTTCTCGTTTTGTCTCACTGATGGACTCTTTATATAATAGGAATAAAGAGTCAGATATCTCAAAGCTGAATTGAGGTGCTGGGGAGGCATCATATATGGCACTGGATCTAAACCCAATACTATCTAATGGATGACCCTACCTCATTAACTATAAGTGCATGTAATGGATCCTCTTGTCGCATTATTAGCTGTGCAGATGTATATGTTGCACATATTGCTTGCAGCTGGCAACCATGGTGTTTTACGGACCCTCGACAAAGCCACACAGCAGCTCTGATTCGGATGCTTTTTTCATGTACGTTCTGCTGTGTGCGTACACACTTTGTGTCGTCCCTGTCGGATACTGTGTCTGGATGTGAGTAAATCCTTACTTTATTTGATATCAGAAGACGGGTTTCATGTCTGTATCGGTTATCCTTCTCATATATCGTGTATATTTTGTCCACCAATGATTTTTGTGGCAAAAGGCATTTAGGGAACAATTACAATTAATAATTTGCAGAAAATTAGTCTTAGGGCCTACTAGTTAAATATTACAATACTATTTATTGCATGGTCTTAAACCTGAGGCCTTTCATAATATCCCATCGAGAAATATAATTATGAGGTTCCAATCTGCCTATAAATTCTGTGTTGTGTCTGATCCGGCCATATGAAATACGGAAACGTTTGTTTGTGTGAGTAAACGTCCGGCCAATCCTTCCCGGTGTTTTATTTGATATTTGAACATTTTTATGCATTGTAGGACACCATGATAGAAAAAGAACATGTATACATAATCGAAGCTGCACCTAGTTTTAGCAGTTTGCCTATGATATACTTTAGTATGCTGCCTAGCGGAAGTATGTGCCACACGACTAACATAAAGACAATTGCACATATTAATACTGTTACGTGTTTCCAGGATCCCTCCCTCCCGAAGCTGTGGTCCATTCCGTCTGTATGACAAGATTTACGACATCGTGAACATCACCATAGCAACATGGCCCTCTAGTGCGAATAGCTTCTTTACATTCCTCCAGTCAACCATATTTGAATTGACAGCTATCACAGTCCTTGTGTGAGTATACCTCTATAGTTTGACACATTTGAGGTATATGAAATGAAATATATCATAGCATGTAGGCCTACTCAATTTAATACCTTGGTTTAAACTCGGTGAATTTAATCTATTAACTATTCTATCTATTCCTACTTTTTTCCCCTCAAATGAAGTCATTGAATGTTTAAATATTTTTGTTTTTCAGTGTTTGCATCGTCTACCTAGGACAAATAATAAGTGCCTACAAGTCCATGATGGCTGTACTTAGGGAACAGCTTGTTATGGTAAGTTATAGTAAAGACAACTTTCATGGTGGAAGATATATTGTTGATGCAACTTTGAGATGTCTTCATACTTTTTTTACTTGATATATAGACGAGCTTATTAGAAACGCATAAAGTTTCCCTTAGAGAAATCGTTTATATAAAAAGATGTTTACTTCAGGAAAATTATGACAAGAAGTTCCTAATTGAGAAGATATACCAATTGTCCACAGATGGGCGTCCAAAGCAAATAGTCTAGACGTTTAAATATGGAATAGAGGGAAACTATGTTCCGGTGGGAATAAGTCAAAGTTACGAGGTAAGGCTTGGAAAAATTACTGCCCAAGGCATAGCCGCGGGCAGTAATTTTTCCAAGCCTTATCTCGTAACTTTGACTTATTTCCACTGGTACGTGGTTTCCTTATTCCTATATACCTTCAATTGTCGGCTAATATCGATAAAAACCGAATGTCTCTGAACGTCAACCTGGGCAGTAAAGGTCAACCTGGGCAGTAAAGGTCAACCTGGGCAGTAACTTCAACCTGGGCAGTAAACAAAAGTTATTCCACCCCCAGCAGCGTTAAGTAACCATAGGTTGTTCGCTCATAGGTATATAGGAATACCTATTCCTATATACCTATGGCTGTACACTCTATGCTTACACCACGCTCTGGGGGGTGGAGTAACTATCTGATACTACCCAAGGTTGGTATACTACCCAAGGTTGCCGTATACTACCCAAGGTTGACATTTAGACCAATCAGATTGTCTCTTATTAAACCACATTTGAAGGTATATAGGAATAGGGAAACCAAGTACCAGTGAAAGGAAGTCAAAATTACTCGGTAAGGCTTGGAAAAATTACTGCCCGCGGCCAGGGCCTTGGGCAGTAATTTTTCCAAGCCTTACCTCGTAACTTTGACTTCCTTTCACCAGAACATAGTTTCCCTCTAGTACAGGCCTATTTTTCTTTTAATAAAGCGTTCATGTGAAATATTCATTTTCAGGAGAATTATGATAAGAAGTTCCTGCTTGAGAAGATACACGAACTGTCCGGGGACGGTCCTCCAAAGAAAGCGCTCTATAAAAAAGATCAAAGAAGTCAAATCGACGTAAAGCCGTCAACCCCGACCAACATGGTGGCACCTGGTGTCCCAATAGTTTAAACTGCTCACAGTAACCTACCTATCCACATCTTCATTCATATGTCATTTAATCAAACAGTAATATATCATTTCGATAAACTATAGATGATAATTTTATAATTAGAAATATGGTTATGATGTTAACTTACATTATGGTAACTGGGAAATTACTACATGCTTGCAATCGATGGCATAATGAGTGGGGACTCGATAATTAGGTTGGGCATATGAGGCTATACAGGTGTTGCCGTTCAGCGCCGCCTAACGGCCCACTGTGTAGTAACGCGGCTGCTCGGACAAACACGGCCGACTCCAGCCACATGCCCATAGAGACACACAGTAATCACACCTAAAGAGTGAACCGTGGGTGTGATTACAGGTGTGTTGTTTTTTGACAGATTAAATTGTTGGAGTAAACTAGGGTATCAGTGAGTCTAAGCTGTCTAAACTTTATAGTTGATAATTATCTTGGTTTTAACTTGGAAAAAGATAAGCATACTATAGCTAGGTCTGCCAATATTATTGTGCATACAGTTTGGATCTAAGCTATATCTAAAGTATTATTGAGTTTATATGCATGTATGACACATCAAATCAGAGCTGTAATACCATATAATGCAGTGTAACCACGTTTATCTCTATGGGAATGATGTACATGGGTATTATAAATGTATTACTTTCATACATTCAGTAATCCAATGCTGAAGTATACGTTGCCAGGGTATGTTTGGCTGCATGCATTGCGTAACCACGTAGATAACGTGCGACACCGGCCTATGGAAAAAGGCCTATTGTTTGCATATACTGTACTTAGAAGGTCCTTGGAAATTAATGGGAATTTTTGGTGTTGTGCTGTAATTATCTGAATATGAAATGTATATACCTGTACATGTAATCCGATTAGCTTCCCAGCTATTCTTACTATCGACTGTGATATTCCAATTTCTGGTTTGTGATAACAATCCTAAATTGTAAGCGTCTGTGATTTACAATTAAGAAAGGAACAATTATGTGAATATTGTATGGAGAAACCTCCGCTATGAAATCAATGAAAACCCGTAGATATACTTTTATCTACGGATAATGATAAAGTACAGCTGTTAAATGCTGTATCTGAACATATGATGGAGTTGGGCAAATACACCAGTGATTCTCTAATAGAATCAGTATAATGATTAAATGAACAAAATTAAATAAGACATTTACGGTAAAGCAAGAGGATCTCGGATATCCCGAGCGAGAATAAAAAGATTTCTGGTGAACTGTCAACACAATAAAATCTGAGATAGTACGTTAAAAGCTCTCGGAGGTTAAAAGGTCAAATAAATACATCATGAAGCATCCAAAGTAAGTTTTCAGGGGTCTTTATTCGTGTAAATCAAGCAACCAGGTAGCACTACACAAGCACATGGTGAGAATGAAATGTCTACAAAGATAACATTTGACGTAAATACACTGTATTATGTACACTATTGTATCAATATATCTTAACCAACCTTTGTCCCACGACATCTTATCTATGATAAAAACTTTGATGTAATACCTATAAGAAATGGAACCTCTACTTCAAGCCCGCATTAGAACTGCTGTACAATCTATGAGGAATGAGTGTATGACCACATATCAGTCAAGCTCTCCTTTCAATACAAACAAAGTTCACTGTCCATCAGGATAAAGGGAACTTTCTGTTTTTGACCCAGTTCAGAGATCGAAGGTCACATGGACCCCCAAGAGAGACACTGGAACGAATGGTTGTGTTACGACAATCTGATCATGATCCTTCACTTGAATCCACCAGATTTATCTACTGAGGTTTGCGTATGTAACAATAGTAAATTTGTGAGAGGGAGACATAGCTAGCTGAGTACGTACAACACAGCTCGTCCCGGTGCCACGACTCTAAACGGACTGCTTGACCTTGACGGCACGAGCAGGGATCTTTAACATGAACACCTCCAGTGATGCAACATGGCACAACGAGAGTTGTAGCAGTTTGTTGAGGTGTTCGGTACCGTGGTGATGGTAGATAAACACAGATAGATGCAGATAACATGTGGAATATATGACTGAACCTTGGTGAACTACTAAAAGATAAGTTATTCAGTCCGGATTGTGGTACATATATATGCGTTAATGTCTGTAGTTGTTCATCATCAACAAAACAGTAGGCGTACATGGGTATAATGTGTACACCGTTGGTATGAGCATGGTATACACCAAGGGTGATATGCTACCATTTTATCGGTAGCCTCCCTAATCAACACGCTTAAACACGGAATGTTTAAAAGAATCTGATGATAACTGATAAATTCCCATGGGCCTAGACTTTATAATAATGTCTTATCTAAACAAGCTGGACAACACTTGGAAGGCCAAAACTGACCTACTTTGGTCTCCGGAAACATAATCAGATTCAAAATACACAGCTTGGCATTCACTTGCAAAACTTCAATGAACATATATGTTCAAAATTCCAAAAAGAATGTACACACCGTATGCGTTGTAAGCAAGGGAAGGTGGGGGTGGGGGGTGGGGGGGTTATAGTTGCGATTATCGGTAATTAAAGATCGGGAGTGATTATCCAATTAATACTGCGATAATTCCTGGCAGATGTTCCATAGACCGGATTGCTGCTGGGGTGAGAAATCGCTGATCTTTTGAACTGAAATAGCGATTAATGAAAGATATTTGTGACTCAACTGTCATTTACCAGCGTCTGAGACCTGTTTCATAGATGGCAGCGGTAATGCAAAAGCAACATCCAACTGTCGAACTCTTAAGTAGGTTATGCAAAAGGTGCAGTGTCCGCAATTGTCACTTCTGCTAGTAAAATAAAATTTGGTTTATATGTAACCCATATACATAAAAAACATTTGACAATTTGGATAGGTTTTAATATCTGAAAAATATGAGCTATGAAAACCCATTAAACCTCTACGACTAGTCATAAGATGTCTTTAATAGCACCTATGTAGGCAACCTTTCCGGCAACGATGAAGGATAATAAACAAGTCTACGGAACACCCAAAGGGTTCTAAACGGTCGCCGTTCCTCATATCTATCGCCATCCATTACAATCCTAACGGTGGCTACCAACGATAATCGCGACTATATAACACCTCTCTGTTTTTATGTGATATTATATAATAAAGGGTTTTCTAAGTGTTATTTTCTAACTTCAAAGAAATACTAAAAATTATTCGATCAATATTCCATTTCAATCTGAATCATGCATGGCGACTATTGACATCTCCTTTAAATAATTACATGCTCATTTCCTTCAAAATAGTTAATCGCCATAATGTTTGACAGTCAAGAAGCCTGCGAAGGAAAGTGGGTTTGGGCCAAAAATTACCAAGCATCCTAATCATGTATTCGGGCCCTCTAATAATTGTAAGAGTTGTCGCCTAGAATATTCCAATTGATATCTAAAATACCAATGCAGTTATGCATATCCCGCTTACAGTGCTGTAATCCTTTAAATATCGTTTTATATAAACTGTACATATATTTATCGCGTTTAGCTTCATAAAGAGGCTTGTCCTCTTCTGACAATTTAAAGTTGAATAGCGCTCAATTTGAACTAATAATGGCAGAGGCTTCCTCACCTATAATCCACTCTCCTTCATAAATACAATGTAAAATTCCAATATACATATGTAAAATGTTTTAAGATCTTATGGCATATAAGGCTTTATGTACACAGCTTCTGGTAGATCCTTCTGTGCAATAAAATGTCCACACAGAATGTCGGGCAAGATTAAAAAGTTGATCTATGGATACGCTAAAGCTTGTTACAGCAGTTCAGAAAGGCAGCAGACACTTTTATAACTTAAGTTGAAGTTTCTAATAAAATATCAATAACAGTACCTGCTGCACTATGGGACTTGATACTGACCGCTGGTCTATATATTTAATGCATTGATTTCACACTCCAAAAAGGTAAAAGCAATAGGCAATCATAGGAATCGTTAGATGATTTTCATAAACGCATGATAAGAACGTCTGAAGATAACAGAATTGTGAGGTTTACTACAGAACACATAATAAGTAAATTGCATATCCGTTTAGAGTCAAATGACAGAGGGGGAAAAGTAGCTTTGCTCGGATACGATTATATATGGTGGAGAGAGTGAAGCCATTTTATGACTTGTGTTAAAGAGATCTACTGACTTGGACGATCGTTGCACGTCCAAACGCCAAACCAAGAGTTTTCTTGGCACATATTGATAAAGGAATAGTGTCATTTCCTGACCAAATCTAGATTTACTCTAAATGGAAATCCCTTGACAATGCATGAGAGCCGTACAAACACTTATTCAACCGCTGTGTACCTGCCTGTAAATATTCACCCTTTCGGGGGTCACAATGGCGATTACGTGATTTCAGCTGGACATGGGAAACCCTCTATTTATAAGATAAAACAAAGCGAAAGTGAGTCATCGATAATAACAAAAACAATTAAACAAAGATTTTGATAATGTGTCAATATCTTACCTTTCATACCTTCTTTTGAACTGATAACTTTGTAGGTTTCATGGTAGTAATATCTAGGGGGGAGAGACTTCTGCTGGTTGTTTACATTCAAGTTGACTTATCTTGAATTAATTTCTGGGTATGGATGTCAACAACAAAAGCAATGGTTTAGGAGGTGGCAAGGAGGGAAGGCTGGGCCACGGCAGTGAGTATAGATCTTTGTGTAGTCGTTGTTATGGCGGTGGGGGTTGGGCGAATCAGACCGGCCGATTCCTTATAACGACAATATAGGCAGGATATATAACAACCATCTGTACATTGACCACTGACGGTAATACTTGTACAATAGTCTACACCATGTCAGATTACTGCCCCTTGAATCCGCTTCTCACATGGAGAGGGGTAAGCTAAAGACTACCTGTGGGAATATATCATGTTGTTACATAAACAGTGTCATAGTCGCCCCTTTCAATATATGCCACATATATTTCGGCTTGACATAAACTTATAGTTTCTAGTGGTCAAGAATGATATATGTATATCTATATTTGTATTTTTTTGTATTCTTAAACTATGGCTTACATGTGCATTGGTAACTACCTGAATGCCATGACCTTTTTATGCATGATATTGAAAACAATCATGAGAAATATCAAATATAATTTTACAAAGCAACTAGATTGTTATCGACGTTGAAAGAACCCTCATTATATCATTTCCAGAATACTGTACAACCTAGAATTGTTTGTGGCCCCGCTCCGAGGTTGGCACATTCAAGCCGCTGTCTACAAACCACCTACAAACCGGTGCAATTACTAGCAACGGTCAAGCTGGGAAATCACCCGATTGCCTCGTAATGTTTTTAAAAAAACCTACAAAACTTAAATGAACAGAGAAACCTTACAAATAGTAATCCTACATAATCGAATCAGTTCCTAGAACGTGAGACCATTTCACTGGAATCCATGTCCGTACTATCTTGAATCGGTAAAGTAATAAGCAATACATATACAAGTGATGTAATACAGCTAGGAGCACTGACACATGAGGCTGGTAGTAGACACCAATGGATCTCCTCATTGTGTGGTGACTGTCGCGTCCACTGTTAGCAATATTAGATCAAACATCGAGATAAGACACAAAGAAAAAATTGTCACCTGGAGCCCACCCGAGGTATTCCGTATGGTTGTCATACATCTTTCCGGGGCATCATAACAGTTCGGCACAATTAACATTCAGCTTCATTTGACTGAGCAATGAAAAAGTAAAACAGTTTCCAGACTAGCAACAGTAATAGCAGGTTAAGCAATTCCCACATTCACAACGTAATAGAGATTTCCTTCTGTCGACATAAGCTAACTGGTACCAGAATTACATGGACATCATTTCTAGTGGAGACGTGCATGGGCTTATAGCCAAGAGCTGTTATTTACCTTCACCTTCTGAACTTACAGAAACAAATAAATATGGACCTATTATATAATTGATTCATAGGTAAATAATAATATATATATATATGGTTTTATTCTTAATATTGACGTTAAGATGTTTCTTCCTTAACTTGCTAAATTGGCAGATCTGAATAGGTAATTATCCGATTACTTACCTTTGGTAGAAGTATGAAGGAGAATTAAGGTTCTTGCGAGCCTAGGGACACTTCTGAGTGCCCTTGGGTAATACAAAGTTGGAAATAAAACTTCATGTACAAAGCGAAATATAAAAATCTGTTAAAATAAACAAATCAGTGATACTTTATAAACAATCCGTTTTTTGAACTAAGAATGTCTCTTTTCATTTTATACACATTGAAGTGAAAGTTCATCTTTCAATTAGATATGTTCCTAGAGATTCGTAAATTCACTTTGAGATTCTATACATTTGAACTGTACATTTACAAAAACGATAACGCATTAATTCACATATGTATGACTCTCTGCTTCTGTGACACAAAATCAATTGGAATAAACCCAACCATGTGATTGTTTGGTAAATCAGAAATGCTTATTTTTAAGCAATATAAATAAGTAAATAAAACTTAAATACCTTACAATGTATTGCTTAATGATGTCATAAATGATATGGTCACCTGGAAGCTTATTTGATATCTCGTTTCAATACAAAATGTTTGTATGGTTCCTTTATCTTCAAATAGATCGCGCATTTAACTGACACTCTAAATCCCTTTTACTTGGTATGCACTGTAAATATGAAAAATGAGTGGAAACTAAATGTAACGATCTCAGATATCATCTCAAACTTCCAGTTCAATGATCCTTCACAAATTCTTCAATACAAAAAATACTACATCATAGTAAAACAGTTCCCTTTATTAATACTTTCTACTCCGGAACATATCGTGCTTTCAAAACACTTGAATAATCTGGCCCATAACCAAAATATAAATAACAGTTATTCGACATTATACACATCTACGATAAAATGTCGTCTGCCTGTAGCATGGTCAGTTATGTTCCTAATTAATACAAGTTATCCAATCACAGAATAAACCTCACGTTGCCTCTTTGTCGTAGGCCTGTATCCCCAAACGGAGCGTGGCGCCACCTGTGGACAGTGCGGGCGGATTCAATTTCACGTCAGTTTGGAGTACATGTTGTCGATCTGCTTCTTGAAGTGTTTCACCAGCTCGTGCCGCTTCGCCTTGAAGGTGGGCGTAAGAAGACCGTTCTCCACGCTGAACTGTTCCCCATACAAGAAGATGTCCTTCACCTGAAATCAAGACGAGTCCGTCTCACATTACATGATTTACTATATACCCATGCCGTATTTACTGTAAATACACACCCTGTCGGTATATGACGTAAAAATACTGTACGGACCGCTGGTCCGTACACTAAAATACGGACCACCTTGCCATACACGTTTATTAACATATCGGTTGTTAAAAATTAAATTAATGATTTTTTTTTTAATTTTGGGTATATAGTAAATATATAACGTCCAACCATGCTTGTACAAGTCACAGAACTCGATGATAATTTACGGTTTGTACGGAGCTCGGCATAAATGCCTCGGTCCGTACATACCGTAAATTACCATCTCGTTCTGTGACTTGTACAGCATGGTCAGGCCGTTCTATATAAGTCCTTCACGAAATCCTTACTTGGGTAATGCTTGGGTACACGTCCTTTACTTGAAACCAAAGCGAAACTGCCAAATACTAGTGGACATCTTGTTTAGTAGGTATCGACAGGACACAGAAGTGATGAGGACCAAGGCTGACTTCTAATGAATATATACAGCCAGGTTTCTGGCTGCATTAACACTGACACTCCAGTTTAGACATTTATATTTATTATTATTATCAGCAGCAAGTCATTGGGGTTTGTTTAAAAAGGAAATCGAATTTTCGACGTACGTATGCGCACTTTAGAAGACAACATGCCTAAACTAGTAAAGATGTGAACATAATCAGCTTTATCATCCGCCTAATACTATGTGTTCATAGTAAACACATAGGGTAAGTGTATAAACATACACGGCACTAAAGCGCGCATACAGAAAAATAGTGCTTAACTAAAGCGAACTTATATCGGCATGCCTCATGTCAGAAAAAGGTGGATAATAATACAATATTGACTTGTTTCAGATAAAAACGGTCGTATGATCCTCGGAGTCTACCTTACCTAATACCCTCGCATTCGCTGGGATATTACTCCCGTGTCAATACCTTGGAGCATACGGCCGGTTGTATAATAGAACCCCGCCTAACAGACACCGCGCGTAAGTGGGAACACAACCCCGCGTTAACTGAAAGTTTTGCTCGGAACGGAAATTACCCCCTCTATTAGATACCCCGCGCAAACGAACAGTTATTCCGGATCGAATACGGGAGGGCGGTGTGGGGACAACACTTCGGATTATCTAAATGATCTCTTTATTTATTTTGTGCTGATCTTTCCCATTTCCTGGATGAAATTGATCTCAATTAGTTATTCAATAAGGTACCATATGATACGCATTGTTTGTTTACTTTATATAGGTATAATCAGGGATGAAAGTCGCGACTGGGGAAAAAGTCGGAAATCCAAAATTGTGAAATTGCCAAAATAGTTTATGTCGAAAGCCATTTCTTTTATGGTATGAGCACCTTAACTTTTACCATGGAGAGTATAGAGAATACACAGTCCATGATATTTCTTTGGATCGTCGCTACTCACTAGACGCCAGTGCATATATATGCAGAAATTATAATTATGAGAACAAATACCGGGATGACATTGATGAGATCACACTCATATCTCCATATAGGAAAACATATATATGTTCGATCGCCCGAACATAGCTTCTGTTATTCTTCAGATCCTAATCTCGCTGAGAATGTCCATACACAGAGAAATGCTCTTATTGATTTTGATATAGATTAATTATCCAAAGCACAGCCTTACCTGTTCAAAGGAGTGTAATCCGTTCGTCTTCCCGATCTCGGTGAGTTCCTCCATTACGAGCTGTTTCACCTCCTGCGAAAAGGAAATGAGCATAAAGTAAGCGGTTACACACCAGAGAAGTCCACTCAGGACATTTTTTTTCTGCAATGGTGTAATTATCACCGTGACTGCAGCATTCGATTTTACATCTGCATGAATTATCAGGAAACTCCTCATTCATGAATGTAATACATAAATAATTAAAAGTTCAAAACACAAGGGTTTAAACGAAGCCCTGCATATAGGGGCACAAAGATATGGAACAGTTTAGCCCTGGAAACACAGTTTGCACCTACAAAACAGGCGTTTAAAAGCATGATCCAAAAAGAACTCACTGAAAATATGTTCTGATGTGACCTGATGTGACATAATGTGACGTTTTTATTTTGATTCTATATAGTGCTAGAAAGTCACTAAGATACATTTATGATTTGCTCAAGTTGTCCACATCATGATCCTGATATACCACAGGATGTGTAATGTGTAGCACAGTGCATAACTATCATTCTCATATACTTTATCACCCTGTTCAATAATGTTGCCATTTCCAAGCTGATGTACTTATTCATGGAAGACCTGTCAACAGACAGATTGAATAAAAGATTTTTTTTTTTCAGATTTTTTTTTTCAACAAAAAAAAACAAAAAAAAACAACATAAAGAGCGCAATATCCGGAAAACTGGAAAGGATAATGATGGTAAATGTACTTACATAATTCATTGTCCTTAAATATAAACTCAGATAGCAATTTACAATCCATATTTCTGGTTAATACAAGGGTTAGGATGGCATGTAGTTCTGGAGCACGTACCGGGTTTTCGCAGAGCCCCTTCAGCGTGGCGCCGCTGATGCCGAGCTTCTCCTGAACCCAGCGGTGGACAGTGTCGGGGTCAAGCACCACGATGCCAACCAGGCACGCTTTGAGGCTGTCCCCGTGCACGAAGATCTGTGCCACGGCCGTGCTGCGTGTGTACACGTTCTCAATCTTCTCTGGCGAGATGTACTCCCCCTATCGACCACAATGACCAATTTAGCGGCATAGATTAATTCAGGGTTGTCAGTGGGGGTAAGAAAAAAACATTGAATTTTTTTTTTTGCAATACAGAATTTATGCATTACATATGCATTACAGTAGGAATCAAGGGAAAGCTCAAGTTTTTTCATGGGTCAATGGGGAGGTTCAGCAGGGGATTCTGGGCTGTGGCTGAATTGGGTTATTTAGCAGTTGGTATATCAATATTACACAAGGAATCATTTTGTTGTTCTGAAAATGAAAACATTGAATTCAATGGAAACATTGAAAACTGGCATCCCTGGATTATGGCAGATTTCACGCACATAGAAATATACCACTAGGAGGCGAGCATATTGTTGTGTCATAATTCAATTGTTTCATCGCGTTACATGATGTTATCCTTCACATTATTTTTTCTTGTGCATGACAATATCGTTAGAAGTGATCGGTTAGTGACCGTTTAGAGGTCATCGCATTCTACAGTTCTTCATGAGCTGTGAGCTTGGTCAATGTTTTGTGTTCCACAGTCGTGATCATTTGGAGACCATTTCATCGAAATAATCTCTAAAATAATGACAGGGTCAGACTTGTCATTCAGGGACCGTTTTTATAAGGGATAATCGTTAATAGCGACCGTTTAGTGGCCATAGTCTAATTAACATACATTAGGCGATAATTATTGAACCCTTTAGGCCAATGGTTGTGTTTATCTTAATAACCATGACTGATCCTTTTTTATCACTTCTATTACAAAAGTTGTTAAAGATTAAGTAACAAGAGCTGTAGGAGATCTCTTACCTGTGCCAACTTGAACAGATTCTTTTTCCTGTCGATGATTTTTAGCGCCCCATTCTAAAATAGGAAGAATAGAGAAAATAAGCTAGGTGGTCCTATCCTGTCCTTCCCAAGACGTGTTACTTGTAATTTGAGTCCAGTATCATTTTCCTTTTCCTCTCACCGTCAATGCCACAGAATAAAACCAAACTATATCAATTGGCTCTCTCAATTACAACTATTACAAAGCCAAATGATAAGCAACAATGTTGTTTGTGTATCTATACAAAGTTAATGGATTTGCCAGTTTACCGATAATAATCAGATCAGTATTATTGTTAAGTAACTGGTCAAACAAATCTTTGTGGATAAAATAGGTTTGTCTTTCATAAATCCAAGTTTTATGATTTGGTTGTATTTCTAATCTTGTATTTCTAATTAAGAGACTAATTGATGCCGTACCGGGAGCCACTTGCCGATGTCACCAGTGTGCAGCCAGCCTTCGTCGTCCAGCGCCTCTGCCGTCTTGTCCGGCATCTTCAGATAGCCTGATATGACGTTTGGCCCCTTTACACAGATCTGTAATAAAACCGTTCAGTTTGATATTAAACAAAATATGCATAACAATATGACATTCAGTTCATCGTATTTTTGTCATCTATTGAATCGAAATTGTCATTTTGTTTAAATATTACAACTATGTCGTTGAAGGACATCTATTTTAGATGATTGCTGTATGTCGTTAAAAACTACTCTGAATAAGTAAAAACAAAATTCTTTACTTTTGTGAAAAAAATGTCCCTCTGAACTAATAGTTTTTTAATATTGTTTCTAGAGCAACTCCATATTCAGTAAATAAGTGTCTTAAATTCATAGTACTGGATATACAGTAAAACCCCTCTTTCGGGACACCCTGCTTAAGGGCACACCCCGCTTAAGGGGTCACCCCGCTTAAGGGGACACCCCGCTTAAGGGGTCAATTTGCTCGGAACGGAAATTTTTCCCACTATTAAGAGTTTATTTTAACCCCGCTTAAAGGGACACCCCGCTTAAGGGGACATCCCGCTTTAGGGGGCAGTTTTTCAGTACAGAAATGCTTAAAAACCCCGCTTAAGGGGACAGTTTGGACAGACATCATATCAAAAACACTGAAAATCCAAGTTTATGGTGCCCGTTTGTACGGGACAGACAGAACAATAGACTGAGCATTCCCGAGCGGGCCCGGGCGGCCAGAGTGTGTTTGACTGGGGGTATAAAAAGGAGCGAATTTCACAAGGAAGGTATATCCACCTTCAACCTCTATTATCTATTTTTTATTTTTTTGTATATTTATATTCATTCATATTATATAATTTATATTTATTTACTTAATTATGTGTTATTGATAAACATTTTAACCTAATAGCCATCGTTTCCTTCATTTATGTAGACCTGTTTTCTCTATTGTATAACCATTAACAGACTGAAAACCCCACTTAAGGGGACACCCCGCTTAAGGGGGCACTTGGCCCGGAACGGAGGGTGTCCCCTTAAGAGGGGTTTTACTGTATGTATAAATCCTAGTATAATGGACATCAAGAATAGTTTAAACTTTTACTTGGTAACTGAGCTCAGTCCCAATCGTGTTCACTATTTGAGTTCTCCGCAATGGCCTTTAAATTAAAGTTTAAGCAGTAAGTCTGTCCTCGAGTTTGGTTTATTCATTGATAAGGGTCAATATGTCTGTGGTGATAATAGATTTAGAGTTACCAGGTTGTAGTCCTTTTAAGATAGAATATAACCACTCACCTCCCCTTCCTGGTTCTTTGAGAAATAGTCCATCTCCGGGACGTCTACCACCTTTATCATCGAGCACGCCAGCGGCACACCTACGTGACCTGCGTGAGGAAAATAAGACTGAATTACTTAACGTCTATTGTATAACTACATAGAACACTGAAAGGTTGTGAGGCAGTAACCTAACACGCCATGCATCACTGATATTGGTCTACGCTGCCTTAGATTGTTTTTAGTATTCTTACATCAATCATACCTCTATGGATTTGGAGCTGACCTACTGTATGCAGTTTTCCATACCATCAGATCCTATGATGCTTGGGTATAGATATTAACAAGCTGAGCCATAAATACAGCTCAGTTATAGTCATTAAACTAGTCAAATATAAAAAGGCTCTGTGGGCTTCTTCTTAGTAAAATAACAATATTAAAATTATAAAATGCATTGCTTTAATTGCTAAATAAATTGTTGCTTAACAGTACTGTATCAAAGGCAACTTGAACTCAATTCCGATTTTCTGAATGTTTTGAATACACATGCCTTGACAGACAAGAGGTGTCAAATTCACACTCTCCTGACGTTACATTGAGTTTATTATCCATGGTATACAAAGTACCCATTGAGAATGCATGGGGACTCGGTAAACCACTACCTATTGATAAAAAACTGATACCATAACCATGGTATACGTATTCGAATCCGTGGTATACGGCCTCAAAGCCATAGTATACGGGAAAATAATTCCTTTGTGCTATAGATAAAAAAAAGAAGATTGTCCCTATTGATTTAACCTTTGAAAAGGCAATTTCTGGGTTAAACTTACTAGATAAAATGGATAATAAATACAACAAAAGCAGACGCTTGTGTATTACTATGTGTCAACCTCTCGTGGTTTACGACCGCCTGTCTACGAAACCATCGATCATTGTCTATTTAAACATACACACCAGCCCCTGACTCGCCATCCAGCTGGATGGTACACACGGCACTGCACTCCGTCTGTCCGTATCCCTCGAGGATGACGGCCCCCGTGGATGCCCGGAGGAAGTTCAGAACCCGTGGAGCGAGCGGCGCCGACCCGCACACGATGAAGCGCACCCGGCCCCCAAGCGACTGCTGCACCTTTTTAAACACCAGCTTGTCCCACATGGAATCCTTCCTGATGATGCCACTGAAACACACAAAATCACCACGGTTGGGCCCCTCCTTAGGTAAAGTATTCAACCCATCTCTATTAAGGGGTGAAGAGCTGTTCTATGTCAAAGCAGATTCTGTCTCTTTGTTTTTTGTAATCGTCTAAGACTATTATATGGAAGAACGCTAACAAGCGAATATGATATGTCATCGTACTGTATTCCTATGTGAATGAATAAAAAAAAAAGCAAAAAAAAAAGCATGTGGTACTGTGCGGTTAGGCAACCAGTGAGAAAGAATGAACAAAATGGCTGGACTTAAGAAGCAGCAACACCCCACTGGAAAACTACCTCAATATACATAGTTATAAAGTAAGGCTGTACAGTCTAGTAGTGGCGCAAAGGTAATTGGTATATGCTTATTTATAATCAATTTGGTTTGTACATGTAAAGTGTTCACGAGAACAAGTATCCGCGTTTTCCTGTGCTCAGCATTGAGAGCAAACCAGTTTTGTTGGGGGCAGGGCTGGTTACACTGGCTAGGCCTCTGATAGTTATTATGTTATTCTCTATAATGGCCCTCCTCACATACCCTGCTGCTACCTAGCGGTAAACCATTTTCAGTATGATATATGCGACATGGGCGTTAACTCAGTGCACCCAAACCGCCCTCAAGTTCGATGGATTAGAAAAATGGACATCTATAATCAGGGATGAAAGTCGGGACTGATGAAAAAGTCGGAAACGGAAAAAAAAAAAAAAAAAAAAAAATGGGGCGTATTCGTGGGGGGGGGGGGGGGGGGGGACGCCCCCCGCCCCGTGCCGTCAAACAAAATTTCGGCACTTGACGGAACTCTGACGGCAGTGTCAACGGCCCTTGGCGCGTTCAACTGCCGCCAAAGTACTGACTGGAGGTTTATACGCCGTCGATGAAAGCCTGCTGCCAGAATTTCTTGGAATTTAGTTTCATTTTATGATTTTCATACTCTGTTAATGATCATATTTCAAGATGCAGAAATTTCTGATTTCCGTCAATTGTCGGCAAACTTGCATCCCTGTATAATACTGAAGAAATCATCAATATTTTATATTGCAATATACGTATGCATCTATATCCACAACTAGAATACCTACTTCTCTACTTCCTTCAGTTTTGAAGCCACCGCATATTCAAACATAGCTTTCTTGACCATGCTTCCACTGACATTCGCCAGGACCTAAAATGGACAAATACCTATGGTAAAAATGCAATATATAAGAATATCTATAAAAATAAATGCATATACTGAAGAAATATAAAAACATTAAATAATATGAGGAGTGGCATTCTTGAGATTATTGACGACCTATCGGACCCGAAGCATACAAGAACTATACGGAATCTTCTAAATTATTTACATATATATTGATTTTAGTATTCAATTAATTCGAAATACTAGGTACGAGAAATTTTCATGGAGTTGCCGTTACACGACAAACTAGGATACAACCTTATTCTTAAAATAAATGCTAGATGAATGCGATAGTGAACAGACAGATAAAGTTATCGTTATTTACCTTGTCGTAAACTCTGTTCAGGAGGCGCGGTACAGACGGGAAGAGGGTGGGTTTAAGTACAGCGATATCGTCCATCAGTTTACGAACGTCCCCGCGGTAGAAGCCCATCTGACCGCCGTTTATGTAGACGAACAACTCACAGATACGTTCGTACATGTGTGCCAGCGGCAGGTAGGAGATCATCACGTCTTCTGGGCCCACGCGCAGGAACGACTGGCGACACGAACAGAACAATAAAGTCTGTATAAACCATCCGCAACCTTAGTGCATTAAAACAGGCCATAACAATCTAAACGGTATGCATTTTCACAGGAAATCTCCCTTGTAGAAATATAGTCGGGTAAGGAAAATTACGAAAGCTTTTCCGGTTATGAGCTTAATCTTTTAACCAAAGTTATTACTCAATCCAATGCTGCGTCAGTCTGGTATCGTCCCGTCTCAATTTATGAATCATATACCTTCAAAGGTGCAGCTCAGAATAATATGATCAGTATTTACTGCAGATATACTATCTAAAGGAGACATTTTAATGTCTTACCCATGTAGTAAAGATTACGCTATCCAGACACCCGTCATGGCATCTGCTGATATCCCCGACCCTAGACTTGCTGAAGTCTTTGATTATAAACAGCCATTAAATGATGAAATATGATCAGGATGAAATGCATTACAAAATGTACCTTTCCTCTGATGGACTCAGGAATGTGTCAACCAAATTTAGGGGAGTATAGGGAGAGGGGTAAGGGAGGCGCGCTGTGGCGGTTGCAAGGAGGCGGAGGTGGGTAGGACAAAAGGACTGTGGCCAGTCTACCCTGACCAGTGAAATCGGCTGAGAAAACGAGTACATACCAGATGGATGTCAACGGCAGACACACAGGAGACGATGTTACGGTGACTCAGCATGGCACCCTTAGGTTTGCCTGTCGTGCCGCTTGTGTAGCAAATCACAGCCAGGTCGTCCTCTGTGGCCGGCTAGAAATGACCAAAATGGTTTTGATTTTTTTTTTGCATCGGCTTACCATAGTCGTTTTTGCCACGTTTTGTTTAAATAAAATTGCATTTAAAAACAGCTTAGATTAATTGCAGCTAAAAAATAACTCCAAATATATTCGAGGCATACCTATGTTTACATCTATATCAATATATTTAATAGGGTAATTAAAGGCGCTCAGGATATATTTCTAGTGATTCTAGACTGATTCTAGAACTTAATCTATTTGCCTGTATTTAAATGCGACTAGTCCTTTTCAGTATGAAACCGAAGTCACTCACCTTCTGATCATGTGGATTTTCCTCTCCGAGTTTCTGGGGGGAAACGAGTAAAACGAAGATGAATTATTGGAATTGATTAATGAACGATTAATTCTAAAAAAAAAAACATTAAAAAAATCATTGAAAACATAACAAATTGTTTTAGAATTCAGCACCAGAAGTCAGTGAGTCGTATTTTACCCAATTAGCCATTTCCTGCTTATTTTGTTGTGCCCCCAATCCACCCGCTCAAAAGCGATGAGGCATGTTATTTACTTAAGGTTAGTCGTGATAGAAAAATAAAATTTGTCGCCAACTGTGTCTTTGGCTGCAGACTCACCTCTAGGTCTGTGTACTTGATGAGATCGACGCCCATGGACTTTGCCCGCTTGAGTTCCTCGTCAGATACGGGCTCAATAAAGACGATGACCCGTAGTCGCGGCGTGTCTTTCTTGTGGTCTAGCAGCTTCTTCACCCGGTCAGGTTTGTCGCAGATCACAAGCTCAATCTCAGCTTTGGTAAGAAAAATGGATAGACAAATGAATCAATGCATTTTTTAAATATCTCTCCATTTTTTTCTGATTAGGAGAAGTGGTGTGGGTAAACGGATTAGAAAATGGCTGATAATGTGATGTGAGACAGCAGTATTATATTTTATCCTACCCCTAATAAAAAACGCCATAGGCTTAACATGGGATTTGTTTATGTCACGGGGTGACATAAAGTGTTGTTTATGCCACTACTTTCTGATACTCGTTTGAGTCTGAGCTTATTTATGCCACTCATTTTGTTGGCTCCATAATATCACTCGTCTTCGACTCGTGAAATAATGGAGCCAACAAAATATGTGGCATAAATAAACTCAGACTCAAACTCGTGACATCTCTTCATATTATTCGTTGTTCTCTCTTGTTTCTAGTATATTGATCTGTTTTACGGCTATAATGCGTTTAATGGGTGAAGGATACATACTGGTATGAATTTTGAGGATTCATAACCATCTATTTTAATGTAAATATAAGAAACAAGCCTCACATTGGTTGATGATGTAAGTACAGGCCTCGGGACCCAGCGTGTCATACAGAGGGACGATAGCCATGGAGTTCATGTAGCAGGAGAGTTCAGACACCAGGTACTGCAATGTCACACCACGTGGTCAATGTGTGTTGGAATGGCAATACTCACGAATTAAGAAAATCAATATGATTATCTATATACATGTATATATGTCAAGGAAGCATGTCATGGTTAGGGGAAAAAACCCGAAATATAGGTCCAGATGGAAGAATGACTGGACAGTATCGGGACGTAGTAAAACATGCACAGAGCTGTGGGACACAGTCTAGGAGACTCGCTCACTTCTCAAAAGACATACGAAAAAGTTACGTTTTGGCGGCCTGTGGGTGGCCGATCAGGTATGGATCATTTCTAGCTATTGTGGAATCTTGATCATTATAAATGAAAATATTGAATTCAGGGCCCTGTTTTTCAGTCGAGACGATCTCAAGTTGAGACCGTTTGAAAGGCAAACTGTTTTTCAGTTGAGATGATCTCTATGGATCTCAGGCTGAGACTGAGATGCGACCGTTTTGGGGGCTATGGGTGTTTCTCAGTTGTGATGATCTCAAGGGATCTCAGCTGAATTGATCTCCCAAACGGTCTCAACCTGAGACCAGTTGATACTTGTCATAACTTATATTTTCAGATGCTAAAACCTAATCAAATATGAAAATATTTGGGGCAAAATGTACTAATAATTCGACATTCCTATATCCCAAATTTCATAGTTTTCCTGTGGTTATTAAGACAGTGATAAACGTTTGTCTGGAAATCTGAAAAATGCAGGCACTGCACCTCTCAGGCAACTTGTGTATACCTACTGTAATGCTCGATTTTATTTGAGCAGGTAGGGTCAAGGTCACTTCATATACATAAATAACAAAAATACCCATGCACAAAGTAAAATATGTCTTACTCCTGACATATTTAATAGAAAGTTATGAAATCTTAGGATTCGATTGGATAGACATGGACAATTATTCGCTGTAAATATGGTATAATTTGAATAAGTTTAAGTGTCTCAAATCGGCAGAAATGATCTCTAGGGATCTCAGCTAAAACGATCACAACCTGAGATCACCCTGAGATCCGCTGTGGCTAGCTGAGACCATGTCTGAAAAACACCTGCAGCCATTGATCTCCCAAACGGTCTCAGGATCGCTCATGGATCTCAGCAGATCTCAGCTTGAGATCGTCTCGACTGAAAAACAGGGCCCAGGATATCCATAATTTACCAAATCCCCTGATATACTGCTAATAGGAGGCGTCCAGTGGGACATACGTGACATACATTTACATGTAGCAACTCACTTTAGATGTCATGTTAAACATTAAATATTAGCATTAGCATCACGGAATTACATTACTCTTTATTAAACACTATTTCAAAATAGATTAAGTGCCGTGCTAAAATGTTTAAACTTGCAATGAGGTACTTTAGTTCAGGAGGCACGACTTAAAGATTTAAAAGCAAGTAAACCTTCCCATTCGAGGCGGAAAGAAATCATTCCCCGTAAGTTCATATACATGTGGCAAGCGGATCAGAGAGTCACGAAGATGTGCCTACCTCTATTCTGTTCTGGAGGTACATGCCGATACGCGTTGTATTTATGGGCTTCAGTCCCTTCTTGACCATTCCTGCGCCCGCGTTAGTCGCTCTCGTCAAAACCTTATAAACATAAAGAAATATAAAACAGATCAGCTCTGCCTGATGCTGTATATATAGAAAGTATGGAATTCTCAGATATAAAAGAAAGTATGGAATTCAATTAAAATTATCAATTTTTAATGGTAA
This sequence comes from Alentia gelatinosa, assembly GCA_950022655.1. NCBI lineage: Eukaryota > Metazoa > Annelida > Polychaeta > Phyllodocida > Polynoidae > Alentia > Alentia gelatinosa. The sequence continues at coordinate 110,859,872 of OX465579.1, forward strand.
AGCATGTACACAATTTTAAGTATGTCACTGCGATTGTATCAGGAGAGATATTTATGATGGTACAGGATGTTCGCAAAGTACTCAGTGTAAATTCACCATGTATTTAGACTTTTCTGGTACAGTAAACGACAGCCTTTAATCAATTAGGCGGGGGACAGATCGTTACATCAAGTCTGATGTTCTTGCATTGTAATTGATTAATTGATCACTTCCGCTTTCTCATTAATGTGCTAAGAGCAGTCGATATTGGTATAGGTCTGCCAACTCTCCCTCCTGTTATATGGGCACTAATTATCGGTGACCTTCTGGGTCTTTCCACTATTCGCCTTATTGGAAGGCTAGGAAGGGTCAATCGATCGTAGTTTATTATGTCGGAAATATAATGTGACATTCTTTCTGTATCTAAATTAGTGAGACGTGGCTATAACACCTCTGTAATCTCTGTTAGATTAAAAAAATTCTTTCTGTATCTACAAATCTTACATCGTTATATGAGATCCACTCGTATGGCCCGTTTCCTTGTCTCCAACCCGCACACGGACCATTATCTGAAATCATAGATTGGCGAGCGCATTATTTACTTATAAAACATCCAGTCCTGAAGAAGGCGAGACGGTTTGGTCCGAAACGTAGACAATTGGGTCATAGTTATCATAAGTCTATACTGTTTATATACGTGCAAAGACTAAGATCAAGACGAGACAAGATTAAATAGCAACACCTGGTAGTACATTTGAACATAAACAAAGTCCTCGGACTTACTAGCCAAGAGGTATAAGTTACGAGTTATGGGTGATTGCAAAACAAATAATCCAAATCATACCAAAGAAATATCGGCATTTAAAGGCCAAATCAGCAGGTGGACACTTTTAAAACTCAATACAAAGTCGGTCAATAATTAATTACTATGATATCAAGGAAGCACCCCAGGAGTTTGCAGGAATTTGAGGTATAGGGGAGGGGGAAAGGGAGGTGTCTTTCGACTTTTTTTAAATCCATGTCAAAATACTAAATAATAAAACTATAGAATATTCCATTGCCATAAAAATTGTCCAAAAAAGAAATTATATTCTTATCTGTACTTAGTTAGCTATAAAAGGCAAAAATATAGTCCGGTCGCCTACTGACTACAAGCTGGTGTACTACAGTAGGCTATAGCCATAACCTAAAGACCAACCGTCCACCTACTAATTACTGAACAAACTACAATAGATAAGCAGTGTTGTAGAGCATGTATAAACATGGGCAGCCACGAAGGTCTGCATACTCACTTGAGACACGAGCCCCCCGTTTGACCACGTCGAGCACTGTGAGCACATCCTCGTGGATGTGTTCAAGTAGACGGCCGTCATCCCGGCAGAACGGCGATGTCCGCGCCCCCTTCACGCCCTGCAATACATACAACCATATAATGCTAGTCGCCGTTAGCGCCGCATACCAAAGTGAATGAAAAAATGGCGTTTTATCTTGCCGTGTGGTAATGGGAAAGCTAAAATCAGTAAGTACGGATTGTCTTATGGAATAGATCAGCTGGAAGACTGGTATCAGTCCTAGGTTTATTTCATGAAGACCCTCAGTTTAAAATGATAGGTTCCTTCTCTATTTACTACGTACTAGAAGAGCGGGCCATCTGCTGACAATGATAAGATGGTGGAGAAACCATTGTACATAGATTCAAGAATGTGGGACAAATTACCACCAGATGTTCAGCAAATATGGCGAAGTGATGGGTTCAAAACTAAGGTGAAAGAGTTAAAGGCATATCCTACAATTCACAGTGGCACCACCTGTTGATTTTTAAATGATGTCAATTATTAGTCAAAACTGGTTTCTTGGGATTTATTCTAATTCTACATGAGTAAATCTTACATTTTGTCCAGTCTATTCAATCTCAATAGGTAAAATAGGCCGATTTGCATTTGCTTGATTTACATAGGAAATCTACTGAAAAATATGGTTTTCTTCAATTCTTTCAAAAACAAGGACGGTGACCTATCATTTTTAAAACATAAATAAGTAGCATTAGAGATGTACTATATTCTGCGAAAATTTGAGGGTTTTACTTTGTGAAAACATACTTTTAGAATTTCTATATATATTCTTATATAAAATTATCATCATATTGATCTATAAATCAAAAACTAGCACGGTGACCCCCGATTTTGAAGTTAAATATGTGTTCCACAACACTTGGAGATAATCATATTAAATTTTCAGGTAATTGACATGGGTTTTAATTTTCAAGCCGAATCTTCCGATATGCCTTTAATACAGAATGTCATATAGAACTGCAACAAGGAATCATGGGATTCAATATATCTACAATTTTGAGATTGGCTAGTAAGGAATAATGAGATTTCATCCTGTGTATATATCAACCTTGATGTATTGTCGTGTGTTGTTTGTTGTGACATCAACATGGAAGATCACTCATGAGAGTGAATGTTATAGTCGTTAAATTTTGTACTGAATGAAAAAAAAAAAAAAAAAAATCTAGCTCATGTCTTTGACTGAAGTGTGTGTAAAATCCAATAACAATACATCCCTGTTTTATCTGTTTGGGGAGGGGAGTTCGCTCAGTGGTTTAAGTACTCGACTAATAATTACTAAATTGTGGATTCACGTCACACTGCAGCCTTCTTCTACATGATCTCTATTGGTAGTATACTGAATGCTATGTCAAAGGGCAGTCGTTTTCATACCAGTCTCTATGGTGTGGGAAGTAGAAGAAGTCTCATATTAGTTTGTGTAGGGGTTGTATTTCTACCTGATTTCATCTCATATATTCCATCACCACCCCAGTAACGTAAAACCAGTGAGAAATGGGTGAACCTTGAGATAGACATTAATATGATTATATACCTCAGGGTTCCCTAGGATGTTAAACAGCAAACAATTAATTGACCAAATTCCGATTTAAAAAAAGACTCGGTAAAAGATATACACACCATGAGTGTAGCGTTTTCCTTCTTTCTTTGATAAATAACTGTGTGCTATTAATAATCGCCACCAAACACTGTTTCTCTGTAGCTCAAAAGAAGAAAAACTACATCTAGACTCTTGGACGACCTGTTTACCTCAAAGTGGTAAAAGGTGGAACACTACTTTTTAGGATCAGAGTAAAGAGTCAGAGAACCCACAAACTAAATCACGCACTTAATAGCAGTTTTGGAAGCCCACTTCGAACGTCTTGTGTAACTTTTTACAATGTAATTATGGCAAAAAGTCCACAAATAAAACTCAACTACGCAACTAGATGCAATATACAGTAAAGCCTCGTTAGAGCGAGTATTTCCGCGGCAATTTAACGTGTCTTATCTAAAACCAAAACTAAAGAGAACCAAAATGCCACATTTTCTTCGGCTGGGGTGAGAGACCTCTGCTGACTAACAGACTGAAGGAGCTGCTCTGGTAGCCACTCTCTACGCTACTAGAAATAGAACTACTTTAGTTATATAAGGTGGGAGGGGGCATGTATCAAGGAGGCTATTTCAGCTTGGGCACTGCCAAAAAAAGATCAATAGAGTGACATACATAGGATACTATAAAATATAATTTTCAAAAGTCGGTCATTGGATAGATTTGGAGAGTATTGTGAAGCCCTCCAAGCGCGACGCAGTAGACGTTTTATAGTTATGTATTTATCACTACACGTATATATAGTGATATTGTAACTTCGCACCGAAAATTACTAGATTTTGTGAGATAGGTGAAATAGGACAAATTCTTGGCGATCAAATCATCTCTACTGGGGCTTTTTGTTGTTTTTCTCTGTGTGTGTGTATTTTTTATTAATAATAATTCAGACACGGCTGATGATAAGCTGTCTGGGTCATTGTGACACCTATGATCGTATAGGACTTAACAGTCACAGCCCACAACTCTGCATCATACCAATGGCATGATAATGACTTTCCTGTAATTACATAGGTATCGCCAGGATAAAGATATTGGACCTTAAACACTGGGACCTGCGGCCCTCGCGGGCTACATGTGTATACCGGTGCCGGTCTACGGTATAAACACTCCCAGGTAGACATAAACACTGCACTGTTTGGCCTTGGTACTTGCCGTGGTGTGATAATGGGTCGTTGAGTCCCGTTTAACGCTCTACCACACTGTACATTACGGCATTTTACGTCTTGTAACATGGTAGAGAGGTGTGATTCAAACAACACTAAGGGACCAAGTATCATTTTTTCTCTAGTTGGTTCACCATAGAAACTTTAATCTTCCCTATATCGAATTGGCTACGTTGACCATTAAAATACTAAGAATACTCAAATATGTTTAGAATCCTACATAGCATAAGTTTAGACATCACTTTGTTATTTGTAATAATGCCTTTATGAAAAGGCTATGCCTGAGGATAACCGGAATCTGGAAGTAGACTACAACACTTAGATAAGTAACGGCGGGATAGAAGCTGTGTGGATTTGGGTAACTTGCTGGAAATGTGAGAACCATCATCACATCATCATCCTGTATTATTCCTTACTTCTGTGTAACGCATTGCGCATATGATTGTACTCGTATAACTCAGTGTAAAAAAAAAAAAAAAAAAAAAAAAAGTCTAACAGACTGGTAGTAAATTATTGTATTCAAACGTTTCAGAGGATAAATAATCCTTTTTAAATCAGTGCACATGCAGTAAACATGGAGAGAATACACTGTCCAGGGCAGTTATTAACATTCTGTGATGTAGAGTGTACATTCTACCAATGAGGTACTGAATAATTGGCCACTCCAGAGCTTCACTATTTCCCATCCGTCTTTTTCGCCCCTCCCCTCTTCCCCCCATTGTGTATGTCATGGAAGTCTAAGTACGGATCTACTCGAAGCGATTCACTACTTTAAATCTAGCTCAAGCTCATAAAACCTCTCGGGAACGTACTTGAGAGCATTGGTCTCACCCTCCACAGTTCAGAATATATAATACCTCGGAGGTATTTACACTAGCAAAGGATGTGGAAGTGGGTAAAAATGATATATCGCTTTTCAAGAGAGGAAATTTCAGTCACTCAGTCTGAGACTGAGTGCTGAGAATCCGCCAAGTTAGGACAGAGGGTATGGTGACCACAGGCTTGTGACGGGCGTTCGTGGAAATCGCTGTTTGTGACCTTGTAGAGGATATTATTCTACAGAGAGATTCGAAAAAAAAAACGGGGATTTAAGTGAACTAGATACGGACGGAAAGCAAAGAAACCATCAGGAGAAATAAACCTGGGGCCTGTTTTTCAGACAGCGACGTCTTTATTTGTAGTAATCACAAAAGAGTGACCAGTTGGGCGACCAATCCAGTGATCATGACCAAAAAGTGTTCCTCAGACCCAGTCACTATTCAGCTGTTATGATCACTGTTGGTCCAAGGCCCATTCAGAAACAAAAGCATGTCTCACATGTATATTACTCAACAGAAAATTGTGAAATTTGGGAATTAGATAAAACAGATATAGATAATTCATCGCAGTAAATATTGTTTCATTTGATAAAGTGGAAGTGTATAAAATGAAATATGCCACCATTTGGGCTAAATGGTCACAACTCTGGAACCCAAAACCGTCACCTCGACACTTTACCCCTGAAAGTGGTCGCACATGTTATGACGTCACATCTCTGGAACCCAAAGGTCTCCAAACGGTCACTAACTGGTCACTATAGGAAAGAGTCACGACTAAAAAACAGGCCCCTGGGTGACGTGCACTAACGTAGTCCTGTCTTTAGATTTAAAGTACTAGTTGAAAACGCCATACAAGGATAGACTCCAAAATTCGAGTATATTACAAAATATGAAAATAGGACGAGTCATCGTCCTTCTCCCTGAGCAATGCTACCTTTTTATTTTTTTATTCACGACAAACAAAGTTCGCCTCATTGGGCGATCTTCCACTCTGAAGTCATGTAGGACATAACACAGTATTTAGTCTAAATACGGATCCTTGAATGGTAGTTATTAGAACTGCCCGTAAACAAACAAAAAAGAGGAGAAAAAACTACACCGTCATCAGTTGTGGCTATCCATCCTGGTTGTGAACAAGACACCAACAGAAGATACGAGATACATTCATCACTACCTAAATCGATTTAATTCCGCTCTTAATGGTAGATATTGATTCATTTTAATGGTTATTGTAACTTAGGTTCATCGAATTGTTTATTGATTCCCTAGCTTGAGTTGGATATACATGATCGTGGTGGTAGAGGGGTAGAGAGTTCACCTGTTAGTATCCATTATGCCTTGTATATACTTCTCTATTTACTAGTATCAATTACAAATTGCAGACTGTGGAAGGTGACTTTAATTGGTGAGCAGCTCATGGCGTTACACAGCGTCAATTACACTTTGACGTAGTTTAACGTCCAATTTATTCAATTAGACTTGTCAATTACACTCACCTCAATAACTGTCTACGGACTACTATATATGGTCCTAGAAGGCTCGGTTTGTTGCATTACTGTCATTGTTGTTGTATTAATGCCCTGAAGAAGGACTCGCTGTCCGAAACGTTGGCTAAATTAATGTAATACAAAAGCTCGAAGTGGGCGTACTAAACCCGTCATTCAGTGTGTCTCTTTCACTTCACTAGGAGTTTGTGGGTTTTTGATTCTTTACTTATATATGGTCCTGTATGGAACCATATTGGTTCAGATGAGTTACACAGAACCTGTAAGATAAGACCTCTCTCCTATAGGAGGACGCTTTACTTGATTATGTCTATACATTAATGGAAGGAGAATGATAATAATGTAATTCATAATTGATAACATGGGTATAACTAGAATGAATCCAAAAATCGTAATCAGAACTAAGAGACCTAGAACAGAGAGATAAAGAAATAGTACCCCGAATCAGAGTGTCATTGTGGAACAAAATTCCTGGGAGGTGTTTTATAGTAGTGACGATCGTTGATAGTGACTGTTTCCGTTGCACAGTCGAATTATCTTACATGCGCATGTATGGCAAAACTATATCCAAATAGATCTTAGACCATCAGTGATCGTTTCAACTCAACAGGTCTATGCAACACCTTGTCTATAAAACAGTTCCCTGGTAATATACACAGAATACTGGACAAAGATAAATCTAAAGCCTCTGCATAGAAGTATCTATTGACTGTAAATATGAGTAGAAGCAAAGACATCGAATACAACTGTAGTTATACTCTTATCAGCACCAAATGGTGTCATTTGTCTTTTTGTATTGTCATGTGGGGTTTACAGTGAATTGTCTTGTGGAGATGTCTCTCGGACTGTTTGTCTTTTGTTGAATGTATACTTTATCCTACAGCAAAATGTTAACATACACGAATAATAATAACCCATGGACGTATTAATTATGGATCATACTGTCATATGACCTGGAGCTACACATACATTAATGTAGTCAATGCATAGCAAAAAATTATAAATTGTGTAGTAATTCACATGGCGAAGCTGCGTGAATTACATAGTAATTCAAACGAGATGGGATCGAGCTCTGACCCTAAACTTAAATGGGTTTCTGGATTTAGCTCACCCTTCACATTAATTAATGGGCTAACATTTGTGACATAATCCCTCATATTTTTTCCTAAATATCTCATGGGCGTTAGATACGAGTTCCCAATGTTAAGTCTATGGAGAAAAAATACCAGGGGTGAGATAAAGGCATTCATCTCACCCCTGCTATATTCTTCCCCAGAAATTTTACATTGGGAACTCGTCCTTAACGCCCATGGAGTATTTCAGAATTAGACCGATTGGGGGATTATATTACAAATATTAGTCAATTCGTCAATGATTCATTTTGGCTTGCAGAGTAATTTTTTTTTTTTTTTTGTAAAAGGTTCTTTATTGACGTATAAAGGATTCATATATGGTATACATGATTTTCACCCGATAACGTCGAACATACATGAAGAAACAACACAATAAGAGACTCTAGCAGAACACTAAATTACCCCGCAACCAAAACTCATGGCATATTTCCAGTACCTATGGATCTCGATGCACTTCTTAATATACATGTGTACCTGAAAGAAGCTGACTTACCGGCACTTCTTTGGACTGTCTGTTGAGGTCAAAGCGCGGCTCTATGGCGTCAGGCCGTGACATGACGTACCATGCGGCGGCCGTGGCCGTCACGGCGCCCAGCGTTACGGCCCCTGCCGTACCGCCGACGTACTTCAGGAAGTCCATCTCACTGCGGGTAAAAACAAAACAATTTACATATATATACAAATATACATTATAACTTATTTTGAGTGAGAGAGGGCAACTCTCTTGAGGACCAACATGGCAGGGTTAGAAGTAAGTTATTTTTGTTTGTTTCATACCACCTTGTGAAATATTACTTTTGTAGCTTGATTTAGCAATGCATGTGCATACCTTCATCAAAATTGACAGTAAATTAATCGCCTTTGGTTATAACTATACATAGTGTACAGAACACAATACAGTATTTATGATATGCACGACTATACACATGAACATATACATTTAGTATATACTATAAGACTCACATGCCATACATACACTTAGTCTACAGACTACACATCCATAATATTAATCCATAATGAATACACGTCCATAATATGCATACAATAAAGTCATAATCGGTCGCATCATATAGACTCGTATTGTTATATCAAAGGAGCCTTATTACATACAATAGACCATCAGAATGAATATGATTATCTGTGCACATACTGTGAATACGTACATTAAATATTGCAATTTATCAAGAGCAGGGTTTACAAATAGGGTAGAGCAAAAGCGTTGAAAGCTCGTAAGCCCCCTAGTTGATGACCAGGAAACTAGTGCTAGTCTGAGACAGGGTACCTAGGCAATAATATGACTGGAAATATTCAGTGTAAAAAGTGAAATTGCTAAGATGCGCACAGTCGCAACGTATTAGCTGAGAGTTTAGACTGAACAGATCTGGGACCGTCTTTAGACCCGATAATCGTTACTAGCGACACTTTTTAATTATCATACACTTGGCGATAATTATTGAACCATTGGGGCCAATGGTCGTTGTATTTATCTTGAAAACTCATGATATCTTGAACGGTCCCTGGTCTGTACTGAGGCTCAACAACATACAGTCTTTGTGAATTTATGGTTATTTAAGGTGACACATGGACATCTCAAGAGGATTTGGGTAAGAATGGTTGCTAAAAACAATACTCCAGACAACTATCTTGACACCTGTGAGAGAATCTAGTTGAGCATTAGCTCGGGAAATCCAACAGAACCTAATGAGTCTGACAAAGTCCCCCCACCTTATAGGGCACAGATTATACGCTAGTTCAGTGTACGTCCACCAGACAGATTATGGGAATTCCATTGCTACCACTGAAGATGGTGTCAGAAGCCAAATCTATCATAATTCATTGATAAACACACCTGCCTCATAGATATAAGATTAAGAAGGGACAATGTTTCTACTTCATTTTTCTCCAAGAATCCCCTCGGCACCTTCTTTACCATCTCTACAAGGGAGTCATGTTGCATATGCCATTAAGGATAGGAAGCCATTCCCCCTGAACGACGTCAAGAAATACTTCAAGTAGAGGAATTACAGCCAAGTTGAACTTAATCTGGACCAGGGTCTTTTTGTCCTTGAGCTTTCTAGCTATCCAAATACACTTCTCAATCTCTTTCCAGTGCTCGTTGGCACTTGGTACGTTAATTATGAGGTAGGTTATGAGCACTTCCCACTGGTCTATGATTTGTTGTAGAGCTGGACTGAGTGGCAACCATTATACCCTAACCTGTCATATCACCTTCTCTAAAGCCCGTAAGACATCAACAGATGGCGCCTATTCCCACTGAGTTGATGATCGGGATGAATCGGTTGAATTGCTTGTCGATATCTTAATAAATACCCTTACTTATATTGCGACACAATTTAGATCAAAAGGTACCGCAGGGGTCGGGCTTTGTATAGATAATAATTAAAACTTAAATAAATTCTGTTCTAATTGAATTATTGGGAAGTGGATTTTAGATATAGCCGTGTCTCAGCAACAAATCAGTATGTAACATGGACTGGTGGATATGTGCCACGGTTATTTAAATGGCCTGCTCAGAATCAGGAAAGGATGATGGTGGTGCATACATCGAAAATCGTAAGGAAGGGGAGAGTCGGTCATTACATCTATCCTAATTATGCCCGATACGTCCTTAACGGAAATAAAATCAGGTCAGTGAAGTGCGTACATCGACAAATATTATCGTAAAACTGGATGAGTTTTAATCTTGGCCACCGTATGCTACGACTGGAGTTAGGCATAGTGATTTCACGAGGCGAAGCCGAGTGAAGTCCGGAGCCAAAACTCCAGGAGTGGAATGCGATGGCCAAGATTAAAACGAATCAAGTTTTTATTTTATCCTAACCTGTCTCCTCTATTTTGTAATATTACATGATAATAATTCTGTATGCCACTAGTGGCATATAAAACTCCGTATGCCAGTCAGCATGGCATACGGAAACTCAATGTTAAGGCTATGGGATTTTATATTAGGGGTAGGATAAATCAGCGAATCTCACTGACCCGACGGATCGGTCAGGTGAAGGTGTAATCGGAGTGTTGGCTTATAAATGTCTGAAGGTTGTTTGTTTGTTTGGGTAGTGTAACGTTCAATTTGTTCAATTAGACTTACTTTGGGTTTGACCGAATCTATGATATGAATGTAGGTAGATATCTCACCCCTACACATTTACCGAGGTGAGGGTTCTTTTACTTCCTACACCACATAGACATGGTATGAGAAGGATTGACCTTTGATATAGTAGTAAATCTACCACTGCTGCAGGTGAAGGAGGCGTGTGGCTGCAATGGAACTCAAATAAAAAAAAGACCAACAACATTGGGATAGATAAAGATAAAGTAGAAATTTGGGGTCACCATGCTCGTTTTTTATTTAGAGATATAAATTATGATAATGCTATAATAGAATAGAAAGGAATTTTAAGAAGTTGCTTTTCATATAATGTAATTTTTCTAAAACTTTTCGCAGAACATAGTAGATGTTTAGTACTACACATATAGGTTTTAAAATTCATAGGTCACATCCTTGTATTTTTTTTAGAAAATTAAAGAAGACCATATTTTCCAGTAGATTTCCTAAGTAAATCAAGCAAATGTTAATTGACCTATTTTACCTATTTAGATTGGACAAACAGGACAAAACGTTAGATTTACTCAGTTGGCATTAGAGTGAATCCAAAGCAACCAGTTTTGACTGATAATTGACACCATTTAAAAATCGCCAGGTAGCGTCACCTTGAATTGTAGTACATACCTTTAAAGGAAATACAGGAAGTGGAGCTCAAATAAGGCTACAACTCTTTTCTGCACTCATGTCACCTTGTTGTCTATGATCCCTTGCCTTACCTATATCTTTTACATTATGAGTACTCATATCAGTGCACTCACTTTATCGTATTATACAAGAAGTCCTCCCAAATCTCTCGTCTCCCTTTGGTATTGTATCATAACGACTACATTTTCGCCACATACACAGCAAGCACCACTATCATCCAATTTTAAAATGAGTAGTGCATTATTTCATGCTAGTATTCTATAAGATTTCGTGTCTAATACCATTTTCCCAACAATTGTCTCATCTTAGTCCTGTCTACATCAGAAACAAAAGCTTGGCTAGAGCCTATGGTCTCACATACCAACTGAGCTAAAGGCATATGAACCTTATGGTATGGATTGTTGTTCTGCATAAATGTGAAGCTGTTCTTTCATAATATTCTTATTCTAACGTTTATATCATTCAAAAGAAGTCAGGGTCTAAGTAGAGATCGGCACTTAGTACAAGCAATGTCTGCACTGTTCTGGCTAGTCTCAAATGCAACACTGAATTATGCTGTGAGAAGTGTCATCCGCAAAGGTTTGCGCTTGATATATAACTTTTCTCGATTCATCACAATCACTAGCTGTGAACGGAAATACCACTAGTGGTTTGATACTCACACCTCGGTAGATCATTAGAATAACTGTGACATACTGGCAACATCGCTCTGATCGGATTAACAGATAATCACCCAAGGCCGGCCTGATCCCCCTGGTTTCCTGGCGGGACTTATCTCCCCAATAAGAAGTATCCGTAGAATGAATCATCCTAGTAGGAATATGCCGTTGTCCCTATATATAGGTTATGTATAGAGAGGAAACCGATTAAGCTGGACGAATCGGAAGTGCCCCATATAGTTCGTCCTGTTGGCCACGTGATTGAAACGTCTATCGGAAGCATGCATCCGCTTCCGAGCAGGCAGGAAAACCCACTAGATATAGAAACGCAAATATTTTAATGTGTATACTCTTGACATGCAGTATATCGTGTCCATGTCACATGGCGTTCTAGTATCAAATGTACTATTTAGCAGCAGGTTTTCATTCCTACTGAGACTGCCAAATAAGTCTGTAAGGGAGCATTTAATAATTATGGCCGGGGGGAGCAGTTTTTAGAGGGGGAGGGCCAACTTTTTTGGGGGCATTCCAAGGGGGGGGGGGCAACATTCTTTTGAGTATTCCAGATGGGGGGGGGCTAACTTTTTTGGGGGTATTCCCATGGGGGGTTGGGCGAAATTTCTTACACTTTCTGCCGGGGGTCGATGTTTTAAGCTAAGCAATGAGGCAGACTCCCATATTTGTGTTCAATGACAAGAATTGATATTTGTAATGAAATGCATTCATTTCATATCACAGAAAATCAGCTTAGTTGTACTACTATAGTAATGATTAACACACAAGGTAACCATAGTCGGATCACTCCCTGAAGTTCAGTGTCTATGGATACAGTCCCGTTTCTCAACTGGGAGATGGGTGTACATCCTCCCTCAGTCTGACAGACTAATGTGGAGAGAGAAAACAATGGACAAACACTAGTGCATTTGTCCCAGAATTAATGGGCATTTTTTTTGGCATTCCATGGGGGGGGGGGGGGGGGGTGGCAATTTTTTTGGGGCATTCCAAGGGGGGGGGGGCGATATTTTTTTGGGTATTCCAAGGGGGGGGGGGGGCAACTTTTTTTGACTGGTCGGTGTTGCAAAAACTGTTTGTTCAGAGAAATGACATTAACACTGGATAGAACCACCACAATGGAATATTCATCATCTTTCAAAAAAAAATATTATCAGGCGACATTATTTCATAAACAAATCCATGTGTTTCTAATTTAGAACTACATTTGGAATATTAGCATATAGGTATATCGTAAGTATGTTACAGGTAAGCCTATACCACAAACATGACATTTCATCACGTGGCCTACCTTACTGCAAAGGCTCCGGATCCGAGATAGCATAAAGAAGTTTGCAGTACATGTGTTATACATATCCCTCAATTTGTCTTCTGTAAGTCAGGGGTAACTAAAAATCACTCATTCTGTCAGCAGCACAGAAGAGAACATAACTGCCTCTGTATACCACTCATGACTTAGAACTGAAATTTACTTTGATCTTTCTTTGGTATTGTCTCCCAGTAATTATCAGTCAGTACCTACGTTCCACACGACTGCTCTTCCCGGGAGATGCACAGTGCACAGATCGGTTCTGAAATCATTTAGTGCTATACCGAATGGGGCAAGTTGATAAATATGTAAAGCTACCCCCTTTGTTAATACCCTTTGAGCTCATTTACAAATCTACACTCTTATGGCCCATCCATAATGTTTGTACGCACCAAGGGGGCTGGGGGTGGGTGGTTGGGGGTTGGGGTCAAAGTCTGCTCCGTCTTTGTTCTATTGCGTACAAGATTGCGAGTGGGGGTGGGGGAGGTCGAAACTTTTGGAATTTTTGCGTACATACTTTATGGATGACCCCTAAATCGTTTTATTTGCATTTTTGTTTGTCTATAGTAACTATCACTGTAGAGACCCGACCAAGTACGGACTATACTCGATCTTTTGTTTTTATTCCCACCGGCCCAAAAAATAATGCTAATTAATCAACATGATATATATCGTTAAAACGTTCATAAAGATGGTCTTTACAATACACTGTGGAAGACTACGCGGTCAGGGCTTTCGGCTGGGGTTATACCGTTATGATGGTAACACATACCGGCCGATCTAGCGTCCGTTGTCATGTCGCTGATCATCGTTAAACACCACAGACAATAAGTATTCAGTCGATTAACAACGTCAATATAACATTGTCTTGCGCACATTACCTACTTCTATACTTACGATCAAGGCTATGGTTTTCAGATCAACTTGTTAAGTCACCGGTACGAACAGTATACCAACATGTGGCACTTCTATTTTCATATTGTTATTATAACCGGTAAATGGACCACTTGTGCAATAAATGAAAATATCCCTCATTTAGTAACTACTGTGTAGGAATTACAAAACTTCCCTTTAGATCGTATAGCATAATCTATTAACTGTCTGACTATTAATTATGAACTGGCTGTACATAACGAATTTTCTTCTACATGTTAGTTTGGTGTATACATGTACCTGGAAGAATAAATAGGACACCAGCAGTCTGGGGAGGAAGTAGGTGTGTGGTGCACACGTTCAACCAGGTTATCAAATCTCAGATCGGTATTAACGTTTCAAGTTCATAATATTCCCATGACAAAATAAGTGTGCAACTTACATCACATGGTCGTATGACTCCATGATGTCAGGTGATTGTGTTAAGCGTGTTCCTCTGTGATATTATGGCTTACGATCAGGGCCAACCATACAACAACCAGGGTAAACTGAAGAGAGTGCCGCCATCTGCCTCACTGGAGGTAAGTACACACACACATATATACCAGTTTCATTTGTGTTTTTTTGTTTGTCTACAGTAATTATCAATTACTGACTATACCTGATCTAATCTTGTATTCTCACCTGCCAAGAAAGAATGCTATTTAAGTTCCCCGTTCCCATCGAGCTACCATTTCAGTGTAAACTACGTGACGATATATATATAATGATATATTCCTTGTTCATAGATTCGTGTGGTGACATGTAATGCCCTCATACCAGAATGCCAATTAGGATCACTGGCAACAATTTCAATTGAAAACTGGCAGCGCTGTACCAGAGGCATGATCGGACCCCCTCCCCTCCCCTATTGCATTATGAGGTAAATACTTCGTCTGTTGTAAATTTTCAATATAATTATCATCGTTTTGACTGTTTCTAATTCATCTTTTCATCGACACACCCTGTACGTTCTGTGTTTCGCAGAACTTGAGGTACTTTATTTTGTACCCATGTAGTAAAAATGATTACATTTGCATGTTAAAGCACCCTTTAAGAATAACATTATATCTAAGACCGTGCTAAGGCCTACTCTTTATATACAAAGAATCGCGCATTACAACAGTTCAGTATAATTAATTAATATCCTGTCTTAATATTTTTTAAATCCAAATGTGCAGAGGAGCTGTCCAATGTCATTAAGGAAATTGCTGACTTAAATGCTGTTACCGCGACAATAATGAATAAAGCAGGTGGATTTCACAGGACAATACAAATCTGTCTACACACATCTAATGGTATTAGACGTAATGATCACTGGTATGTTAGTTGTGAGTGTGTGAATCTAACATTATTAGAAATACAACCAAAGAATCGTTAGATATTAGAAATGGAAAACGGTGAAAAATCATTATAAAAGAACGTACCTATACGTGTATTTATGTTACTGCTCACTTGAACAGTGGAGCAAGTCTGTATGCTGGGAGCTTCTCAATGTATTTTGTGTATTCGCCACTATACCGTAGTAAGGATGGCCCGGTCTATGATGCTACCAACTTCAGCTGAAACAGCGACGTTACTCTGTCATTTTGTTTCCTCTTTCATGAGAAGTAGTCAATCTGTACATCCCGGTGTATGATGCATGTGCTTTGTGTGGGTGACTCACAGCTTTTGAGCCCAAATGATTCTCCTTGTGTGCATAAACATTTGATCTCGTCTCATTTTCTGGATTTTATATTAACCAGCATCAGTTCTATACAAATTCTGGAATCTTTAGTCTAGATAAAGAAAATTGACTAGATATGGTCTAAATTCCAACAGTCTAAATGTGTATCTTCCATCTATGTTTATTAATTAGGTACACTTTTCCCAGAGATGCCAGTGGTGGCTAAAGGAAAAGTCGGTAAAAGTCCGAACTCTGCATGTATCCACTTGTAATCTGTTTTGATAACAATTCAGTACATGTATCGTATGAAATGGAACTCCTAAGCAAACCGGAAAACTGACATCTCCGATTCACTGATCATGTTTTATTCCATTGGGGTTATTTCTCACTTCTGATTTGATAGGGAACTGTAAAATCTTTCACTAGGACGGTTTTTCTATTATTCATCTTTGACAGACAGCCTACATCAATGACAGCCTCTAATATTCCTATAACAGGAAATTCCTTTCTCCCGGAAAGTCAATCACATATCCACATGCTGAATCAAAAAAAAGTGTGGATTATCCCATACTTGTCTGTGGAGTTATCTAAATCCACACCATTACGGGTCTGTATTCTATCTAGACCTAGAAACTGTCCACAATGCATTTGTAAACATGATCAGGGATCATCGTGAATCATCAGAACCAATCTGGTAATTCAGCGGGATAGTCGTGTCACACTTTACAATATCAATCACCGATGATATCTACTGTGCACTAACCTACATCTTGCGTGGAATATAGAAAGGAATATGCGGGGCCAAAACAAACATCACATGAATACATGTATTTGGTTTTGGTCATATTTTGTAATTTCACCATATTATTGCACTGCAAGCTCTTATAATACGATGGGTGCAGTTGTGCTTTGATATCCATCACTGACAGCTGTTCCCATTAAAATATATCTTTATTGACTATTTAATGTATATGGATGTCAGTTGGGGTCATGAAATATAGAGGAAATATTTTTCATGTGGAATTTACTTCCTCAGAGAGACTGAGAAAACATAGAAAACACATCGTTATTGGCCATGAAATGGGACTAGTGTGTGTGTGTGGAGAGGTTTGCAGCACTGTTAATTAGTGTCAAAAAGTTTAAATTTATTCTCAATTTGTTTTACACAAGGAGACGGGTATAAACTGAAACTGAAAAAAAAAATTTCCTTGGGACATTGCCATATCTAAATATAAATTATATATATGCACATGTTATAAAATAGGAATTCAAAGTTTCGATGGAAAATAAAAAAATGAACTTAAAACAGAGTGATAACTGAACAATTTAAATGTATTGGGGTTGTCGTAGAGATAAGATACATAACAAACCTGGGGCCTGTTTTTCAGACAGCGACGTCTTTATTTGCAGTAATCACAAAAGAGTGACCAGTTGGGCGACCAAACCAGTGATCATGACCAAAAAGTGTTCCTCAGGCCCGGTCACTATTCAGCTGTTATG
Organism: Alentia gelatinosa; assembly: GCA_950022655.1. Classification (NCBI taxonomy): domain Eukaryota; kingdom Metazoa; phylum Annelida; class Polychaeta; order Phyllodocida; family Polynoidae; genus Alentia; species Alentia gelatinosa. The sequence continues at coordinate 110,877,240 of OX465579.1, forward strand.
ATCACTGTTGGTCCAATGCCCATTCAAAAACAAAAGCATGTCTCACATGTATATTACTCAACAGAAAATTGTGAAATTTGGGAATTAGATAAAACAGATATAGATAATTCATCGCAGTAAATATTGTTTCATTTGATAAAGTGGAAGTGTATAAAATGAAATATGCCACCATTTGGGCTAAATGGTCACAACTCTGGAACCCAAAACCGTCACCAAGACACTTTACCCCTGAAAGTGGTCGCACATGTTATGATGTCGCATCTCTGGAACCCAAAGGTCTCCAAACGGTCACTAACTGGTCACTATAGGAAAGAGTCACAACTAAAAAACAGGCCCCTGGGAACTGATTCATTAGTTGAAAAAACTCTTGTAGTTGCTCTCACTAACCAAATAGTGGCACGTCATGTTGCAATAGGAGAGGATGCCAAGAGCGAGCAGCACTTTGCACCAACGCAGCACCAACAGTGGTAGTACCTGTTTCAATAGTTAGTGAGGTCTCGCTGTTAGTGCCACCATAGATATAAAGAAAGTCCCCTGTATATCTATGGTGCCACTTGGCTACCACTGTTTACAAGAGGGTCTACCCTCTCGTTCTGATCGTAACAACAATGTTTAAACATATTTTATCAGATGTTATAACATATTTAAGTAAAGAAAACATGCTCAGAACAATTCTGTTTGTATTTTCTAACCATATATTGACTTTCATAATTCTCTAGTGGTCCACTCCTTTGTGAGAACCATTATTCTACTCGAACCAAGAAAGGCAGGCACTGTCCCACTCAGCCGTATCTCACCCAGAACTACTGCAGTGCTCGATAATAGGCAATCACTTTTTGCTCTAACAAACGAGAGATACAGTGTTAGGCACCCTAACTCAGTCAAAAATGCATGTAGAGACCTGAAATAAAAACTGAAATGTGTGGAAAAGGACAAGGAATCATTTGGAATTATAAAAGTATTCATTAGATATTGATTTCTTAAATGTTCTTTTCACTATGCTGGCATAGCAAATGGCAGGGGTGCCTCAACAGCAATGTCATTTATGAAACGAGACTTTATAGTTTCTACTGTTGGTGCTGCTGATTGCTCTCGCTACTGTGGTGGCTATTCCCTTTTACTCCCCAAACTAGTGAAACGGGTCCCGGATAGTTTCCAATTACTATGGAGTAAAACGAAGATATGGTGTTTCATATCATTCAGGATTGCTATGGATTAAAATGAAAGTAGGTAAATCTAAAAAAAACTAATGAATCCACAACACTTGAGACACAAACAACAGATATATAGTAAGGCTATGAACGGCAACAACAGCTTCACTCACCCTATGAGATCCATGCTGGAGGAGTGAGAACTAAAGTAGTCTTTGTACCAGGAGAGGTGATGGAGAGAGTTCAGAAGTGGGGAGCCTCCTGGAAATTCAAAAAAATGCCAGACGGCTGCCACATACGATAAAACTGTCATGTTCTATGATTATTGCTAGCTACATGTCTAGAATTACAAACTCTTGTTTGATATGGAGTAATGCAGGAAACGCAATAGGCAATACATCCCTAGAGTAGTATTGGCTACTCTTGTGGGTAGTTAATCGCTGTCATGACATAACATTTATTGGTACATAATGTAACCAACGTGGCATTAGGGATAACTCGGGTAGTGTAGAATAAATCTGAAAGATTAAGGCCTGTCAGCATGATAATCGACAGTGCCGAAACGGGTCCCTCGATTCTCATAAAACTGTGGGAAAGATTCATAACAAATCAATAGGGAGTTGGTCAATGTCAATACAGGCAGTAATGGACGACGGCCGATTCGGGCAAAAGTACACACATAAAAATCGATTGATTTAAGGTAGATACAACAAGGATATCATAACGCACATTGAAAGCACTGGTCTCATATCACAGTCGGGAATACAAATATACAAACAACCTGAGTGGCATCTTTATAAAAGTGTTGCCATAATATCGTAAAACTGGATGAGTTTAATTTTGGCCACCGTATGTCACGACTGGAGTTTGGCATAGTGATTTCATGAGGCGAAGCCGAGTGAAGTCCGGAGCCAAAACTCCAAGAGTGGAATGCAGTGGCCATGATTAAAACGAATCAGGTTTTGATTTTATCCTACACCATCTCAATTTTGGAATATTACGTGATAACATTTCTGTATGCCACTAGTGGCATATAAAACTCCGTATGCCAGTCAGCGTAGCATACGGAAACTCAATATCAAGCCTATGGGATTTTATATTAGGGGTGGGATAATACTTAGTCTATCATTCTCTCAATCCAGGCCATATAAATCCAAGCCTCCAACGGGTTTCATTACCCAATTGTAACAATCTCTACTATTATTTAAATCAAAAGCATTCTAGGTCCTGTTTTAGCAAGCGTTTGGACAACCAAAATAATGATTATAATCATGGAGTGAGAAAGCACCAAACGTGATATATTGTGACCAGACGAGATGTGTGATCCGTAAACACGACACATACATGTACAAATGTACAGTGTATGTTTCTTTGTGATACCACAGGAGGTGCATTTCATATAATCGATTTGTATATCGCTATCATAACGATTACGGGCACTTGTGCGTTTTGTGCCCGACTTCCTCCTATTCACAGCCATCAAAACCGCTACCATAGTTGCTGCAGCTGCCTAATTATACTAGGTGCTCTATAATCATATACCCTTATGCTAATTAGAGCAAGAAAGGAAAACGCTTCCCACATCACAGGGCGGACAAAGCGGGAGCCCAGTGTGAGTTACCCGGGCGGCAGCTTGGCTTTCTCAGCTTTCCCCAAACAACCCTCAGCAAGGGTCTGAGACAAAGTAAGTGGGACCCTGGAATGCGGGTCCAGTCCACAATGGCTGATGCCATTGTTGTCCAGCTGATTTTTGAATCCATTTTCCAAAGATGTAAACAAGAATATCCCCGTGGTCGTATCACAGACTAGGATTCTGTGGTCCTACTACCTGAGCTCCACACAGGTAAATGCAGGGACACTCCTGAAATCAGTCTTGATAAATGTACTGCACTCAGAAGTTAACAAGCTCTTCACGCAAATCTTTCTCGCAGAGCCCATTCCATATCATTGATTAAAGCTACATTAACATGGGAATACATCTGTACATGTTAGCTAGCTTTCTATCAGTAATTGAAGTATATATTTCGGACCTGCAGAGATCACTATGTTCTTTTATAATTTCGGCAAACTGACTGAAGGCCACTGGGGACACAGTTTGCCCTCTGTATTGCGAATGCCCGTGTAGAAGCATTCTTAGAGATAGGACACAAGACGGATTTTCTGACTAGCAGAATAACAATTGGAAAATAAATAACTGACACTGACCAGGGAGCGCTATGACGTTGATCCAACACCTCTTTCTACAACTGTGACAGGGTGGGGAACTGTACTTGTCATTGTTTACAAACTCAGTGGACGATGGGCGCGATATATATACGAGTGAATTCTCTTAGTAGAGGCTCTAGGCATAAAGTGGTGATTCCACCAACACACAAGATATAGCGAGATTAGTCACAATTTGGTTGTCTGGCTAAATCTTGCTAGGTTTTGAATATTCGCATGCATATTTGCTGCGATGTGTCTGGAGGTGTTGCGGTGGTGGATCATCATTCGTTGAGTCAACCTGGAAGTAGGTGCGCTTCGAACCCACTCCACGGCCATCTTAGCAAGGAACCTATGCAGTGCTAAGCCTATCGAGAATTCAAACGCTCATTTCTGATAGTATTCGATATATGGGGATGTGTTAAGTAACCCTCAAGCCAATCTCTTGACCATACCAGACCACCCTGGCAGTTTCAGATCAAATGATTATGTGATGGCCTCAGTTTAGCCTCCGAACACGATGTCAACAAATCGTCGACTGAACGATTTTCTTCGAGTTGGCACATTTAAATCATGTCTGGATAATTCAAATAACCTTCTTTCAACTGTTGTGTAAATTATTAGAGTTTTCCCCAATTTTACACTCTGACAGCGGTTTGTTGTCACCAGCAAGATGGCAGACATGTCCATTGTTAAGGGAAATCGGAGGGTATTTCAAACCAGAAGTCGCAAGATGACTCTGTAAATACATGTAATAGACACATGACATCACGTGCTACGGAGGTACGACACATCGTGACACTGTAAGAGATAACAAGATATACCCCGGCAAATCCATCGTGTTGGCGGAACCAGCCCTTAAGATAATAAGAGCGACAATTCTCATGGCACTATGTTTATTAAGAAGACATAGGTTTACATCAATAATTTAGGATTACACACTAATCTGATTAACCTTAGTATTTACGCTCAACTAGTACCTCTTCCACCACCACAGACCAGCAGATATATATATGAACTTTCAGAGGAACATAATCGAATAAGGAACATTGATTTAAATGAAAGTATGTGACTGGTCTTATTCTCCCAATCTCAACCATTGCCTTGGTCTAGGTCAGTCTACTTCAGTCTAACAAATAAATCCCGACACCTGTGTTTCACGTATGCACACCTGAGTGCCTTTGGGCGGAGCCACTCATGCCGCACCTTTCCCGACACGCCGTAGTCCTCAAACACCTGAGGTGGCATGGCTGTCTCAACTCAAAGAATTGGTGGGAACACACACCTGGTCGAATATGAATCGGTTTTCCGCTATTACCCGTTACAAACAGAACAATGGGTCAGGTGACGTTTTTACTTATACCGAACGGTACATTGCTATCGGAAACGTCGAAATAAGTCCTTTTCTTTGATAAAGCCTAAAATACCAGAGTGAATCATATAATTTGTATCTATATACCAAATTTTGAACCCCGACACTAGGGAATATAATATGAGACAATTCCTGTTGAAAATCATCTACTTGATGCAAATATTGAAAGGGGTCGTCGTTAAATGAAGAATGAGAATAACAAATGTCTTCATAAAAAAAGGGTCCAAATGGTTGATTGATTCCAGATTAGATATTATATAAGAACATAATCTGGAAGTATATTAGTGGAGGCACATGGATTCTTCGAGGTTTTAGGATGTGGCTATAAGACAAGAGAATCAGAAGGTTCCGACACCTTGTGTTTGTTTGGCGGATCACGATCAGATACGTTGGATTATATATGCGGAGGTTATGGTTTGGCACAGACTGGAAGTAGTGTAGAAGTCCGGGGATATAGATAGTAGTGAATGAGTTATCAATCTGTATCGATCAAAACGTAATGAAGTGTTGCCGAATATTGTTTAAATACTAGTCTTCCGATTAAATAGTCTTGAGACGTGAGGTGCAAGGCTAGTAGCACTAGTGGATGTTTACCACCACGCGCGTGTTTCAAATCTGAAAGACGTGGAGGGGCGGGGCCATGTCTGCCTCCACAAACCAAGGTAGTAAACGCTGAATGAATGATTGAGCATCGTGCCAGGCACTATGAGAATCTAGGTCAAGCTATTCGCATTGACGTCATCATTGAGGCGGCGAGAAGAATGTGGAATTTAGGGGTGTATGCAGGGTGGATGTTCAGGATGCTCGAGGCGGGGAGTGTGTGTGTTCGGTGTGTGTTCGGTGTGTGTGTGTGGGGGGGGGGGGGGGGGGGGGGGGGGGGGCTATATTTGAAGCAGAATACTCGAGAACTCGACCCGTAACGAATTCTACCCGTTTTAAAAAGTTGACCCGGAACGAACTTGACCCGTTTTAACTCTTCCCAAATCAAGTACCTTACTATGACTGTGTATTAATCCTATGTTTAGTAGTAAGTATGTTATCTTGGCTCCAAATTGGTCTTCTTGGGGGTAGAAAACAAACGGAAAACCTGTACCCTTTCCCTATCCCTAACCCTAACCCTTTCCCTAACCCTATCCCTAAGCTTAACCCCACACCTTAACATAACTGGACTTATTTTATATATCTGCTGGTTTAAGGGCTGATTCCATCAACACAATGGATTTGTCGTGATATATCTTGCTATATGTTGTAATATCATAAGGGTCGATTCCACCAAACAACTGCTTCTTCTGAGCAAAAAGACGTTCCAGCCGACTTTTCGACAGACATCGGTTGAAACGTCTGGCCAAATAGCCTCAAAATGCGCCACTGCTCCACTGAAACCCCCAGCAGACGCTCATGTGGTCGCAGTACGAGCGTCTAGCGTGTGCTTCCACCGAAGAGATGTTTCAGACGATAGCCCAAAGCCGGCGACGTCCCAACTGACGCTGCAGAGAGAGCAGCAGTGTGTGGACAGTGGTGCCATCTGGTGGACGTTTCATGCAGTTATCGAGTTCTCTGCTGAGGCAATAGGCGGCGTGGCAAGCGGCGATACACTACAACACTCTAAACCCATGAAACCCGCGTATTGAGCGGAACAATGTGCCGCCGTGTCGGGATTTGTATGGGAACAGTACATGGACGTCAAATAACCACGGAATTCCACGTTAAATCAAACAATGAAGGTAAATAAAGATAAGGGTTGATGTTATGAATGTGTATGGCACGCTCTGGTGCTAGAATTCTGCCAAAAATACCGAAAGTGTCAGAATTTTCTATGTCCCTTCGCGGCTTCGGCTATCGCCGGTGTCAGTTGCTCAATGTTGGTGGCGATTCCTCGCTGCAGGTCCCGGCAAAGCTCGCAGGCGGGTGCTGTACTCTTTAAATCTATCGGCCAGACGCCCAATTCCAGCAGACAAAAAAAACAATAAATCAGTTATTCGACTGATGCTATAATTCTATCCCTTGGAGGGTTGTTGGAGCATCGGCTGATGCATCCCCTGGAAAATCTGGCGGGTGGAAGCGCATTTTTTATCATTTCAACAGACGTCACAGCAACCCTGCAACCCCTGCAGCAACCGCAAGCAACCCTCGGGCGATGCGCCAGCCACCCCCATCAAACACTCAACTAACCCAGCAACCAAGAGCAGACGTCTGGTAGATGGGCATCGTGCAGCATCGCACGATGCTCCACCAAAACAGACAAAAACAAAATTCCAAGAGATGTCCCAGCAACTGTTGTATGACTCAAGACACATCGCAGTAAAGAGGCACTCAATTATTCAAACATAGCCCGATTCTTATCAACAAGACAGCCAAATTGTGACCAATCTCACTGTATCTATTGTGTCGGTGGAATCAGCACTTTATTCGTTTAAATTCTAACTAGTCCCTAGGGTAACAGGGAGATAGTACCGCGTAGTAATCAGTCGTGAGAGTGCGTATGCCAGGGTTAATATAACTATTTAGGGAAAAAAATGTATTTCTAACTGGGGCTGAATGGGGATGGATGGTTGGTCCCTGTTACCCTAGGGCACTCAGTAGTGTCTCTAGGCTCGCAAGAACCTTAATACTCCATCATACTTTTACCAAAGGTAAGTAATCGGATAATTACCTATTCTCACTCGCTCTAGGGACTACTTTCTTTGTAGCCCTAGTGCAACTGGGAGATCTTTAAAGCCACAAATAAACTTTTTCCCTTTTATACATTTTTATATATAAACATTTGTATTATTTTTAAATCACACAGTATTCTTTCTCTTTTGGAAGAGGATATGACGCTTTTATGGCTATTAATAGCATAAACGATACAGATCTTTTTCTCATCGTCTCTCAGAGACATAGTTTTTTTAAGAGAAATTTTTTTTTTCCCTCTTTTGTGTACAATGAAACATAATATATCATATATATATATGTTTTTATAACTTTTTAGCAACTTGCTCTTATACGAACAATAAAGCAATAAGTTTTTTCAATTTTTTTGATTAAATATACCTGAAAAAGATTTGTCTAGGAATCAATGCAGTCTCACAAGATCATTAGTTTTTTCTTCAACATTGATGAATTAGGGGTATTTACTACAACATCAAGTGCTACAAAATGCCCCTGTTGCTGCTGATTTCAATAAGATTACCATATTTATGGAAGAGCACTATGAGCAAAGAAAACTCTTAATTGAGAGCTCTACATTGAGTACTTTGAGGTTCTACATGCAAAAAAGGGACTTCCTTCTATATTGCCACACCATGGATTGATCAACTCATACCACAGATCCCTCACACCATGCCAGACTATAACAAATTGCCCGAACATCCATATTTGCATGTCAATGATACTGATACAAGAAACAGTGAAGGTCCGTTAAGGTCCTGCAATGGAGCCTGATGACTACCAACTGATGGCACAAATCAAGAAAGCAGATGCTGCTGGATATTTGAATGTGAACAACTAAGTCTCAGTAAGTGACTTCATTGAGAATTAGGTTCTAGGTAGTCAAGTTTTATGATTGATTATATGGGTACGGGAGAGATGGGGGCTTTTGGCATGTCTGCTAGCTGCCAACTACAGCCTCAATTTGGCAGGGGTTACATCCCTGTTTTCGAGTTAGAACATTAGCAGAATATTACAACTATAGAGACTAGGAGCATCAACTCAAACTGCCATCCTAGCATCGTATAGTAGGTCAGCCTACTTCAACCAGTTGGCATTGTGCTTGATCACACTTCAAGCATTTGCCTGTGCCTGTGTTTCAGTCCTGCTCCAGACTCCCCCATCTTTTTTTATTGGCGCTGTTCTGTCAACAACAGATGTTTATTTGCTACTTGTTACTTTTTTTCATTTTCAAGCAATTCTTATGAAGGGACTATTGTGTGTACAATCATCAAATTTGGCGGTACAGCCATTCTCTCACTGGGGCCAAAGTACCTTACTCCTCATTCTAATGGCAGGTGTTAAGCCGCATGGGCAGTTGGTACCATTTTTGTGTAAGTCTTTGATATTAGGGTTTCAACCCATGACCTCCCATACTTGACCACTTAGACACCGAGCTTTTTGTCAAATTTTTTACAAATGACTGAATGTAACTGGGTTTGTTCTAAGGTAAAGAAGGAAAGCCTTATGATAAAAAAGGCCACATCAGTTTAGCCTCCCCTGTGCTTTTACCACATTCCAATACAGGGGGGGGGGGGGGACTATTTTTTTGGGCATTCCAAGGGGGGGGGGGCAGCATTTTTTGGGGTATTCCAAGGGGGGGCCAATATTTTTGTTGGGGTATTCCAAGGCCCCCCCCCCCCCCAGCCATAATTAATGATCGCTCCAGAACTATGAAAGGCCAGAACTATGAAAATGAAATATCGAAACATAGAAACTACATGTTTACATGAACATGTATATATGCAAATCTCAAAACAATATGTACATGTTTATATTTGCACGTCAATTTCATCAAACCTTGCTGTTACATAGATCTGTTTAGGCCTACATAGTACGGTACTTGGAAGACTACAACTTGGAAATATCCTATAATATTATATTAATAATATATAAAGCAAGGCTATGTTGGGTTGAGTTGGGCTGATGTAGCTGTACATTTGCATTTGTTTGGGCTAATACTATAGTAATGTAGTAGAGTAATGTAATAGAGTATTAGCATTTGCAGTCTAGATGTTTATTTATAACATTGTAATAACTGCAATAACTATTAAAGGCGATGTTGAGTTTTAACCCCCATGGTGTGATTATCCATCGGCCTGATCTGTGGTCCATTCATAGATATTAGAAGTATCATTATTCGCACTGCGATTGATACCCACTGCTGAAAGCGTGACTGTCACAACATACCCTACAACTGAGTAGAACCACTTGCACTACCCACCTTGAGGCTTGACATGTGATGTCAGTCACGTCACGGCCACTAAAATTTCTAGGTTTCCCGGAAGAAAGAACATGCAAGTATAACTACGGCGACAATCGAGGAACCGAATTCGACCGGAAATATGTCAAACTGGGAACAGGTTACATATAAATTGATATTACCCCAGAAAATGTGGGTTTAACTACGCTGTATTGATATGGGGTCTTGTCGCTGTTCATTCAGGGTGGAACTGTTGCTGCTGCTGCTGCTGCTTCTGCCGTTGGTTCGACCCATCACCGCTGCTGGACTCCGTGAACCGTCAAAACAAACCATTCCATTCTACATCACAAGAAATCCAAATCCAGAAGATATTGTAAGCAGTTATACATACCCCACGTAATGGAATATCCCTCTCGTCTGTCGTCACCGCTTTAATTTGTTATCCTTAGGTCTAATGTAGTTACAGGCTATATTATCGTGGTAAAGTCATGCTCGTCGTGTCGTTTACTGATAGATAATGATTCAACAATCCGGATTGTCTACATCGCAGACGGAATGGAGGCCTAACTCTGAGAAATTTGATGAGACATTTCTGTCGCTTTTGATACATACATTTTCCCAGTTTACCATACCTTAACATATATAACGTGGACTGGTTTCAAGAATGGATCAACGATTTACAAAACTGGGGATGGGTGAGCGGAAATGACCAGTAACTTGGATGCAGGTTTGCCTATCCCGAAATAATGAAAGTGAATCAATTTGATTGAAATATGTTGAAAATAAGAGTGAAACAAATGAGTAAACTTGGGAAAACAACTTCTTTAAAACGCCAATTTGAGGTTAAATAGGTAAAAAAAAAAAACCGGATAAATGAATAAAAATGATTGAATCAAGGTTGACTATGATTTATACGTTTAGCCTACCCAGTCTTGTATGAAGTAGGCTAAATCAGATTCTTACTGTAACAAATCAACGAAAAAGGAAAATATATTGGAAATATATCAATAGCAACTAGATCTAGGCCTACCTGATAAAAACAAAAAAGTCATCATACCATGCTTCATTTTTGAAAATATTTAAAGAAAGTTTGCCAAAGCAACACCGTTTTAGGACACTAAATATCAGTGAACAGGGATATTTTAAAAGAAAGCCATGATATGCTAAATCATCTAGTATTAGACTGAATAGCATCAGATGATTTTAAGTGATTCTCATATTATAACCTTATAGAATTTGATGTGAAGAAATTAAGTACCTTCCCTTTCAGTTAAAAGTATGGAAATCACTGCTTTCTAAGAACGATCATGATTGGTAAAGATGAACCACACCCCCACTCGACGCGTTTTCTTTCAAAACTTAGGGTCTGTGTGTAATGAGGTAACATGTTCTCCACGGTTTTATCTTCAAAGATAACTACATAGTGATTCAGACGGGTATTCTTTATTGGGACTCTAGCCGAAGTTATATAAAGTGGATGACAACGGAGTGATGCCACCGGTACAATGCCTGTCTCAGCATCACGCCACTTACCTCGCCCTAGCAGATACTCGGGCTTTGTAGCAGCACACTCTCCGAACAGGATATCGGATGCGCCGCGGTTTCCAAATGCGTATTTAGTCTGATGAATTATTGACAGCAGTATATTTTGTTACATTCAGGCTGCATACACGTGTTTTTTTGTTGTATAAAACATCCCTACAACATTTGTCCTATAGTTAACCATCATTAATTTGTATTAATAATAATAGCAATGTTGTTATTATCGTTATTACGAAGAAGATTGAATTTAATCGCCCATTATCATGGTATTTCCCCCCCCCCCCCCCCCCAATAATCTGACATACAATTTCATTCTACACATAGATCTGTCTCAAACAGTCACACGTTCATATGGATAAAGAATGGTCGGCACCTCTGCTCATTAATCAGGTCAGGGATAAGAATAAAGGGCTGATTCCACCAACAGGATGGAATTGTCGTGATATATCTTAGTATATCTTGTAATATCTTACAGTGACGCGATGTGTTGTACCTCCGTTGTCGCGAAACATCTAGGCGTGCAGTGTCGGATGTATATTAATATTCTGGTGCTCCACCACCGCGACACCTGAAGACACATCCCGACAAATAGACACGCGATTATTCAATCCTAGCCCGCCTTAGCAAGATATCCAAATCGCTAATCACGATAGATCTTGTGTGTTGGTGGAATCACCACTTAAAACAATTGATAAACGATTGTGTGTGGATTTAATTGCATGAGATAATCAGGGAGAAACTGCTTTATTAACCCCAGTCTATACGACCTCATGTGACATACGGTACAATGTCTCTAGAGGTCCTGTAAAACGGAGTTACTTTGGCCCAATCAGGGTAACTTTGGCCCAAGGATCGAGCAAATAGAATGTTGATCATTGATGAATGAGCTTGAAAAAGTTTTTAAATGAATACCGTAACAACTAAAAGGTTTGGGTTACATTCAGTCTATCATTTTCTGTAACCACTTGCACCCCATAAACTTGCCATTTCTGTACCGGTAACTGTCTGAGTCTATCTATAAGATCCAAACATATCAAACACCAGTATAGATCGATCAATGAGGTATTTCGGTCTTGAGTGATTGGTCAGGGTCAGCATGCCTCTAAGACCCCCAGACACTGGCACCCTGCTCCCTATTCAATAGCACAGCGAATAGCATACAGATAGTGAAGAGATAGACTTTTCTCAGCATGCTGAAAGTGTAGGCCTATGTGACCACTCTAATCTTTTATAGGCAACATATATATATATATATATATATATATATATATATATATATATATATATATATATATATATATATATATATATATATATATATATATATATATATATATATATATATATAGATCGTGCGAGCACGCTCTAAAAACGTTTCTGTTCACCCTGTTTTTTTGTGAATTTTGAGAAAGTCCTGAAATTTTTGTCTGAAGCTCACATAGATAGCCAACCAATAGTGAAGCATTTTTAACAACAAACAAATTATAATTCCACAAGTAGGCCTATAGCATCTGAGATGTAATAATATTATTCCATGAATTATTCTTTTCACCATATCTGATTTTCTGGAAAATCTTGCTTTAGTTTTGGGATAACTTTTTACTCAAGGGGTAGCTATGTTTTCTATATAAAATATTGCTATTTTCATGTACAGTGTAACCCCGTCTAACGGACACCCCGCGTAAGCAGGAACCCCGCGTAAGCAGACACTTTTGCTCTGAACGGAACTTTTTCCGTCTATTAGATGTTTATTTGGACCCCGCGTAAGCGGTCACCTTGGACTTACACCCTACCAAATACGGCCGATCGATGTGGGGACAGCACTCGGAATTATCGAGATTAATCTGTTTTCTGGGGTATGTATGTTGGGGAGGGGGGGGGGGGGTAGACTGTCAGCATTTGGAGGCTCCAGGTAGGCGGGTGTATCGTCGTGTGTGTCTCAAATCATATAAACTTCTTTAACAAAATAATCCATTACACAATCTCATAGAGATCTCAATATTTATAAACCCTTTACCAGATGAATCTGGTTAATTTATGGGAAATACAAAAACAGTTGTGGTAACTTTTCCTAAGTTAAAGAGAGATAATACCTTCAATATATGTTAAATTTCAAATACTTAGCAAAGCCACATAGTTACTCACAAGTATTTCACAAACTGTATATGGTAAATATTCCAGATATGAGTATCTCCAAAACATTTACCTTGGATAAAAGATAACAGTATGCCGTCAATCTGATTTAAACCAAATACATCATCAATTTGAAAAATTCCCAAGGTAAACTTAAGAGCTTCAACAATTTCTGAACTGTACGATTTACAAATTTCAAGACTCATCTTTATAAATACTACAATAAACAGAATATTAATTTATAACCAATTAATAATAACACAAGGGGCAAGAGAAGGGCACCCACCAGGCCACCATTTATCATTTAGTCTGAGATTTAAGCAAAACATATTCTCTTTATTACATCACATACCAGCAGGATGACCATGGGACAAATTACCAGTCTACACACTACCTGTCATACAATTTGCTCATTTGACGTTTTTTAAAGTAAATTTGAACGAGTCAAACGATTCAATATACCTCAGACTTACATCAAGGTTATTCCAACTAACAGCACCCATATACAGAACTCCTGATTTATACTTTTAAGTAAGTGGTCTATTCACCTTAAAACTAATTGCATCACTCTGCCTGGTTCTTCTAACTCGTTTAGTCTATCAAATTAAAATCAGACTTCTTTTTAAACATGTAATTCATTAAATGCATAAACTTGTGGTCATGTAACAAAGGTGTTTTAGCATCTTTATAAAGGCCAATGATACTTGAATGAGAATCTCTTTTAAAGCATATTACCAACCCAGTATTTTGTTTAACCTGCAATTTGTTTTTTAAAATCTGATTACAACCATCTCTAAAAATGTCACCATAATAAAATAAATGGGAGCACCATGGTCTTATACAGTAACAATGCAGTTTTTTAATCAATAAATTTACGAATCTTCCTCAATATATATAACTTGATAGAAACCTTTTTAATAGTAAATTCGGTATGTTTATTAAAATTTAAGTATTGATCCAATATAAAGCCCAGATATTTAAAATGATAAACTCTCTCCAACGGCAAATCTTTCAATACTAGTTGTCTATCCTGAATTTTGGCAATTTTGTGACTCGAACCAGAGAACAAAAATTTTGTCTTCTTGACATTAACAGTTAATTTATTTTCATCAAACCAATTCACTACTAAATTTAATTCTGATTGCATAATTTCATATAATAAGTTCGCATTTTTCCCTGAAATACAGATTGCTGTGTCATCAGCATAAAGATACGTTGAAGAATTTACGAGTAATTTAGAAATGTCATTTAGATATAGAAGAAAGAAAGGCCCAAAATCGAACCTTGTGGGACCCCACAAAGAAAATCATGTTTGTCAGATAGAATACAATTACCTAATGTCTGCTGTGATCTATTCTTTAGATAATTACCTACCCATTCCAGTAAGGGCCCTCTGATGCCATAACTCTAATTTTTAATAAGAATAGCATGATTAACTGTATCAAAGGCCTTACAAAGGTCGAGATAACATACCAGAGATATTTCTCCATTATTTAAAGCATGTAATAAATTTTCAGTGATTTGAACACAATTATCTGTGGTAGAGTGCTTTTTACGAAAACCACCTTGATTCTGGTGTAACAGGTAATGGTCTTCACAATAAGTATATAATTGAAGATGAACAATCTTTTCAAGAAGTTTACCCTTGGTCGATAACTGCGAGACAGGTCTTAAATTTGTAACAGATGAAGAGTTACCCTCCCTTTTCAGAGGAATCACAGTGGCATTTTTCCAGGCACTTGGGAAGATTCCTGTCGAAAGCGACAAGTTAAACAAAAAAGTAACCCGAGAGGAATGTTACAAAGCGTCCTTTAAAAAACTAGATGAAATAACTTCAACATTAGATGCCTTAACCATCTCAATTTCTTTTATTAATTTGATAACTTCAATTTCCTTAACGTCAATAATACTTAATAAATCATTGTCCCCCTTAATACCCCTTACACAGGGTTTTACTGGATCTGATTTTTATCACTTATGATGTGCATGAACTTTTGGTCATCACTTATTCAAAATACCCTTTTTGATTGATTGCTATAGTATTGGTACCATAAAAAAGGATTCCTTTGGGTCACACAAGGTAACTTTGGCCCAAGGAAAGAAAAAGGTTGCTTCGGTTTACCTTACAAAATTCATGTTGTTTATCAATCCCTTTACAACATCAATAGAATACTTATGGGTTCATGCTTTAGGCCTATTTGAAAAAAGGATATGATAAGAGATACTTCTATTTTTCACTGGTAGGGAATGGTGAATGATATAATGTATTCCATGAATTATATATACGATACGTACATACATCAATCATTTAAGCAAAACTAAAATGAAATCAATGCAATGAAAAGATACTGATATGAATTGGAATTTTGTGAGAAAACATGAAAGTGAGGCCATAGAATGCATCTGACAGTCTGTGAGGAGGTTCAAACCACCGTCTTATTTCTGTAAATGAGGATTGTTTTATACTACTTTGTTGTTACCTACTATATAAAAAGGCACAGTTTTTACAGGATTTCCTTTGAATTGTTCTGTTACTTAAAGACAGCCCAGAGATTGAACTGCTGTGAGAATGAGATTCTCGTGTGCAGAAAAACTGAATATTTATGATCTGTCATGCTGCCCCTAGTGTTTGCTGGGAGACTGAGGCCTGTAATGCGGCCAATAGCCACCATATATCTAGATTGGCCACCACCTCTGTCTCTACTCTGTTCCAACTAACGTAGTGTAGCTCTGGCGGCCAGTGTACCAGATATCACGCCCATAAGCTCTAGCTATGAAGTCGCTAGTATAGAAGAAAAATAGATTTATAAACTGGAAAAGAAAACTAGGATTTTCAAGGAAAAGTGGAAGACTGTCATTTCTGATAAATGCTGCTATATACCTTGAGGCATTATTATTCATCAATTTACATCAAGATATATTGTAGAACTTTGATGCACTGACTTGTGAGTAACCCAACACTTCAGCGGTACTTACCATAGTTCTATGTACTTACTTTTGCTAAAATGATAAAATACATTAGTTTGTTACTTGGAATGTTTATTAAGGCTTGGTGCGGAAGAAATGCTGTCAAAGTCTTGATTTTCCATGTTTGATTATCGGAAAATAAGGGAATTCTGTCTGCCTACCCCAGCCAAAGTCACACAAAATCTGCCAATTTTCTAGGACCCCCCAGGACACTTACAACTAAAAGCTTTACTGTTTCATCTGGATGCATATTTTAAATCGTTGATGAAATAGTTTTTTAAGGCCTGGTATGATGGGAATATTGTTAAAATCTTGATTTCCCATGTGGACCCCCTGAAAATGAGGGAATTCTGACTGCCGACCCAACCCAAAGTGAGCCAAATCTGCTCAGAAACCCCCAGAACGCTATAATTTATTTCCACTGCGCCGAGGGGACGTGGTGGTCGATTGCATATCTCGATGATCTCACAGGAGCGCGGAGGCCAACCCTCGAACCCTGACCAACTCCTGCTTCTTCTCTTTTTCAATGTCTTTAATGCTTTTAGATTTGACAGTTGTTCTTCAAATGCATTGTTCACTGTAAATATGAAAAGTCCCCAAGTTTTAGAGGGAATCAGTTATGGGTAAAACTAAGCCCAGCTATTCAGAAGATAGCTGGAACTGCATGTTTCAAAAAGGCTATATCAATGCTTGACATCTATATAGATGATCTGTTTCACAAACCATTTCATCTCATTATCATTATTATTATCATCATCATCATCATCATCATTATTGTTATTATTATTATTATTATTATTATTATTATTATTATTATTATTATTATTATTATCGTACCTATAATTATTTAATATTACCTTGTTTTTACATGTCATATATCTTCTATATACCTGGTGATCTTGATGTATTGGCTGAAGATGCCCATTGGAAGAACTGTTTGTCCAGAAATGGACAATAAGCTTTAACTATAAAAAAACAAAAAAAACCACTTAATTGATTGAGTACAAATTCGTGATATCAACAATGATTTCAGCGTTATCAGTTTGAACAACACCGATTGTGGTTTTGACATTCTAGTATAAACACGATATTCTTCAATCTAATTAATTTTACGGTTTACCATAAGCAAATGCTAGCATATCTCGTTTTAGCATTGTTGTTGATTCTTGTTTAGATTATCTTTCTACCATCATTACATAACTATATATACAAGCACAGGGTGATAATATTACAGTGTAGATTGCCAACAGTCATACGTTGGGGCCTCGTCTGACTTTTAAGAATATTCTTGTTTCTTGGTTTACCTTTACAATTAACTCTTTTGAATAGTAGTTTCGCTCCTTTGTCTATACTTCCTGCAGTAGCGGGTTCCAAAGTCTGATGGCCAAGTGGACTATTGATTATGAAGCATTTCTTTTTTAGTCTAGTTAGGTATAAAGTATGTTTCTTTTGCTGCCTAGCTTGTGTTCCGATCCCTGTATTGGCTTCTCAAATTACTGTAATTTTGAACAATATGGGTCCTGATAATCCCAGCTAACAACATTTTCCCTTCTCAATCCTGGTTTCGTAAAGTCACATTTTCCAAGTAGTTCGTCCGTACCTATTGGCATCCTATTTTCGAATGATTCTACTTTTAGTCCACTTTTTATACCTCTCTACCTTTTTAATTATTTTTTCTTTAGTAAAGCCCTCCAGTAGAAATGAGCAATGATCTACGACAGCTGATATGCAGGTTCTTACTATCTTTAAAGTAGTATTCTTATTTATATATTAGTGCAATGTGAGGGTGCGCAGAGGTAGCTCACGACCACAGTGGAAAAAGGCTGTCCCGTGCTGGTTTTTATACCAGTGGTCTTTCCCGCCCTTTGTGAGTGGCGGATTTTTATTGGTTCTCATGCTAATAAGGCTCTTGGGCCTTGAGTGCGCCCGTGGTGTACGTTTCTCACGGATTTTGCCAGTCTGTGTGCCTCCCCTGTAGTGTGTCATGTGAGGTGATAATTTTTATATTGTCTAATCTTTCGGAATATTACAATTTATCATTTATAACCATCTGCAGTTTTATTCTGTCTTTTTTAACTAAGTCTGCTAGCAATTACCACTCCCAGGCAATTCATGTCTTCAAATGTTGAAATGACCTCGTTTCCCAGATAGATATTTCTTCTATTCTCCTTCTTATTTTTATTATTTATTTCCATGATAGACAAGTTTAAGTTTTCTTCATGTTGATATTTAACCTCTTAGCCACACACCAATTACTCTTCCTTTTACAATCCTTTGCACTGTGTGCTTTGCTCCCACTCGTTACTACAACTAAATCACCTGCTTACATGATAATAAAATGCCCTTGGATACACTCTGGCAGGTATATATGTATAAGAAAAACAAAAGGCCCAGTATGAAACCCTGTGGTATCCCTATTATCACCGGTCAAGATGATGAGTTTTTGTTACTGTAATTTGTATGACAAATACTGTTTTCTAAATACGCTACAAATCACTTTATTCACCTTGGCTCCACTACTGCCCCTGACAATAATAGCAAATTATGATCCCCACAGTCAGATGTCTACATAAAGTGCTATTGAAATTTTGTTTTCATTGTTGGATTTGCCCAAATAAATACAAGCAGAACAATAGCAGCAAGCAATTTACAATTCACCCAATGCCAAAATGATTTAACCACAGTTAAAAAAACTACCATACCATCAACTTTATATGAGGAATGAACCAACTGGAAAAATGCAAAACTCATCTCTGTAAATTCTAAATCTAAAAGAACATCTCTTTGTAGCAATCAAATTACTTGAAATATATGTGTTTTTATTTATGATGTTCATATACACACAGCTATATATACCCATAAAGAAGAATTCTTGAAGAGACCAATCATTTGGTATTTTAATTCAGCTTTATTGCTACACAGATCAAGCAGAATAGAATTAGATACATGCCACACAGCATAACAAATCTTTTACTCTTTCCCCATTGATATAAATGCCATCTGAATGTACAAACTGACCCCATTCTTAAAAGACACAACATCTGCCAGTTTATTTCACATTCAAACAACCTATAAAGTTCTATCTCATAATGTAAAATTTTATAGCACTCATGAACATAAACCGTCAAGTAAAAGCTCAGGATCAGATCTACATATTTTGACCAGAGCAACACTTTGTTTCTATATAATTTGCCACCTATTTACAAATATGAGAACACCAAGGGATGCATACTGTACAAAAAGTGAGGACAACTTACTTATGATACATGTCAATGTCCCTAGGTCCCTTTCTCTAGAAGACTGTCAAAGCAGCCCCCATTGCAAGCCTCTCTTCCCAGGAACCGGGAAGACCCACCATGTGACAGATCCTTACTTAGACTGCCTTTTTGTGGTTTAGGCTTTTAGTGTGGAGTAGAACATGTTTCATTAATTAGTCTTGTGGGTAGCGCCAGGGGTTATGATTATGAAAGACGTGACAATATATAAGCATAGTTAATACAGTAGATCAATTGACCACATTCACATTGTTTCACACACTGAATCCCAACCAGTATCAAATCCACCTGCGGACTGAATCTGCCGCATTATCGAGTCCACTGGCATTCCTGAGAGCCAGGGAGCTGCATGGGGAAGATGCAGTCAGGGGAAGATGTGTTGACATGCATTCCATGGTACCATTGACTGTGATCAACAGAAGAAATGTTACTTTAATCTAAATTACTCATCTTTCAACACAGAGATTTTAAGCAATATTGGTACTAATTTTCATTCAGATATCATACACAATGTAAGCATACTCTGTACCTATAATTGTAAGTATATTAATACATTCAAGAGGTTCACATGGTTAGAGGTTAGTCCTAGATTTACTCCTTAAAAGTGATCACTTCTGACCAGGGCCCTGTTTTTCAGTCACGACAATCGTTATGGGCAACATGTTTTTGCCGTCAGTGTTCGATAGACACGACACTATAGTGAACAGGCGATATGTCGTGAGTGTAAGAGGCGTAGGGCGGCCAGACGTGTTCTATAGTCACGACAATCGTGGGGTCACGTGATTGAAAATGTCACCCAAAGTGTCGTCCGTTCATGACACCTATGGACATGTCGTACAGAATGCGCAACTTCACTTCCCGTTGGAATTAAGCAATGAAATTTTAACACGAGTATGGGATACAAATAACCTATAATCGTCCTAGTTGAAGAAAATCGGCCGCACCGTTCCAAAGATATCAGCATTTGAATTTCGCCATAGCAATCGTCTGCTCTGGTGACCAGTGTAGCCCTACCCTCACTGACCCTAATTTATGCAGTGACCTCGACATTCACTGGCACTGGGAGGTGGGAGGGTACAATGGCCGCCAGAGCAGACGATTGCTATGACGAAATTCAAACGCCGATATCTTCGGAACAGTGCGGCCGATTTTCTTCATATTTGAGACGATTATAGGTTATTTGTATCCCTTACTCGTGTTAATATTTGATTGCTTAATTCGTATGGGAAGCACGGGAAATCCTCTATATACGCACAGTGATGTGTTATAGAACCTAAGACAGTTCTATACTAGTCTAAGCGGACGACACTTTTAGCGGCGATCATCAGTGGTGCACTACGATTGTGTCTATAGAACAGCGGCCATCTTGTGTCTTCCAAATTGTCGTGGAATCACTGGACGATCGTACGGTATCGTTGGCCAACGATGTCGTGACTGAAAAACAGGGCCCAGATTACAAATATACAGACAATCATGCAGGCATCTGTTTGATAATTCTAGAATGACATCAACAGAACCTTATCAATATATGTCTGAAGGCAGGCCAACAACTTCATGTATTGGACACTACTTAACTAGCTAAATTCGACCATGGCGGTCTCTAGGGACTTGCTAAACTTCCATTCTAAACCCTTTAGCTTATTCCTTTGATTGATAATGTTTGTCTTCAAAATCCAAGCTACCAAGAAAATAAGTCTAGTAGAACATACATGAAGTTCAACTTCTCAAACAAACAAACGAACCAAGAAAAGACAAAGCACCACATTCTTAACTTAGTTAAAGATTAACTACATGATTGTGGATAACCAATAGTAATAGATATATGAACCACATGACATGTGAATAACCAATAGTAATAGACATAACCCACATGGCATTTGGACAACCAATATAATAGACATACAAACCATATGACATGTGGATAACCAAGAATAATAGACATAATTCCTCTTTCAATCCCCTAGCCCCGTGATGTGAAAAAAGACATTACAGACTATATATACAGCTTTATATATGTGTTAAACAAATAATCAATATGGTATAAATAAATCCTTTTTGCCTGATGAGTTTTAGTGAGAAACAAAACCACAAATCACCTGTCCCCCTATCCTTTTCCTTTTTTTTCCTAAAATGGAAACAGACTGTTCTTAAAATGCAAAAGAAATTCTAGTTTCATCTCTGTGAAACAAGATCCATGGTGACATGGGCCTGCAGACTAGCGAGACCTGGTGCCAACACAACCTACATTTGTGAGGTACTTGATCAGCACTATCCAAGGATGCCCAAGGAATGTTCTATTACCAATACTGTATGAATTATTGAAGGTTGATGGTTCATAATCTGAAATAAGTACAGCCAATGCAAACTTATTACCATTTATCATCAAGTGTATACTACACAAAAATAATTGTCTAAAACAGGGATACCAAAGAAGTCTGGAAAGAAAACACAAAAGAAATTCAGACATTGAATCATAAAAGATTACGTTTAAGGACCTTAACAAAGATATTTATTATCCATCTTTTCCAATAAATTAAACCCAGTAATTGCCATAATAAAGGGTATAACAATAGGGACATTTTCTTTGCTCTATAGCAAAAGGGACTATTTTTCCCGTATACCATGGTTTTGAGGCCGTATACCACAAGTTTGAATCTGTATACCACAGTTATTGTATCTGACATGTTTTATACAATGGGTCATGGTTTACTGAGTCCCCATACATTTTCAATGGGGGCTTTGTATACAATGGATAATAAATTTCAAAGAACAGAAAACCCTGAAATAATCCCTTCAATAGAATCATGTGCACCTCTGTATATGTAGGAAGTTCTCAAGAGATTCCATTTAAGAGAGCATTAAACAATTCCATCAAGATAGAAATGTCGACCTTTACATATCATCAAAGATATTTTCATATAGAACCATAAATATATAACATGTACTGGGTAAAATCTACCCTACAAGTTACTTCTCACAAAATAGTTTGATGATATACAAAACAATAGATCATTAGTGACACTGAGAAACATGATCCCAAATGTGGACTACATTCAAGTGGCACCAATTTGTCAAAGGCAGAGGCAACTTGTATAGTAATGTAAAGTTCTGGCCTCAGTTAGAAACCCATGGTAATGAGGGTATCCAGTAACCTTTCTAATAGTCAAAAGCAAAGATTGTAAAAGCCAATAGGATAACATTGATTCAAGTCTGAGTTATTTCATTTTGAAATAAGCAACACCATAATCCAAGGCCACAAAGCATTACTGAAGCATGCTATCACCCGTTCACACCATTTTTATTCATAAATTTGTCAACAATCTACTACTATTTTCTAAGTAATCTCCATTGACCTCCAACTGACCAGTAACAATAAGTAGCCTCATGCATTATCATCATTTAGGTATTCTGCTTGTTTGTTTGGGTAGTTTATCGTCCGATTTTTTTTAGGTATTCTGCAAATGAAATAGTTCATTTTCAAGCAGTAAATATGTTTTTAATCAAGTTCAGGCACACACATCCCTGCAATCATAATGGAAATTTTGTTATCAGGTTCTATAGTTTTGTATAGACTGTGGAGACTGAATAGAAGATACAGAGTTAAACATACCAGGCTACTCCGTGCTCTATTGGTAGAATTTAACTCGTACAAGTACAACACACACAATGACAGAACTTTCAACACATTCAAAACACAAAAAGCTGTCATTCATGTCATAAACAAATGGTATGTCTGGGAGGTGTGTTTGTTTACCTAAGATATGCATTCTCTATAAAGGCAGTGCATCGTGGGTTTGTTGTATGCTTTCTGACAGTATTGATTCTAGTTTTAAAGAGATCACATGACACATACATGTCACAGTATGTCATAGACATGAGGGAGCGTGCAATACGGCAGAGTCGACTCTCTGGCAGAGCCGCAGTGGTGTGCCTATAACAGCTTATGTGGGGGCATAATGTTGACGTTGTTGTGTCGCAGTGTATTGTAGGTTCTACTGGGTTGGTTCTCGAATCTAGTGCACAACAACCTTTAGCAACACTGATTCTTCTATTGTTCCCTCAATGTTCTATTCCTTTTCATGTGTGTGTGCCAGGGGCTGTAATGCTGCATATTTCCTATATTTCTGGGCTACCTGAGATTCTTTGGCTGTGTCTTGCGTTTCATTTATTCAATGTAGGTAAAACCTCACTGAAAGTTTGTCATATTTGTAGTGCTCTCGAACCAATCACAATCTCTTTTTGTGACATATTGAGAAATCGCTCATTCTATGAATGTAGAAATAACCTCACTTTATCTAAATTTCTTCTATATTTTCGCTGTTTTTTGTAACCCTGACTCTGTATTTAACAAACACCTCCAAACTACAATCAAAACAGAATATTCTACTAGAGGACAAGAAAGGAAACTATGTAGGCACAGTGGGGCAGATATTCCTCAGCATTTCCTTTTTTTCATTATTTCGCCATCAACTTTCATTTTACTGTATTCATACAGGTCAATATTTTGCAGGGGACATTTTCTTAATTCCATGCATATCTATTATTTGCTCTATAAATATAAAGACACATTCCTATTTCCTCTTATACATATATATATATATATATATATATATATATATATATATATATATATATATATATATATATATATATAATGTTTATAATGTTATATATATTATACCTGATATATTATATCAGATGACTTCCAAATGGATATTTGTATCACACAACCTATGGACATTTTCCAATATTTCAAGATCAAATATCGCTAACTACTTATGTTCATTGTATATATGAGCATTAATGTTCTCATTCATTTGACTTATGTCAGTATCTGACAATATATTGAATACTTATGCTTCTGTGTTCTGTTATTTCAAGTAATTTCTATCTCCATATAAAACACATGTAAAAGTGAAGATCAATGCAAAGAATAATAATAGAAGAGCAGCAAGTGCCTTACATACAATGAGAATCAAATATCCAATTAGAAATTGGTGACTAAATACTTGAATACATCTTCACATCACAAAAAAATACTTAATTACAAATCTACGGAAATGAGCAATAACACAAGAGAATTATGTAAGAGATAACAAAATTAAAATGAACTTTCTGAAAAAAAATCAATTTCAACATATGAATATAACATAAGGTTTTACACCTAAAATAAAACATGTTTTAGACATAAATCACAGTGTATAAAATAACCATTTTACCAGACCACTCAGAACTGCAATGCAATAAATCCACATGATCAAGATATAGTACAAGAGCAAACCCGGGAAAACCGATATCTCTTAGATTAATTTATGGACTTTCATAGACAGTTATTGACAGTCATTTGTTCTTACCTTATTGAGCACAAAAGTAACTTTCTCAGTGAAAATTACTTATATCAGAGTTTTTGCTGAGAAGCACTCCTTATAACCATGTTTCTGTGTTATAGAAATGTCAAATAAATGGAACTGGCTAAATTGTTTTGTTGTAATCGAGTATGTGATAACCAAGTTGATTAAAACCATGTCTTATTGTATGTGTACATACATATATAGTACATATTTCCTTTATAGAAACAGAGCTAAGAGATATCTTTATGTAGAAATCTAATAACACACATACATATTGAAGGGCTCTACCACTAACTTGCACAATAACTAGTTTTAGAGCTAATAAGATATTTACATGTTCATCATATGGGTGATATTTAATAATAGTATAGTAACCCAGCTTACTATGTCTACGATGTAATCAGATCTATAATTTTACCAAATATAGTTAAGTTATACATGTAAATGTAACCATCCATCCAGTATGCATAAACTGGCTCAGTGAATATGAATGTCAAGGTCACCGCATGAATTAGCGCAGGCGTGCTCTGATGGTCTGGGAGATGGGAGAGTACACTGGCCACCAGAGCAGATGTTTGCTATGACGAAATTCAAACGCGAGTAACAACAGAACGGAGAGGTCGATCTTCGTCATATATATTACGATTATAGGTTCTATATATGCCTTACTCGTGTTAAAGTTTCGTCGCTTAATTCCTACGGAAAGTGAATTTCCGAATTCGGTACGACATGTCCATAATTGTCTTGGGTCTATGACACTTTCCAAGACATTTTCAGCCATGTGACCCTAAGATTTTCGTGACTATAGCACACCTCAGACCACCATAAGTGTCTTAGACTTAAGATCTTTGGCAGATCAGCTAAGATATCACGTCTATAGGACACTGCCGCCTGTAAGATGTCGTTCAGAATGGTTGTCGTGACTGAAAAACAGGGCCCTGTAATGGTTAACTGGACGTTAAATCAAACCAACCAACCAACCTTCATTATTTGGTTAAATCCAGTATTCAGTGGGAAATTGACGAGCACCTATCATTCCCTACATGGTGGCACACTGCTTCCCTCGATCATCTGGTTTTGTGGTGTTGGAGTGGCGTAGTGTATGTGGGCATGTTTGAGATGCCCCCTATAGAATCAATGGGGTACCAGTGAGTGACGCGGAGATGGGGAGGTCAGTGTCGATGTACCAACATCAATTTGCATGCCCTGTATGGTCATCAGCCGGCTGGAAATAGGTGAGATGGTGGGAGAGCTTGGGAAATTTGCAGATTTACAGGGGGCCGGCCGGCCTACCACAGCTGGTAGGGCTACATACATGTATGCCTGTGGAATGCTTGTTTGGTGGAACACGTACTACAAAGTGGGAAAATTCAGAAGTTTGTTGAATATACAACTTTGATCCACTTTGGTACCTGTGAGTGCACCCTCTCACAGTGAGGTGCTAGTACAGAATTTATCACTTATCTTTTTCACTAGCCCAAAGCCATATTAAATCTTACTGCTGAGAGTCAGGCGAAGAGCCAGAGATGAGTGTTATGAGAGGACTATTGATGGCATGGAGTGTGTAAATGCAGATTTGTCCCCATACAAAATTACACCCACGTATGATAATGAGAATTCTGAAGTCACTCGTATGCTGTATGACATGAGATTCTGGGGTGTTCTTTTTAGGAAAGACTCTATAATAGGTTTAGAATGCTGCTGTGGGCAAAACCTTAGAAGCCATATGAGATGTTATTAGTGCAAATTATATGAATAAGCACACCGAAGAAGGAGTTAATAAGTCTGAAACATGTCGGAAATTAATCCTCATGGCTGACTAATGGGTCCTGTCCGACACTGACCAAGTGAGAATATTTTTTATCAAATATATTATATGAATAAACATAGAAACAATGATCATGGTCACTAAGGCTCATGTCAGGTCAGCCTCTAAAATCTGTGAGATGTTTTGGACATTTTTTCCAGTGCCAGCAATAAAGACACCAATTTCTAGTTCAGCTACAGACACATAGCACATTGTAGATGTACTGCAGCAAGTAAGCTCTTCTATGAGTACTATACATCAAAGGGTGCCATACATCATAGTCGTGCAGTGGATTATACAGTGAGTGATCAATGAGATCACTGGTTTCACATCGCTGTTATATCCCTATGAGCTTGACAAAGGTGTACTTTCTCTTCCTGGTAGACAATCTGAAGAAGACCCTGTACGGCCAGGTGCACATGATGCATGTGAGGCATGTGTAGAAACTGGAGGACATGAAGGCAGTGCGACACCCCTCTTCCATGTACACTGTAGCACGTTCTTTCATCTCCGGTAAGATCAATGTCTGAAATTTAAAGAAAAACATTTTTAGCTTAGTCTACAAATTTACATTCAGATAACGGTACAAGATAGCACTTTTACACATATTTTCATAATCCTATCACAGGATGATGCATAACACTATATGGCACATAGTTACACCTGCTTCACTAGCCATCTGCTAGAGGGTTCACAGGAGTTTGTACAACCTGTGTCATGGCTCCACCAGTGTGCGGCAAACTTATGTGATAGTCGGAAATTTAAAAAGTGCAGTCTGCAAGGAAGGAGTGGAGTAGCTAGCATGAAGATCTATCAATATATGACATTTTTTGGCCTTACAACCCCCACATTGCAATACATATTTTTCATCAGCATGTATATCTGGGACGTCCCTAGAAAATCATACTAAACACACAAAATCCTCCTTGGGGAAATACGCCTACTTTGCATAAATCCAATTTATCACTGAAGTTTTTTTTAAGAATCAATGAATATATTCAATTTCATCATTTCAACAATATCTTTATCACTTTATGCGAGAATTAACTTCATTGATTTAATCGAAATCATGTGAATAATATAGGGAACTGGAATCAAACATTACAGTATCTATGTGGGCAGTAAGACAGGACATCTCATCACTTTAGCAATTGAACATTTCTGATGTTTTTTTCCTTAAGGCATGGGATAAAAACACCAGAGACTGTTTTATGTCTTCCATATTATACTCCAATCCAAAATAAAAATACATTCCATTTACCTCTGCTTACTGTGTATTAGGTTTCACATTCAGAGGTTATATTCTGAAAGTCCTACAACAGTTTAGTAGCGTTATGGTTTCCCATATAGAACCCCTGTTATGATTCTATACTTACTTCTTCAAAACTGTGATCCTCATCTCTATTTTTCACTCGGGCAATCATTGACTCTTTTTGCCTGATGTACTCTGCGTTGGTGGCAGAATCCAAAAACCCAAATGTCTTCTCGAACTCAAACTGGAGAATGGAATAATACATAGGATATTATTTCAAGTGTATTCTAGTGTTCATCCTCCCATGCCAGGTGATGCTTTGAGGCAACAATCCTTTCTTGGAAATCAACAAATTTGAAGGGTTAGATTGAAAAAAAAGATCAGGAAGAGATTTAGAAATTTCTTTAATAGTTTGATATTTGTAAATCATCTGGAGTGAAGAATTCATCGACAAGAAATTTGAAAATTGTGTTAATTACAACAGTAGATCAAGTCACACACTTAGTAAATTTACCCTTTACCTCTGGAGTAATGCCTAAAGCATGGAAACAAGCAAGAGTAGTACCTTTAGTCAAAAAAAGGGCTCTGAACTTTAACTAATTTAAATCCAATATCTGTATTACCTGTTATGAGTGTCCTGGGCACTCCACAATTGACACAACTACACATTTGATTAAAGATATAGTAGTTGGGAAAGACCAAAACAATACACATTGGCAACTTTTATTGATCAATCAAAAGCTTTGAAGAACGTTAATGAAAAAATTCTAAAAGAAAATTTGATAAAATTTGGTATAAGTGTGAAGTTTTTAACATGGGTAAAAATATCATCTGGTGTATAGAACATAGTTTACTGAAGTCAAGGGTTTTAAAACCCTGGTGGGAGTTATTCAATGTGGAGTGCCCCAGGGCTCTATACTTTTAAACTTATATTAATGATTTCGTTAATGCTGTAGGATCATATTATATATATATATATATATATCTGTATGCAGATGATACTGTTTTGTTTGTCAAGGGAGATGACTATAATTATATAGAACATGTTATGAGTAGAAAGGTTGGAAGTTATTAGCTTATGGTGTAAACGTAATAAGCTTCCTACTAATACAAACAGATCTATATATATGGTCTGTAGTACTTGAAGAAAATTGACGAAGGTAAATTCTGGTAATGTTAAAATAGATAACACCGTATTAGAGAGAGTCCATTACAAGAGAGTATTATAAACCAGCACTTTGAAGATTGTAATTCGCTCAGGCAATTGAATAGTCTATGTGTATATAGAAAAACTAAGAGGTATTATTTAGAGAAGAAATGTGATCTACACCTAAATGATATGCATAAAAGGAAAAATTATCATCATTTAGTCGCTATAAACAATAGAAACACAAGGCAGTTTTCTACAATGTCTGAGATAGGAAATGTACCATAAATGTGTGATTTACAGAGAAGCACTGCTATGGAACAATTTGCCTACAGACTATAGAAATACAGATATGTATTCTGCTTTTAAACTAAAGATGAAAATGTAGGTCATCCATGAACTACTACACTTGTGACATCTTACTCTTATTCCCCCTGCTATTGAGAAAGGACTTTTCTGTATCTAGTTGTAGTTATAGTATTACTGACAACTGAGCTCTCTTGCAGATAGTCTGATAAAGACTATGTTTCTTTTTGTATATATGATGGTGTCTCAACACCCATATGTTTATATCATGAAGAAGGGACTATGAAAATTTTTGTAATAGATCAATAGCTTTTGCTATTGATGAAATGGAGGTGTTTCTTACTTGAACCCATATAATGAACAGTTAAGATTAACTATGACAGTTAAGATTAACTATGTCAGTTTTTGTAATAACTGGTCTCAAGTGTTGACAACTCGCCTTATATCAAGTGATTTACTGTTGTTGTGCTGTGAGAGTAAATCACTTTTACAGGATAAATAAATAGATTTTAAAAAAAAGGACTGTAGAGGTATTGCAATTTTTTGTAAAATAACACTCTGGCACACCCATCTGATAAATCCCACCTGCTCTAAGGAGTGCGAAAAACACTGACACCCAGTGGGTTAAGTATGGGGTGCTAGTATACAATTTGCCACCAGAGTAATGATTCCTTGTTTTGTCTGTTGGTTTGATTTAAGATCCAGTCCTAGGGTTCTTTTACACCACAAGGTATCTATGTGATGAATTACAGTAAAACCTGCTTATGGGGACACCCCGCTTAAGGGGACAATTTGCTAAGAACGGACCATTTTTCCTCTATTAAGAGTTTATTTTAACCCCACTTAAGGGACCACCCCGCTTAAGGGGACGGAATGCTTCTCAACCTCGCTTAAGGGGTCACTTTGGAGGGACACACTATGAAATCTGATGAGACAGTGTGGGGCCACCCCGCTAAAGGGGACGGAATGCTTCTCAACCTCGCTTAAGGGGTCACTTTGGAGGGACACACTATGAAATCTGATGAGACAGTGTGGGGCCACCCCGCTTAAGGGGACGGAATGCTTCTCAACCTCGCTTAAGGGGTAACTTTGGAGGGACACACTATGAAATCTGATGGGACAGTGTGGGGACTACACTCCAAATTACCCCCATTGCTTGTTTATGGTATGTGTGTGTGGTGGCCAGACAGTTCTTGCAGCAAGGCGACACCCACAGATACTGAGATACCCTAGTTTGTTCCAGCAATTTAATCTGTCAAAAAACACTCCTGCAATCACACCCAACGTTTACACTCTAGGTGTGAAAGTGTTCTTTTGCGGGCCCCGGCGGCTGGGTTTTGTTGATTGTACACTAATCATCGCGTCTCTAGTGGCTCTGGGCGGCCCATGGTGAGTGTAGGGGCTTTGAAGGTGTCCTATTCAACAAGTTGTTATGGTTCTGGGGCCTGTTCAATAATCAAGGCTTGTACATAAAGATACCTTTCTATACGCCAACGAGAATAAGGGATGATTTGAGTGAGCTTTACTTAACACTTATGGCCGACCTTTGGTCAGGTAGAATAGCCTTAGCTGAACAAACTTGGGTTTTATTAAAGGATAAACCTCGTACATGTTCTCCTAATAAGCTGTCCTTTCTACTTCCCACACAACTTAGACATGCTGTGAGAATGATTGCCTTTGATACAGCAGTAAATCTGACACTGCTTGGGGTGAAAGAAAAATGGCTTTAGTGGGACTTGACCCAAAAAAGTCCCACAACCTTGGGATTAAAATTCCAGTGCTCTTAATCACTGAGATAACTTGTCATCCTCATATTTCCTTCTAACAGGCTCTAAACCATATACATATAGTAGGCAATCTCACTGTTAAGAGATGAGACAGAAATACATACTCACTCTATTAATTACTCCTCGCTTAAAGTCTTCCAAGGATCCTGAGGCATCGATGCACTTTAAGAATGGGAACGCAATTTCTTCCTGGTACGTCACACATCTGTGAGTATCGGAGGACCTGCGGCGATCCACCTAAACAACATATAAAACATACTTCAGACGACATCAGGTATTGTGTTGTGAAACAGCGAATATTCTAAACATTCGAGCTACGTTCTGGGGTTTCGTGGTGCTTCATATTCTAGATTCAGATCTGTTGTCAACTCCTTGCAATTTGGTAATTTAATCTCAGAAAGATTCAGAACTGTTAGCGGATCCATATTTGATTTGTACTGCTTGCAAAGTCGAAATGATGAATGGGATAAACATGACAAAATTATAAGTTTCCTTGCATATAATTTCTCCGTAAACATTCCCCATGAGAGGAAATATTAACCAACATATTGTTTGTCATGTTTCAGTCACTTTCCCTCAGTCGCTCACATAATCCCATAAAAACTAATTTTGGTTGTATCTACTCCACTGTCTGCTAGTTCAGATTGCTACATATAGGGGACAACACTGGTCTTTTTTTTCTCATTTCTCAGTCTACAGACAACCTCATCTTATGGTGGAATTCCATTTATACAAATCTAGCGGTGATGTTGCGATTGGCACAAGAACATGTGTTTTTTCTGAGTATTGTGTCCAATTGTGCAAGGGGAATGACAGTGGAATGACAACACATGCATTGGGGAGGTAGGTCTACAGCCACAAACGAGAGAAGGCCATTTGGAAAGAACATGCCACCATACGATCCCGATCACCACTAAATAGGTAATTACCAGAGGTCCTGAAGGGGAATTGGGGTTCTAACGAGCCCCAGGATAACATGGAAACTCCACCTTTATTTCAGCGGTTTGTTTTTTTCCATTGGTTATAAGTTTAATCAATAACTTGTGATCATAATTTTGTTTTATGTTTCTTAAACAGTTTATAATTCTGGAGGGATTTTACTCTTAAAGCATCTTAAAGGTTGTAAGGTCACTGATATGAACCCCTGTGATCTTTGCCACGTTCTGTATGTCCATTCTACAGTCTACCTACAACCTTTGCATATTTAGTATATCATAATTAAACATAACATTAAAGATGACACCCCAGGTCTGACATAATTACACCACATTATGAATGTGCTGTAAAAAGAATATTTGCACTAATCTTCCTGAGGCAGGCCACCTGTAAGCCAAAACGTGGACCATACATAATGCTATACTTAAAAAAGTATATCAACATTTTCAAAGGATGAACAGAATGGTTGTAGTGTTTTATTCAATTTAAATTTATAAAAAAAACCTTACCATTCTACCATTCTTCCACACTATGCGTTCCTTGGCATGGTGGAAGGCCTCTGCTTTCCACACCACAGTTGGCACAGTGCGCCGCACGTGGTTGTGTTCGGTGATAAACTCATTACGCTGACTCACATTCTGCACATAGGTGTCTGTGTCTGAGGCGCAGCCTTCAATCACAGCAACCAGGTAACACAGCACCAGAAACACACTGGCGCAGATCAATGTTGCGCTGTTGTAAGCAAACTTGTTCCTATCAGACAAACGTTCGGTCCGTGAGGCCTGCGCCCACCAAGCATCATACTCCTGTTTCAAGGGCACCTTGAGAAGAAGAAATTACCAATTAATTATTTTGAAATTTTCATTTGATATTCATTTCATTTTTGGTATAGGAAAATTCTTTCAGCACAACTTCAACTTAGTCTATATTGATTCCTATGTACAAAGCTCATTCTCCATTGGCTCATTAGTTTAAAGGGTGCTGACATATGCTGGGCTGGGTCAGGCATAGTCAGCCCATTGGGAGATCTGTAATATCTCACATTCGATTCATGACTGCATCCGTAATCTGTGTGCATCGACAAGAATGTCAGTGACCATAACTTATCTGACATATTGATGGGATAGGAGAAATGAGCACATTAATAGCTTCTAGGCTTTATAATTTTGGAATTGTGAAACAGGAACTAGAAGATTATCGGACAAGGCTTGATCTCGATCTGCACTGGAAGGCAGCAACCGCGTGATGAATTGCTGTCAGTCTAGCAGTTCTATTTATAGCTAAGTACCATGTGACCCCTTTTGGCCAATCAGAACGCTTAGTGTCATTGGGCTGGCAATGCATTATTGAAGTTGTAACCAAGGCATTGAACATGGGTTGACAACAGCAACTGCGTCTGTTGTCTTGTGAGATGATATTACAATTAAGTTTGAATATCTGGGCCCTGTTTTTTAGTCACGACAATCGTTAATGGCGACATCGGCCAGGCCGGAGTGTGCTATAGAGCCACGATCTTAGAACCAACGACAAATGGCGTGGTCCTACGACACCTAGAGAGCTCAAATGTATTTTTTAGTCACGACAGTCGGTGCCTAGCCAAGCGGAAAGTGTCGCGAACTATGTCGTAGGTCTAAGACCATTTTGGACATGTCGTACCAAATACGGAACTTCACTTCCCGTGGGAATTAAGCAATGAAACTTTTACACGAGTAAGGTATATATATAACCTATATGAAGAAAATCGGCCGCAGGGTTAAGAAGTTACGGCCGTTTGAATTTTGTCATAGCAAATACTGCTGTGGTGGCCAGTGTACGCTTAGCATCACGTGATCTAATTTATGCGGCGACTTTGACATCGACTGCGCTTACTTCACTCTCCCAGCAGAGATTCCGCGCGCTACACCGCGGAAGATCTGCTTGAAGAGTGCGTGTACGATATCTGATCGATAGCTCAATGTTTCATATTCAAACGCCGATAACTTCGTAACTATACGGCCGTTCTTCTTCATATTTGGTACAATTATAGGTCATATGTATCCCTTACTCGTGTTAAAATTTCATCACTTAATTCCATCGGGAAGTGGAAAAATCCTCTATATACGCACAGTGATGTGTTATAGAACCTAAGACAGTTCTATACTTATCGTCAGGGCCGACAATTTGAGCTCAGATCGTAGGCTGCAGGCTACGACACCATCTATAGCACGGCGGCCATTTTGTATCATCAAATAATGTCTTGGTCTCAAGGGACGATCTTAGGCCATCGTGGATCCACGATATCGTGACTAAAAAACAGGGCCCTGAATTATGGCTGTTTCATCTATGAGAATCTTCAGGCTTCAACCAAATGAGGCTAGAAGACTAGTCTCTATATGGGCGTGGTAACCAACTGAAGTCAGTTGATTTTTGTATTTCAGACAGTTTGGTATCTAGGATCTACAGTATCTGACTGAAGTAAAGTAAGATTGGAAATTAATTGTGTTCCCAATGTATGAGTTCTTTATTCAGGGGGTTTATAATACTCAGTATGGGATTTTGATAAAGTTTATGTGTTTATTATAGAAACATGGTACCCAGGGGTTCAAAGCAGGTCCTGTGTGGCTATAAAAGAGTGGAGTTACCACCCACTTTTGACACTTCGATTATAAGAAAACTAGAAGATGCTAGAAGAATGAGCACTTACTTGCCAGACAAGTAGAAGAATACAGACGACAACAGAAACATGGGCACCGATACTCCAGAAGGCCACACAGCACCACTTCAGAAGTGCTGGCTTCTCATGAGGCTATAAAATTTAGAATTCTTTAAGAAAAATATATTTTTATGTTCATTAGAGTGCCTACTTCTATCAAATATCACGTAGCAATAATTTTAATGACTTAGATGATGGAATGCACCTTTTGCTGTGCTTCACGACCTCAAGATCCTGTCCCTCCATTAGGAAATGTCTGAATGCAATATGTAAAGAGGATATTTTTCTTAATATGATTAAATATATCATTCTTTATGCAAAAAGAGGATTTAAACACAGACAGCAGTTATTTCATAACAATGATGTAGACTTAAGACTATGGTCCAAGATGTAAACCAATGCTACTGTTATGCACTCCAAATCACTTGTTATGTTTGTGGCATGATGTATGCTTATGTAGGTCAAAGTGTATTGCTTCAATGCAAAAAAAATAGTTAATAGTGATATAAAATAAGTGTCAAAAGCTCAATGACTTTGAATACTATGATGGAGTTCATGTGGAAGTCAAGATTATTGATCATGGACTTCATTCGATAAAATAAGATAAAAACTGTATATATATATATGTCCTCCTTACATCCAATTGGTCAATGTGTTCCCGTTGCCCTGGAGCTATTTGCATGTCTGGGAACTCTTCCAATTTCCCTAGGATGCATTGTTGTGGAGCATGTGGGTTGACAGGTACATCTGGTTGGTCTTCAATGATGACTGGAATCTCAGGGTGTGGAACTGTCTCAGGTGGTGCAGTTGGGTACTGTCCGGTGGCACTAAACCCTGGGGCACCTCCCATATTGGAGTAGGCAGGGTTCATGAGGGGATCTGTGGGTGCTGTGTTGGGCTGGCTTGTCACAGGTGGATGACTTGGGTAGTTACTGGGGGCTCCACCAGTAGGTGGGGCATATGGTTGGTAGCCACCACCCTCCACTGGCTGAGTATAGCCACCCCATGGTGGAATAGGGTATCCACCAGCTGGTGGTGGGTATGTATCACCAGGTAGGGGTGGCTTCTCAGGGTTGTTCTGCCCATAAGCATCAGTTCCAGATGGATACCCACTGTACCCTGGGGCATATGGTGTAGGTGCTTGAGGAGGAGGGTATGACCCATCAGGAGGTAAATACCTTGAGCTTGGTGGTGGCCCACCACCACCAGCCTCATCAGGGGCAGAAGGAGGGAGGCCCTGTGGTCCTGGGTAGATGGGGTGAGATGGAGGGAAGGGACTTTGAAGTGTTGTCTGGCGAGCCGAGGCCTCTAGTTGCGGGGTACTCTGGCCCACATCACCTGGGGGAGGTGGGGCATAGGGGCCAGGAGCAGCAGCCGACGACCCTTGATACAGTGATGAGTACGAAGGAGGAGGTGGACACTCATCTGTCATGCTGGTGATGTACCTGGATGATAGAAGTATTTCATTATTGATACAGATAAGGGACAATCACTATCTAACCAATACAAAAAGTAACCTCATAGGTTACCTATAAGTAATGTAGAACTGCTTGAAAAATGTAACGCTGCACCTCCAAACGAAAGACAACTGTACATGTTACTAGATATCATAAGAGGGCTTATGAACATAGACCAGATAGCACCGAAAATTCCCGCTTAAGATAGAGCTGTCAAGAGAGATATCAATCTAGCTAGACCTAGGTCAGAGAACTTCTGAAATTCACCCCCTTATATAGGCATCTTGATTTGGAATCCCCCCGCAGTAACCTGGCAGCAAACGCATTTGAAAAAGCTATATAGGAACCATGTTACCCTTAAGTTCAAAGAGTACCTAAATAGGTGAAAGAAAGTATCATAAAGACATCAAACCCCAACTCGTTTAAGGATCAATACACCATTTGTATATTTGATATAATATTGACAACAAATATCAACTCACATCTATTTACCATCACTAGCTTTAGGACCTTATTTACTACTATTCCATGGAAGAGCGAAGTGTACATTTCTAATGGCAATAAAGATTTATAATTAAAAAAAAAGCAGGAGCAGACGCAAGGAGGCTTGACTGAGACAGAAACTTTGCCAAAGTCGGGGGTTGGCTTATAACTGGGGGGTATTTTTCAGTCGAGAGGATCTCAACTTGAGATCTGCTAAGATTAATCCAAGATCCTGAGACCAACTTTGAGATCAATGGAGGAAAGTGTTTTTCAGACATTGTCTCAAGTCTACACAGCCGATCTTAGGGATCTCAACTCCAAGGATCTCAAGTTGAGATCCCTAGCCCTCAGTGTAGAGCTATCTCAAGTTCTATAGTGATCTTCCTGTGGTTTAAGTAAACCAGAGCCTCTAAATTGCCTATTGTCACCCCAAACTGTTATGTCAAGTCCCTCGTGATACCTTTTGTGAACCAATGTCAAGTTGAGACCGATCTCAAGTTGCAACCGATCTCAAAGTTGAGACCGATCTCAAGTTGAAACTGACTTTGAGCATTACAGTAGGTTCAGCACAAACTAGCTGAGTGGTGCAGTGCCTTGTTTTTATGTTGCTTATCAATTGTCTCTCATGGTCATAATAACCACAATAAAACTATGAAATTTGGAATATACGTTTGCCAGGTTATCAATACACTTTGCTCTAAATATCTTTTAATTTTGATAAGTTTTAGCACTGGATAAAAAAGTTGAGACAAGTATCAACTGATCTTAAGTTGAGACCGAAGTTGAGATCCTTTCACTTGAGATCCCTGAGATCATCTCAACTGAAAAACACCCAAAGCACCCCAAACCGACACACCCCGACATGCCTTCTGCGACACAAATTTTGGTTGTCGCAGACGTCTTTTTTTGGTTGAGCATGGTTCTACAACACAAGTCTACAGAGTGGCACCGCCATGTCTGCAACAGAACCTCCCAACACACTGCGACACAGATGTTCTCTGTCACAGTGTGTCGGAGTGTGTCGGCAGCACTATCGTAGCGTGTCGGCTCTGGTGGACGCAGGCCTTTAATTTTCTATCAAATACAGTTGGCTCAATCACATAATTTATCATGATATTCTCTTAATTTTATTTCATGAAGCAATTTACGTATACTGCGCTCTTACATTGTAAATGGAAATAACATTAGCTCCTAGTATTAAATTGCAGCAACACCCCACCCATCATTTTCAGGATTGTACGTAAACAAGTCTGTGGTTACACTTTTTAATCCCCCCCCCCCTAGCTACCCCCCCCCCCCCCCGAATTACACACACACTGACAGTGACATGTGACAAACTGACATGCAGATTCGACCCCTTAACTAAGGCTTAAGTTAAGAAAATTAGGTTCATTAGATCTGCTAATGACATGTTCGTTCACACAATTTGAGACGTGTTAGCAAACTCCAATAACCACCCACATCTGGGCTGT
Source organism: Alentia gelatinosa (assembly GCA_950022655.1). Lineage (NCBI taxonomy): Eukaryota > Metazoa > Annelida > Polychaeta > Phyllodocida > Polynoidae > Alentia > Alentia gelatinosa. The sequence goes on from OX465579.1 coordinate 110,915,463, forward strand.
GTCGTCAGAAGGACCCGCCCCTGCTACACTCTACAACGATAGCTGTCCAGTGTCCGACTTGGGGACTGCGCCACTGACAGCCGGACGGCGTCGCTGTGTCAGCCGGGCTTACCGAATGGTGCTCCCGGGAACCCACACAGACCGTACCCGGGCCCTTGGATGACTGCAAGATCGAGGGTTTGATCGCTGTGTATTTGTTGAATGATAGACGCGAAACTCACCCGATAACACGCTAAGTTGACGCACACATATATTCTACCACAGAAAGGGAGGTGTATAAGTGATGGGAAATGTAGTCCGATTCTGGGTAACGTCAGCTAGTACTATTCATGCAGGAACCAGCAAAGTATCTAGGTACCATTAATTCTCGACCCTTTGCACTCTCCCAGCAGAGATCTTGCTCTCTACTTCCTGTGACTGCTTACGGTACATATCTCTGCCCCAACCTACCTGTGTGGGCTAAAATCTGGCAGTTTGCGTTGGTTTGCGTTGCATAGTCTTACAAGATTATGGATTATCGTCTACTAGTCGTGATTACACACATCGAAACCTACAATCAATTCAGTAGTCGTGCAAAACACGCCTATCTACTACTAATTATCTTATGCCACTATGTCATGACTGCACACAACTATATCACAAATTGTTTCTCACCTCTATACTCTGTCCTCATCAACTTGTGATATCCCTGATCCTCCCTGATCAGAAAAATTGTGTAGTCGTGAACACACGCACTCACAAAAATTAACATTACAACTCTATAAAAAATACTATAGGTCGTGCCTGCACGCCAAAGATTTCATTCTTGCTTTATCTAAAGGCCTTCTTCGGCCAGATGCTCATACTTACCCAATAAGTAATTTATTACTCGCTTTGATTTATACCTCTTTAAGGTCCGCGCAGTACTTGCACCTAGGGCCCAGATCAACTTTGAATTGTATCTATTTTGTATATATCTACCCTAGTATATATTTCTTTCGTTTTGCAATGTGTGTATACTGGAGAGTGCTGCTGCGTCAGGGGGTGAGAGTGTGGAGTGGGATAATTTTTTACTACATTTTGCATGACGACAAATAAACGCAAATCCGATGGGATGGGAAAGGGCCTATATATAGCCCACCTAAATGTACAGAGCCTACCTAGTAAACTCGACCTAATCAAGTAGGCTACTATCTCAAATTAGACAACTTTGATGTATTTACCTATTCCGAATCATGGTTAAATGATAGCATACCAACGAGCTTTATTGATATTCCTGACTATAACTGCTACCGCAACGATAGATCTTGGATTGATGATGAAACAGGGTTAATCAAATCCGGAGGGGGAGTGGGGGTGTTTGTCAATGAAAAGATTATTAGCTCATCTGATGAACTTACTGATTTCAATCACAGCAACAAAAACATTGAATGTTTATGGATCAAACTACATCTCAGGGAACAATCTGACATTATTATAGGTACGATCTACAAGCCTCGAGGTGCTTCTACTATCACCTTCACTAACAAACTAACAGAAATTACCACCAACATTAAATCAACCAACAAAGCACAGGTTGTTATACTTGGTGACTTTAACATTAACTATCTAGACAAAAAATCACCTGATTTCCGTAATATAAAGTCATTCGAATCACTTTGTACTCTAAAACAACTAATAAATCAACCAACTCGATACGCCAACTTAATTGACTTAATTTTCTCAGATTCTGACAAAATATTGCAAAGTGGAGTTGGAGACCAAAGTATAAGCGACCATTTACTTATATATGTTCATATCAAGAAATCTAAAGAGGTATTTAACAAAATTAAAACTACAGGCAGATCTTACCAGAAATACTCTAAAACATTACTACACAAGCAACTAGCGGGTAAAAACTGGGACGATCTATACGAAACTACTGACCCAAACACTGCCTGGAGCATTGTCGAAGCAGAACTCAACCAATATCTTGATAAAGACTGTCCCCTACGTGAAATGTCACTCAAAAACAAGGGTACTCCTTGGATGAATGATGAACTGATCTCACTTATTAAGCGCAAAGATCAATCGCTGAAACAAGCAAAAAAAAGCAAATGAGCTGAGGACTGGGCTACGGCCCGCAGGGATAGAAACATAGTCAAAACAAATATTAGAAGAGCTAAGGCAGCTTACATTCAAGACAATATGGACAATGAACCTAAAAAATTTTGGGATAAATTGGGTGAAATCCTACCAAACAACAAAAATAATTCACCAATCAATCTAAAAGACCAAACTACGAATATCGAAGTCCCCACTGAGCAACTACCCGATTTTGTAAACGATTTTTTTGCTGATGTTGGACCTTTGCTAGCACAAAATTTTAATGAGGAATGGGATTTCTTTGGTGAATTACCAAATACTGTGAATATGGAATTTTCCCTTACAAATGTGGAGGAAGTTACCAAGCTTATTGATGAAATTAATATCAATAAATCATCTTCGCTTCCAAATATATCCGCTAGAGTACTAAAAGACTGCTTTACTGCTATCCCTGAACAAGTCACCCACATTTTTAACTGTTCTTTATCCACTGGAATCTTCCCACTAAAATGGAAAAAAGCCCAAATCATACCACTAAAAAAAAATGGCAATCAGTTTAATGTATCTAATCTTCGACCTATTTCCCTCCTACCCCTTCCTAGCAAACTCCTGGAAAAAATTGTACATCGCCAAATATCCAACTTTCTTGAGCTCCATAATATCTTAGACATCAACCAAGGTGGATTCCGTAAGGGTCACTCAACAATTTCCACAGTTGCATCTTTTACAGACAATATTTTCTCCGGCTTCAATAACAAAGAATTAACACTAGCAACCTTCATAGACCTATCCAAGGCCTTTGACACTGTATCTCACTCTATCCTACTTAAAAAATGTAAAACCTATAAACTCCATCCTAATATCATTACATGGTTAGAAGACTATTTAACACATAGAACTCATACCACAAGAGTCAATGGTATATTGTCTGGACCAAGGGGTGTTATCTGCGGGGTGCCCCAGGGCTCGATCCTGGGGCCCCTCCTGTTCTTAATTTATGTCAATGACCTACATAACGTTTTAGAACATGCCAAGACAAACTTATATGCTGATGATACTGTCATCTACTATACATCTAACAATATCCTAACAGCACCAAATTTTGTCCAAGCAGACCTCAATAACTTTTTGTATATGGGCTAGAAAGAACCAACTTACTATTAACACACAAAAAACCAAATCAATGATCTTTGGAACACGAAATACCCTAAGAAAAATCTTAATCCCCAACCAACTAATATTGAATAACGAAAGGATAAAATATGTATCGAATTTTGACTACTTAGGGATCAAATTGGACCAAAAACTAACTTACGAGATGCACAAAAAAGAAATGACCAGAAAATTTAGTCACAAAATTTTTATCTTTGCCAAGATACGCAGATACCTATCCAAATCTCAAGCTGTAACCTTATATAAAACCAAGCTCCTCCCATATGCGGAATATGGGAACACCCTAATTGAAGAATCAAACAGAAAATCGCTTGACAAACTACAAAAACTTCAAAATAAGGCATTACGTATCGCCCATAAACAACCCCTACATATAAGCACCACTCAACTACACGTAGATGCAGACATCAACTTCTTGAGCGAAAGAAGACTTTCTGCAATCAGAAAGATGGCCTACCTCAGATGTAAACATCTGGACTACTTAGAAATCCCGACCCGACCAACCAGACTACATGACGCACCTGTCATGGCTACAACACCTGTAAAGTTATGCCCGTTTAAGAGGAGCATGTTGTATAAATGTCCCTTATATTGGAACCGCCTTCCACCAGACTATAGATCCATTCCCTCATATCCCGCCTTTAAATACAAAGAGAAAGATTTCCTCAAAAATAGCCATCAACACTATTAGTTTAATAACAAAACTTCTTACATATAATCCTGTTCCCTCCAATCTCCCTTGTTTACAGCATTTATTCCCAGTATTTCACTGTATGTTTATTGCTTACAATGTCTTTTATACTGCATTTATTATTTCAGTTCCTATGTACAACTAATTTATGACTACTGTGTGAATATTGTATACTATCTTATATAATTGCATGGTACTCCTAAAATGCATATTTCTGGACTAAGGAATTGCTTGTTATATTATTCCGACTTTTCTCATTGTTTACTTATAAGCTATCTTGCATCCTTTCCGATGTATCTCTGATGAATCTACCAATACTGTTAACCAATGATTGATAAATAACAAAGAAATATGTCTATTCACTATTATGAATGCATGATGTATCCGAAACTTATTTGTTTCTCTACAACCTTGTATATACATTTTCTCTGAAAAGAGTATTTTAGCTAGTTCACTGTTGCGCCTACAGCCCATATTCGATTGTAAACCGAAGCCTGTATCACGCTGGTTATGAACGAAAACAGGCAATCTTTTTGCCTTTTCACAATCAGGATAAATAAACTGATTTAAAAAAAAAAATAGTCCCGATCACTATTTTACAGTGCAATGACAGTTGATTCCAACACTAATAGGACAGTCACTGTTGAAACGATCACTATTATAGTGATTCAATCAAAATGCTCACTATTTCAATTTTTTTTTATTCAAGAAAAGATAGTACGGTATAGGGGACAGAACCATTGTTAGTTCATGAAACAGTTACTAGGTGGCCAGCAGTATGGCAGGCCCCTTGGAGGGACAGAACATGTATCATGGCTCTTTGTTCTTACGAAATTCAACTGCCTTTCAATATTTTACCATGCTTCCCTTGATTCTCTACACCCATCCCAGAGCAGGATGAAATAATGATTAAGATCCAGGACATGATGTTTTTTTACATGGAACAGTTTATAAACATGTCAGCAAGGCTAAAGTTGTGACACTTCCCAATTATCACTCACTCCTTTTGCACCTCCTTTAGAGAAGAACATCTACTATTTCACCTCCATTAGTGAGGAACACCTACTCGGGGGGCGTCATGGCAGCCCCCACAGATCATAGGCTATATGCCGTATATATACGTAGTACAATGCTGTGTCCGCTATCACTCCACACAGACGTTGTACTTAAGATAATATTGTGGTAGTCGTCGTCGGAGCGCCAGCCAGAGTTGCCGGACAGCCGGAATTGCTCTAATGAGGTGCTATGGCAGTGTAATTATTCCAGTTATTCCGCGAGGGTGTGTGCCAGGGGACACAGACCAGCGAGATAAATAGGAAGGGACCCGTCCCAACCTTACCCGAAAAGGGGAAGATACGAAGTACGGTCGCAACGATCTGTAGTAAGTATCTCTCACCCGGGCACCCCTGTCTGCAATGGCTTTGTCAACGCAGATGGGATATTGGAACCTTGGATGGGATCTCGCGGTTTATACGTCAGCCATCTCCCTTAGGTGGGCGATGCTGGTATGTGCCGGCTAGAATTCAGGAAAGAAAGATAGATCTATTACAAGACACTGGCGCAAGTCGCTCTGTGTTGATTAACGGACTCTATCAGTCTCTCGGGTTCGCCCAGGAATGTCATGTTCCTGGAGCCTCGGCTAAGGCTGCAAATGGCGCTCAAATGAGGTGCTATGGCAGTGTAATTATTCCAGTCTCGGTAGGTAACACTGAATTTGTATGGGGTCCCATACTAAGTGATATCGAAAAGAGTGGAATATTAGGTGTAGATTTTCTCACCCTCTATGGAGGCTCTGTGGATCTACAGGATGGCACTCTCCGACTCAAATACCCTGAGTTAATGGAGGTGGAATGTAGTTGTCGACGGATTACTTCAGTGATCTCCGTTCGACAAGATGTGGGCAGCCCACCTCAGCAGATGGTTAATGTCCTGATAGCTGGGGAAGGTGATTTACCACGTGGCAATGCGCTATTTGAGCCAAATCCGGAATTGTTTTCCCTAAAAGGAATACAAGCCTGGGATACTTTGATCGGTAGTGCTAGAGAAGGATCAATTCCTATAAGTAATCATACCTCCGGGTTGATTAAATTAAAGAGTGGTGACACATTGGGCTGGGCAAACCTGGCTCATGTAGATGGCCTAGTAGACTCCGGTCCACAAGGAATCACACCTATTCCGGTAACACTGGACTTCGAGGGAATTGATTATGATGAAGTACGAGTAAGTGCTATTGAATCTGGAACGGGATACACTCCAGTTCCGGATCAACTGCATGAAACTCTGGAAGTCTTAGTTCAGTCAGCAGACGCACTAAACAGTGGGGAACGACACAAACTAAGAATACTTCTTAAGAGTATGGAGTCAATCTTTGCTCGACTGGGAGATCCTTTCGGAAGGACTGATCAGGTGGAACACACGATTGACACTGAGGGACACCGACCTTTCCGTCTTCCTTATCGACGGCTGGCCCCAGTAAAACTGGAAGCTTTAGAAGAGGAAGTGGAGAAAATGGTGAGCCAGTAATTATTCCCAGTGCGAGCCCTTGGGCCAGCCCTGTGGTAATGGTTACTAAGAAGGATGGTACCTGCCGGTTCTGTATTGACTACAGAAAGCTGAATGGTATCACCCGGAAGAATGCCTATCCAATACCTCGGATCGATGAGAGTCTTGACTCTCTAGGAGGGAACCAGTGGTTTTGTACTCTGGATCTCCAGTCCAGATATTGGCAGGTAAAGATGAACGGTGGTGACCTGCCTAAAACGGCGTTCACTGCTCATCAAGGGCTTTACGATTTCACCGTAATGCCGTTTGGCCTCTGTAATACTCCCGCGACTTTCGAATCCATGATGGACCAGATGTTGCGTGGCTTACAGTAGAAGAAGTGTTTGGTTTATCTGGACGCCATTATCATCTTCGGAAAGAATTATGTGGAATGTCTAGAAAACCTACGAGAGGTATTTGAGCGGATTAAATCCTTTGGATTGAAGCTCAAACCTCAGAAATGTAAGCTGTTTCGCAAGTCTGTGGAATACTTGGGACGGATAGTTTCCGGAGAAGGAATCCGGGCCGACCCTTCCAAGTTGGAGGTTGTAGCCAATTAGCCACGCCCCCAGAATATAAAAGACGTAAGGTCTTTCCTAGGATTTTGTTTGTATTACCGCGACTTTATCCCGGGTTTTTCTGAAATTGCACACCCAATGCAACAGTATGTAGTACTAGATAAGCCAGGGAAGCCGATAGAGATCCAGTGGACTCCGGAAGCTGAAGTTGCTTTTCTGGGACTAAAAAGAAAGTTTACGGAGACTCCCGTGTTGATGTACCCTCTGCCCCGGGGTCGGTTCATTCTTGACACTGACGCCAGTAACGAGAGTATCGGAGCGGCTTTGTCTCAAATTCAGGATGGTGTGGAAGTTCCAATAGCTTTTGCCAGCAATAGCTTGAGCAAAAGCCAACTACTGTACCACTAAGAGGGAACTCTTAGCTGTTGTGGTGTATGTAAGGAAATATTGAAACTTCCTAGCGGGTGGAGATTTCATCTTATGTACCGACCATTCTTCTCTCAAATGGCTCTTTAACTTTAAAGACGCCGAGGGAATGATTGGAAGATGGCTGGCAGCTCTTTCCGAATTCGGATTGACTAACTGCCAGATAGAGCACCGGGCTGGAAAGTCTCACATTAATACGGATTGTCTCTCAAGGAGGCCAGTGCGGAAATGTGGACGTCCAGATTACCGGGATTGTGATGAGCATAGAGCAGTAATTGCTGCCTTACACTCCCAGAAAGTGAAGACGCCCCAGAACTATCAGTGGACTCTGAAACAGATTAAGGAAAGTCAACAGGCTGACCCAGATCTGTTCCGGCTAAATAAGCTGGTAGCGAATGGGCTCCATAGACCTACAGGGCCCGAGATCTCACCTGAAAGCCAAGAATTTCGGAATCTGTGTGGTCAGTGGAAAGAATTGGAGGTCTGGGATGGAGTATTATATCGATGGAGAACTGTTCTGGTAGCTGTCGGGTTAATTACTATTATAATTACCTTAATACGTAAGAGGAGGAGGATTAGTAGCAAGTCTACACATATACGTTTAGAAGTCCTACGTAAGTGCGTAGTGACGCCTAGCGTAAGGCTTTCCTAGCTTGGTTGACTTTATCAAAACCCTAGTGCCATCTAGTGGCCACATTGGGAAACTACTGAAACATCTCACGTATTGATTACGGCACGTTGTGGCCATGAGATGAAGTACGGATTTTCTTAATTAAGTTGTAACTATGGTGTCGACACCTAGTGGTGAATGTAGGTAAAATGGACTTAGATTCGCCTCCTACGATTCGGAGGTATGGACCAACAAATGCCCGTAACTCATTGGCTAATTAGTTACGTGCATCCGCAATTCATAAATCATTTTATTATATGTGGTTCCGTGACAGAGATGGAAACTACGCCTATCTCCGTAAGTCACGTTATTCCCAAGTAATCCTACGTATTCTTAATTGTTCATTAGTTAAGTTAAGTTATTAGATTATTATTATAATCATAATTCTATTTAATTATTTAACATTGTGGGGAAGGTAAGAGCAACTCTAAAGGCTATGTGTGTGCGCAAGGCTACCAGACTCTGTACCCCTTGCGCACAACGAGGTCACCTAATGAGACCTTTAATTAAGGTGTGAAAGATCTAATGTCGATATTAAGTAAACTCTAGATACTATTAGTTTCGTGTCTTTACTATCATGGATGAGGATGAGATGAATGTATGTTTGATATTCTTTTAATCAAGGCAAACGTTTCACAGTAGAAGTACTACAAGGCATAGGTAAGAATAGCATATCAGTGGTTCAGCCTAAATATGTCAGTTCATGAGCAACGTGATGTTGGTAGACAATGTAAGAGTCTGACACCAAAGTCTCAACACGGTTAGACTTAACGAGGTGTCGGAAATGAACCACGTAATCAGTGGTGATTACAATAATTCAAAGTTCGAGTTCTTCTTAAACAATGTCCGAAGTCTTGTCACAGTCTGTGAGAACTCATACTTAGAGTTTGACAAGAGAGAATGAACCGTACTAACAGTAACTCAAAGTAATGCAAGGTATTTGCAGCATTAACTCACCAGTCTAAGTGAATGTCCGAAGTGAACTCACAAGATTCCTAAATTCACTAATAAACTTTGATCCTTCCGAATGGAGAGTTGGAGGGAAGTAGAAGTGAAGTAAATAAGTGAAGACGTTCAAATGTGAACATTAATAGTTTGAAAGATTCCTATGTAAGTCCTTTACAGAAGTTGTGTCCTTGGAGAGTCCCAATCCAAGTCACTTTCTACAATCTGAGTCCGCTAGGCAAAACGCCTTAGCTGATCCTATCAGATATAATATTACTGCAGAATCCGCGCACTTCTGCCGGTATCCGGAGCCAAGCAGAACGCGTCCGATTCGCAGGAGATGGTGGTAGAGACTGACGATATGGTCAGCTCGGGAGCAGATCGAAAATGAGCATTTTCTAAAGGATCATGGGAAATTTGGAATAGATCTCGTTTTAAGTTCACGCAGGTCCGAGACACACGTGGCTATGTTAATGCTGCGGGAATTCGGGAATACCCTGAGAGGGGACTTCCCCAGGGATCTCCAGAGGCGACCCCCAGTCGTCACAGTGACGTCAGAGGGTCTATTCCCAGAAGCGCGGTGTTCCCCAGAGGCTAGCTAGTAGTATAAGGAACATCGCTTCTGTCATGGCTATCTACTCTGAAGTATATTCAGCCTATAACGTGGCTTAGTAGATAGCCATGATTAACACCTTAACATGTAGTGTCAAATACTAACACTAAATACCGATGCATGTTGTTTAACACCAATACCCAATGCCAATACTAACACCCAACAACAGCACTCAACACTGAGTGCATAATGATAACACTCTCAATACTAACACTCAACACCGAGTGCGTAATGGCAATACTTCTAATACTAACACTCAACACCGAGTGCATAATGGCAATACTTCTAATATTAACACTCTTAAATACTAATACCTAATGATAACACTTGATACCATACAAAACACTTGTCATCATAGTTTCCTTCTTCTTGGTACTTATAAATGATACGTTACATTTCAATACTTATACGTATTACATTCTATTTTTAATACTTAATAAAACGACATTTTAATAGACTTTCATTTTCATAATTATACATTCTTTTGTGCTTAGCTTTGGTTACAGCACAGAACCACATTGCAACCGCTTAAGCATACTCTGCAATTGATGGTCCCTCGAGAACTACGTTCCGGATTAATGACCCTATGTCATGAACATAGGAGTGCAGCGCATCTAGGACGGAAAAGGACGGTTGCCGCATACGGCGTTGTTACTACTGGCCTGGAATGGGTGCAGATATCCGAAGATGGATAGCTGGCTGTTCCGTCTGTGGCAAAGTCAAACCCGGGGTAGGTCTCGGAAAGATGCCGCTACAGCAGGAACTGTTTGGAGTCAGGTTTGCCAGAATCGCTCTAGATATCATATCCGGTATCGACGAGTCAGAGGACGGGAACACCTGTATGATGGTGGTGATGGATTATTACACAAAATATGTGCAGATCTATCCCCTCAAGAATCTCAAAGCTGCCACTTTCGCGGAAGCTTTAGTGAAAAACTGAATGTTGCCTTTTGGAACTCCGAGTGTGCTACATTCCGACCAGGGACGGGAATTTGAATCTCAGATCTGGAAAGAAATGTGTAGGATACTGGAGATTAAAAAGACACATACGAATCCATATCGTCCCCAATCAGATGGTATGGTGGTAAGATTCAACCGGACATTGATCCAGTGTCTTCGGACTCTGGTCGATGAAAACTGGAAGAATTGGGATGAATTGGCACCGTTTCATTCATTCATTCCAGCACAGGGTGTTCACCCAACTTACTCGTCTTTGGCGAGGAGATAGTAATGCCCGCCGACATAGTCTATGGGGTTCCCACGGGGAATGCCCACGGATGATCCTTGTCCTATAGGTTTTGTCGAAAAACTCAGGGAGCGTTTTGTGGAAGGATACTACCTTGCAAGACAGAACCTGGTGAAAGCTGCAGAGTGGCAAAAGACTGGACATGACGTCAATCTGAAGCCACGTATGTTCCGAGTAGGAGACCGGGTTGTACGATACCACACTCGGTTGGTAAACGTCAAACTCGCTCCTAACTGGGATGGACCATTCCAAATTATTCAAGTATTGTCACAAACGACAGTAGTGATAGAGGACGAATGGTAACGAAGGCGTTACAAATCCCATGTAGCTCATTTAAGACTATGGGAGGGTAAGCGCAAAGGTTCCGGCTTTGAAGTTTCACACCCTGCTACAACGCGAGATTTGTCACTGACCGCGGACCCGACCTGTGAAACAGGGAGGTCCAGGGTTCAAAGAGCCGGGAAGCCGGGTGTCAAACCCCCGTCTACAAGGCGGAGGCAGACCCCGACAGGGAAGTCGCGGTCAAAGGTTACCGGGGTTCCGAATGATGGGTGCCCGTCAACACGACGGAAGCCGGGACAGCCACGGAAGGTTATTCCTGCCTACACTAACCTCAAAGGAAAGCTGTGGGTAGATGAGAAGCTTTTGCTACAGATCGAACTATGTATACAAAGCATGGTTCCAGAAGTAGAAAGAAGCCTACATCAGGCTTAACCCCATGCCGCAGCTCTCGACTAAAATTGAAAGCTGTGGTTAGCTACAAAGAGTAGTGGTGCCGGGGTTGTAGAAAAACACAACGAGAAGCAATGGTATGAAGTGTAGACTGTTAGGAGTCAGTGGTGTGTCGATTGAACATGAATGTTGATCTAAAGATTACCTTGAGGAAGTCGTTGTGTGCCGCAGCCCAGACGTTGCTCTAAGGGATCCCGTCGAGGACCCTCTAGAGGCTGCAGAATTGCCAAACGCACTGTCAGGTACGATCCACTCATAATAAATTGTACACAGCCTCCCACACTTCTAACGTGATACACAACGGCATAAGGAAATCCCCACGCGGTGGAGAACTCGGGTAGGAGCTCACAAAAGGGCTATCCCGGGTTTCGGAACCTGCGCTGGGAGATTGACACGCGTGAGCGAATCAGGTCAAGCGTAACGCTGACCCTTGGCTTCTTCACGCATGCGGTGTTGAGACGCTCATGTTGAGTCAGTCTCGGCACGGTTGATTGGTTCAAGGAATTGAATCTGGGTCAACTAGGAGTATAAAAGGCCCTGTTTTTCCAGTGGTCTTCACTATGTGTTCGGAGTGGTGCCTAGCACCACGAGAGTCGGGCGGTAGCAGCATGGCTGACCGTACCCCCGTTGCGGAGGGTGTGCGAGAGCTCCCCTCACCGCTGCCCGGATCCTCAGCATCGGCTTAGCGGAGGACAGACCTGGACGATGATGCTTTGCTCATCGGATCAGACGATGGTGACTTTGACCTGGAAGGGGACGGGTCCGAGGACTCCGTTCTTCTTGGGGAAACCCGAGATGAACAACCCGGACAGGGAAAAAGTCACAAGGGGAAGAATACCAAGGCGGCCCAGGCTTCTGACTCGGATGTTATAATGATGGAAGTCAGAGGTTCCGAATCGGAGCAGGAAACGCCGAGGCGAGGCCGAGCCCGCCCGCGTCGCTATGCTCTGGGGAAGATCCCTGACTCAGGAGAGTCCGGGCCTGTGGTTTCAACCCAGAGCCTGGAACAGATGTTGGCGGGGATCCCAGATCCCCAGACGCGTGCCATGGTGCAGTCAATGTACCAGAATTGGACTCCTTCCAAACCTGAGGGGGCCGAAGCTGGGACAGAGACAGCCATGGAGACTGATTCTTCAGTTGGGGGCGACTCTGTGACCACGGAGCCGTCCAGCAAGGGTGACAAACCGGTGTCAAAGCAGGCTAAGCCTGCTCCGGGGAAGTCCAAGAGTAAAACTGAGGTGTCAAAACCTAAAGATGCTTCCGGAACTGAACCGCAGCTGTCAAAACAGCAACGGAAGCAACTCCGTCGCGCCGCCCAGGAACGGGCTGAGGCGGAGTTGGCAGAAAAGGAAGGCCGGTCAGACTCGCGTGACTCGGGCAAGGGTAAAACCAAATCCCAGAAGCAAGGGAAGCCGTCGAAGGGGGCCGGGTCGAAAGGCTCGGACAAGCCCGCGGCGCAGGCCGGGCCCAAACATTCCGAACCCACACCGAGTACCTCCACGGGTGCCACGGGTGGGGACGGAGTAAAGTGTTGGGGAACAGAGATGGATAAGGCTAAACCCTTGTCCGGGTCTGAACCCGACAATGATGACGGTGATTTCCAACCTGGCGTAAAGCGGGCTGGGAAGAGAACGGTGGCTCGCCAGCTGCCGGCCTCTTTGCTAGGCAAGACTTACACTTGCCTGGAAGATCTCCATCATGGGAACCGGCACTATATACCCAATGGTGTCGGTTTAGATGGAACCTCAGACGATGAGGAATGGCTTCAGGACGAGGGCTCTCCCAACACTTGGTACGTCAAGCGAGTGGAGGGGGTTCAGAGCGTGAGTCGACTGAAGTATGACGATCACGTGAGAGACCGGATCGCATATGCGTGGCACAAGTTTGGAAACGGTGGACATGGGAGGGTCAAGACTGAGGGTCGATATGCTAGGCACCTCGTAGAGGTTCACCTAGCCGAAAGACCATGGCTTCAGTGACTCGGTAAGAAGGGCGGTTCTTGCCAGGCCGGTTGTGCCAGTTCGCGGCGATCGTGTCTTGTCCGACACATCGCCCGGGAGCACCGGACTGCTGGCGCTGCAACTAGGGAGCAGGTCATGGACCTTTGGCAGAGGTTCGATGATCTAGCTTCCGACGCTCAGAAGGGCAGACTGGAGCCTGAGACTTTTGTGAACGACGGACGGATGTTCAAGATCGGATGGAAGAAGAATCCCGGCTGGTATGGAAGTCTGATGCTGTCCGTCTTGAACCATCGGAAGATGTCACGAGAGTCGAGGACTAAGCGGTCCCATAGCCGGGAACCGCCCAAGCGTTCCTCGAAGGTTAGACGGCGGGTTAAGCAGTTGTCGTCGTCCTCGTCCAGCGAGGATGACGCTCCTGGGAAATCCGCCGGAAAACCTAAGGAGAAGTCGGCCCCTCGTAGGCACACCGTCGCTGACGTGGTGGAAGCTGCCTACCAGGCTACGCCGAGTTTGGCTGAAGGACTAAAACTCCTTTCAGCGTCAGGAGGGGGAAGCGTTCCACCTGTTTCAAAAGCAGGCGGACCCAAGGAGAAACTGTCTGGGACTCGTCCCAGTAAAAGCCTTCCGGGAGTAACCCCACTCACCACGAAGAAGGGTGCTACCCAGGCGCCCGGGAAAGTTCGGAGTGAAGAGGCCTTTCCGGCACTCCCAGCTCCAGCCGACCCGGCCCCTGAGGTGAAGAAGAAGCCTGCGACAGAGCCTCCTGCTAAGTCAAAGGTAACTTCCTCTCCATGTGCGATCTCCATTGAATATGTCCAAAGGGCAGGTCAATTGGATCCCACATTGGTAGCACGTTGGAAGGACGCGTCCGAGAGGGCGCTAAGTCCCTCCATGAGAGCCTCGTTAAGGAGCTGGTAAACCTGGCCCAGTACAAGGTACGGGAAGCCACGAAGGGCCTGGCTACGCGGTATGCAGCGGACTTAGAGGACGCGCGTATTGCGAAAACCACGGCCCAGTCGAGGTTTGCCCGGGCGGAAGCCCAGGCCCATCGCCAAGATGAACGTTGTCTTCGGCATTTGGGTATGTCGCTCTACAACATTGGAGACGACCCGCAAGCCCTTGAGGAAGCGTGGTTGGCCCAACAGCGTAGCCGTGGGAGATTCCTTCAGTTTACCTCGGAAGGACCAGACCCGAAACGCCGGCAACTCGCCGACATGTTAGGGTGGTCATCCGTGGAAGAAATCTCCATGACTGACACTGCATCCACAGCGGCCTAGCCCATGGATGTCAGTGTAGACGCTCCGCTCTCCGGGCAAAGTCGGGTCCCTACGGATCAGACTGAACCCGTACAGCCGAGACAGCCTCCTCCTGTGACGCAGACTGAGACATCGGCGGGACCTTCCCAGGTAACGCCGGTTGATCGATCCGGGGAACAGGGTGGAGCTATGGGGATGGATACCAACATCATCCCGGAATCTTTTTAGATACCGGACCGACCGCTCTCCAGTAGTTGATGTCTCAGCTTCAACCTACAACGGTGCTGAGTCCGCTGCGACCAGAGCGTCTCTACTGGCCCGTGGTAGGCCGGGAATACGCCATCTGAAGTCGGAACCAGTAGAGCCAACATCTCTTCCAGGACCGAAGTCAGATGGGTTTGGGAAGAACCCGGGTAGGGGAAATTATTTTTTCCCTACCTAGTGACTTCCATGATGATCTTCCGGAAACAATAACTTGTTTGCGGAGGATTGGCGACTTACTCCTCATATATTAACTATTACAGTTCTTATATGAGGAACACCCACTCTGGGAAATTCCTTTTCCAGAGGAGAGGGTGTATAGGGGCCTTCTGACTCGAAGCCTGCTCTTTCTCAGCAACCGCGAGGATCGCTGGGAGGGGTAGAGGGAAAGCCAGGAGTTCGCCTAGATGTTTTCATACACATCAAAAAGTGCTAGCGAGGCTAGGCCTTTTATCTTCTCAACAATGTTGTTTCTTCTTTCCTGAATGTCTTCTCTTCCACATTTTATTTTTCTCCATTCTACAATTCCACCTTTCACTTATACAACGGTATCAGTGAATTCTTGTGAACGCCAGGAAGATAGAGAGTAGACCAAGAACTGCTGGATTTGTGTTGTAATTTTTAAACGGGTTGTCCCCTAGCAGCATAATGGCTGCCTTGGTTCCCCCTTAGTAAAAACTGGGAGGGGTAATGTAGTGGGGCGGGAATCCAGCAGTGTTCGTACGTTCTACAGAAGGTGGCGCGGATATCCAATCCCTACTGTGTAGTGGTTCCGGGCAACGCCGCACACGAGAGTGGCGTGGCGGAGACCGGGATTACGTAACGCTGGGTATATATACTCAGCGTTCACAGTAGGTCGACAGGTTAGTCCTCGCGCGTCTCTTCTATGGAACAAACCCTTTGGCCCTCACTTTGCAGGCAGGTTCTCGCAACCTTCCTGGTGGTTAGGCGAGTCTTTCAGATTAGCCTCTCCAGCATTACCTGGCACTCTGTGCTAGGGTACTGTACTTGTGGGAAAGATCTTCCATATCTTTCCGGGAAGTAATATTGTTATAAACATTCCTGTTTATTAAACGTGTGTGTTGTGTTGTGTGTGACTAGGTCAGTGTAAACTCACCGAAAGCTGACCCAACCTACGTAGAGAGCGTAGGGTGGGATCCTGCCTGGAACTAGCATTCCGGATCAGGGTCATCCAACCTGCTAGATAGGCGGCAACCACCACAAACTCATATTTTGATGATAAAAGACAATTTGCTCCCTAAAATGTAGGTCAAGGTCAAGGTCACAGATGCTAAAACATATATAAAACTTTACAATTTTCATGGGAGCTTTAATCTAGTAGTCATCATTAAAAGCATAGTAAATATAAGATAATTTTAGGTATTTTTATATATTTTTATTTATTTTGCAACTTTTTGTAAAATAACATCAATTTACAGGCTGGACCCATGGGTTGCAGCGAGTAAGAAATGGGTTTTTTAAATCAGCATGATTTTCTGCTTTAGAAACGACCATCAGACTTTTCGTACTCATTTGCGACAAAATCACCCCCTCATCTCCTGGACTAAATTTATAGTTTCTGATCTCTTCTAGCAAAATTAAGAAATATGCATACATATGAATATACAAGTATGATGATTGTAGCAGAGAAGATGATAAGTGAGGTACTGTAACACCTGGCAGTGCCATGGCTGTGGAGTTGGGGCCCATCATACCAAGACTGATATGCCATGCAAGAGCTTTTCTGAGACAATGTTCAATGTAATGTTTTCAATGATCATCTTACTAAAGTTTGCAGCAAAATTGTTGGCCTATTGAGGCAGAGACTATCACAGGGTTATTGCAGGTCCTTGTATTGTCATTCCTGAGTAATCTGTAATGTCACCATAAAGGTGAATAAACCCTGATAAAAGACAGCTGCCTGAAGAACATTTAAGGTAAATGACAGTTACTGTGATGAATGTGTATTTTTATGATGTTCATCTAACAATCTCCTAAATCACCACAGTAACGTTACCCAAGAGATAATACCTTCAATTGCTTATTTGTGACCCTTATTTTGCTAGCAGATATCCTTCATCACCACAAATTGAGCAAAATGTTATTATGAGAGGGTTTTACTTAACAGTAAGGACATCCTCAGAAAACAGCAAGATCTATATTCTGCCCAGTAGTAATAATGTCTCAATAGAACACCCCCTTAGAATAGGTCTCAGAGCAGCATGTACATAATCTCCAGTGCTAACATGTCCTGACAGGCTAAGGGTTCACTTCCTGGTGGATATCTAATACTTCAACTATGCTACCAAGTTTGCAGTCATTTCTCTTAAACCATCACTAGCGGTCCATATTTCTCAAGGGCCAGATAGCTGCCTATGACAGAATTTGATTATAGAAGTTTAGAATTTGCATGCCAGAATTCAGCTGGCTTTATTTACTTCAAATCACTATATATGTGTACATACATGTGTATATGGGAAAGAATTGATTTAAGGCTATTGCTTAGGGGGGGGGGGGGTGTATATCAGGGCATTTGCCTGAGGGGATGCTTTATTTTGAGGTATTTGCCTGGGGGTGCTTTATTTTGAGGTATTTCCGAGGGGGCATTTCATTTGGAGGTATTTTCTAGGCGGGGATTCATTTTGGAGGATTGGCCAAGCAAAGCCCACACTCCCTTGCCATAATTAATGAATACTCCCTATTTGTCCATATCCATTTGATCTAATCTTAAGATTTCATAACTTTCCATGGAGTATTCCATTAGTGAGACATATTTTACTTTTTGATTCCATTAGTGAGACACATTTTACTTTTTGAATGGGTGTTGTTATTTATAAATAGATATGGAATAACCTTGACAAATTATAAAATTGAGTATTGCAATAGGTTGCACACAAGCTGCCTGAGTGGTGCAGTGCCTGCATTTTTCAGACAAATGTTTATCATTGTCTTAAAAACCAAAGGAAAACTATCAAATTATGGATATAGGTATTTCAGATTGACAGTACCCTTCGCTCAAAATATTTCCTAATTTGAATAAGTTTTAGCACCTGAAAAAATAAGTTATGACAAGTAACAACTGGTCTCTGGTTGAGACCATATGGGAGATCATCTCACTTGTGGTCCCTTGGAATCGTCACAACTGAAAACACCCAAATCATCCAAAATGGTCACAGAGCAGCCGGGTGCTGAGATACCTTAAGATTGTCACAACTGAAAAACACTTTGCCCTCCAAACAGTCTCAAGTTGCGATAATCATGACTGAAAAATAGGGCCCAGGCAGGGTTCCCACAGACTTTGTGAAATCTTTTTCCATGATTTTTCCATGACTGACTCCTGTTTTTCCAAGTTTCTTTTCCAGGCTTCGTCGACAAATAGCTGTAAACCCTGAGAGGGTAGACATGTAATAATACACAAATCTTAGTGAGTGTATTATGAGGCCAACCTTCAGTGGTTTACAGAGCCACCTGTCTACAAAATGATATTCCCCATATACAATGGATTTGAGGCCATATACCATGGATTTGATTCTGTTTAAAAATGGTTATGGTATCTGACAGCTTTTGAGCAATGGATAGCTAGTGGTTTACTGTGTGTTCATACATTTTAAATGGGTCCTTTGTATATGATGGATAATAAATGGAATGGTTACACAGATAATCAGCCTTCCATCATCCCTGCAGCTGTTCAATCCACACCACAATACAAGGCATTTCAACCAACTCGTAATGGACTTGTTACAGAAGGTGATACTCTGATAACTGCAATAAAAGAATATGGCAAATAGAGCAGAGAGTGAATTTTCCTGTATTTAACAAAAATTCAAACAAAAAATGATCTAATCTCTTCCCCATGTCAGCCAAAACTCACATAGCCAGCCAGCCAGGCTGCTGCACAGCCCAGGTGTATACATGCGAGTCTGTTGTCAACCTGGGTTTTGCATCATGACTTATGTTGAATTTCAATTACTAGAATTGTATGGGTTGTAGCTAACAAGGCATGCAAGAACATTTTTTTCTTTTTTTTTGGTGAGATTTAAATGACATATTTGGGGCTTTGCACAGCAAAGTGCACCACAATTCCTGAGCCCATCCACCCAGCATGTTTATAAACCCAGTGTATCTCACTCAATATTTAAGACATAGAGTCCAATCTTTGATTAAATGTAAATAACTTTTTTGAAATATCTTAAACCATCTGAAATTTTCTTCTACCTTGTCACATGGCTATTAGCATTAACAGAAAATGGGATTGACAAGTCATTTTAGTTTAAAAAGAATTCTTGTTTGATAACTTCAGAAATTATTTGTGGTAGTAAACATGTCTGACACGAAAAAAATGCAAAACAGAGTTATAACTGCAGGGATGTCAGCTTGGGTCAGGGAAAAAGGTGGAACTATTTTACATGTCTATTTTACATTTCTTGTCACATGGCTATTAGCATTAACAGAAAATTGGATTGACAAGTCATTTTAGTTAAAAAAGAATTCTTGTTTGATAACTTCAGAAATTATTTGTGGTAGTAAACATGTCTGACACGAAAAAAATGCAAAACAGAGTTATAACTGCAGGGATGTCAGCTTGGGTCAGGGAAAAAGGTGGAACTATTTTACATGTCTATTTTACATTTCTTGTCACATGGCTATTAGCATTAACAGAAAATTGGATTGACAAGTCATTTTAGTTAAAAAAGAATTCTTGTTTGATAACTTCAGAAATTATTTGTGGTAGTAAACATGTCTGACACGAAAAAAATGCAAAACAGAGTTATAACTGCAGGGATGTCAGCTTGGGTCAGGGAAAAAGGTGGAACTATTTTACATGTCTATTTTACATTTCTAGCCTCTCGACAACCAGGCAGAATGAGCATTGATGGGGATTTATAAGTACATTACAATAAAAGGTTTAAATTACAGTATTTCTGGATGATAATTTCTATAGTGTGGCTTTACCCTAAACCTGCAGTGACTAAATAGTGGCATACAAGTTTAATGTATTCTCCGAATAATTAAGGTGTTTTTTCAATTACCAAAGGTTTCAAGGATAAAACCTGAAATGAACAGACATAAGAAGCCATGTCTAAATGTTATCTAAAAATGAGAATTAAATAATTTGATAATTGATCGTAGTATACATGTTTCATCTTACATGGCATATTGTGTTTCAATGATTTCTGTCACATTTAAAAATTCCATGACTTTTGGCAAATCTTCAAATTCCATGACTTTTCCCTGGTTTTTCTATGACCACTTTCATTTTCCAGGTTTTCCTCTCTGTTGGAACCCTACCAGGTCATCCCAATCCGTCCTGAAACATTCATCAAATATATTTGGTGTCGCCATACTGTGTCCTAATGAGCGCAATATACCGGGTGTCATCAGAGGAGGCAGCAACGCCAGCTTTATTTGATAACAATACACGTCAATAATACGCCGCAGCTTTATCTGAGCGAAAGAGCTGTTATAGCTGCATCACATCGAGCTCTTTTCGCTGAGCGCGCGAAAACATTAAATGCGGGTGAGATGCACAACGCCGCGAAAGATCTGCTGTGAGAGTGGCGGTGGGAGAGTCTGTCAGCCAATGAAAATGCGTTAAATAGATGACGGCATACATCTGCTTCGCGAGGCAACTTAATGCGCACCAGTCCCACGCGCAGACGCCATTCATCTGTGGACAGGTAAGGAAGTGATACTCTGATTTAATTTAAGATTTTCTCCAGTATACGTGCTGTTTATCGAAATTATTATTACATATTTGCATTCTACTGTTACGATAGGCTAAAATCATATCACATTCAATCATGGATGTCTTCATTTTCATTTGTTTTTTCGGTGTTGATGGAGTAGCCGGTAGTGAATTACCCCAAGAGAGTATGAATTTCAGCACGATGCTCCATGCCCTTGCTGGGGGCTTTGTTCAACAGTGATTTATTTCGATCAAACACTGTTGTCCACAGATTATATATTCTGAATTTATGTACCATGCTCCTAATGGTCCGTACAACGAATATTGTACATGTTTCTGATTTAGTTATAATATCGTGATTCCATTCTGTTTTGGGGTTTGCAGTCGTCTTTGTTCAGGGAAGCCGGTAGCGTGACCTACATTTCGGGTGAAGCCCGGCACTATGGGTTCGCCACTAGAAACCCGCCACTATTCTTGTTAAAACATCACCCGTCTATCTAAACTCTCGCGTTTATAATTAAAAGTGTGATTATAACCAGTTCATCCGTAACACATTAGATCTAAAGTTATTAGTTTTTGAATTACTCCCCTTCTCATTCATGGTTCACGAGTACGATTTTGTCGAACGAGATTTACGGGACTTGCTTGCCAGTGAAGCCAGTTCCCACTGTCGCTTAATTAATTAGAACGTTATCACGAAAGATAATCAAATCCAAATGCTTTCTCATCGCGATGTGACCCAGGATTTTGTTATGGCATAAACGAGAACTGCTCCTCTAATGAGACTAAACCCTGCAAAGTATTACTGCTATATTTAGGCACATATGCGGTAGATGCCAAACGAGAACCTTTGTTTCACCCTCCAACCCCCAACTGTGTGGGCCAACAGTAGGGGGAACAGTCTGCCCGTACTATTATATAAGTATACCTTCCTTGCATAACGTCATATTAGTGGCATACAGATAAAGGTTTATTCAAGATAATGCGGCATTGTATGTTGGATGTTAACTTAATGGCTACCCTTACAGATTTATTTGTCTTTCTCTATGCATGAATGGCAAGTTTTCTCCTTTCAAGCCAATTCTTGTACAGTTTCACTTAATCTTTTTTGTGTTAATTAAAAGGAGAGAATGTATTGAGCCTCACTCACCCTCCCTATATCAGAGATGGCAGTCCTCCTAATTTCCAAGGAAGTCCTTCTCTTCATTTTCAGTTTATGAAATTTGTTTTTCTTGTGTAAAGCAAAGAGAATAAATTCCATCAATAAATAGTAGTTCAAACCTCTCTGTACACCCTAGTCCCAGTTCAGGGCCAATAAGCGATTTTTTTCCATGTTTTCTCAGTCTCTATGTGGCATTAAATTCCACATGAAAAATGTTTCCCCTTTTATCTCATGACATATAACAACCCCATTCCATAGCCACTAGAGATTTGTTTTTTATGTTTAATCAGTCTTTGAGGCAGTAAATCCCACATGAAAATGTTGTCTTCTTTTTTCGTGACCTCAACTGACATCCTTGTCTACGATGCACATTTAAGACGAACGATATGATGGAAGCTCTGATGTGTTTTCAAAACCACATGTATTTGATTGCTAATCTGTGAAATTCTATCTGCAGACAAAAACTAACATCACAACATACAACCATGGCAACTAGACAAACAAGAGCGCGAGTCACAAAAAAGACTCCAACGAAAGCTACACCTGCACCTGAGAAAGAAGAAGAACCTAAAGTCGTAGAAGAGATAAAAGCCGAAGTAGCTGAAAATGGAGAAGGCAAAGAAGAAGTAACGATGGAGGTAAAACCTGAAGTAGAGGGTGAAGGAGAGGAAGTTGAAGGTGAGGAAGTTGAAGGTGAGGAGCTTGGGGACGAAGAGATGGACGAAGGAGCTGAAAAAAATGAAGACGAAGAAGGTGAAGTGGCAAACACAAATTCAAAACTTGCAAGGTCCTCCTAAATGTAGACTTATATCAGTTGAGGTTTTTTATGGGGATGATAGGATAGTTGCTTGTTCCGTTCGGATGTATTAGGAGCTGAACGTAGTAAAACTGAAGAGGTCATATGTTGTTGGAGGGTCTTGCTTGTGTG
Source organism: Alentia gelatinosa (assembly GCA_950022655.1). Lineage (NCBI taxonomy): Eukaryota > Metazoa > Annelida > Polychaeta > Phyllodocida > Polynoidae > Alentia > Alentia gelatinosa. The sequence continues at coordinate 110,938,336 of OX465579.1, forward strand.
GTATCTTTCGATTTTCAAAAGGCCACCATACAATACATATAGTGACGTATCAATGTAATTCGTTTTGACAAAATAAGTCACCGTTTCCTGCTTTATTGATAAATTGCCATATGGTTTAATTGAATTTGTTCAATCTACAGAAGCCGAAGCAAAAGAAGGGGAAGAAAAAGAAGCTGAAGCAGAAGCAGAAGACAAAGAAGCCGAAACTAAGGAAACAAAAGAAGGAGAAGCAAAGGAAGAAAAGAAAGAAGAAACTGAAGAAGAAAAGAAAGCTAAAGCAGCTGCCGAGAAGAAATCGGCAGATGGTGAGAACATATTTTCATAAATAGTGATATTTTTCATGATCAGTAGTTGTCAAAAAGTGACTTACAAATAGTCAGATCATCCTTAGAATATGTGTATAATGCAGACTCGTTGACAGGCGATACATGTAGTCAGGTCAACTGAAATGACTGACGCCTTAGGGGATGGCAGTCCTTTTTGACATTTCTGTGTCTAATGTTTGTCATATAGCCAATATATTCTGGTCCCTATTTCCTCATGGTCCCATGTCATGTTAAACCACAAACAAACCCAAGGTATATACTGCCAATTATAAGCGGGAGGACGGTTGGTCTTAAGGTTATGGCTATGGCCTACCGTAGTACACCAGCTTGGTGACCTGAACACTTTTTTGCCTTTTTAGAGCTAAATAAGTACAGATAGGAATATGATTTCTGTTTTGAACAAAAGGTTTTATGATGATATGCCTTACAGTTTTAGTGTTTTTGGCATGAATTTATAATAAAAAAACATGTAGTGAATTCAGTTGAGGGGGGGGGGGGGGGCTTTTGTAGTCACAGGTCCATTTTTAAGAACTCCTTCATGGACATATTTCTGCCCCTTGAACTTGTTGAACCATAATATATCTAAACATCTGGTTGAAGATCAGGCTCACTAGTATTTTGACAGAATTTTTAAAAACAAGTAAATTGGGGGGGGGGGGGGGGGGGCTTTTTTTTAAGAACTGATTGGTAGGGTCTGGTCTCTCCCTAGACTTGCTTAAGTCTCTTATAATGGACAGGACTCTAACCACTTATTGAACAAACACCTGACAAGCCCAGTATTCAAAGACTCCCTTTCCCCCTCCCCTTTACCTCCAATTCCTGCCTACTCCTAGGGGGCTTCCCTGATATCATACTTATTAATTTTGACAACCCCTTATGAGTTTTGAATGCACCCACCTGGTAATTTGGCCTTTGAAAAGCCAATATTCATCTTAGCTCTTGTTCTGTTGAAAATGATTAAACGTTAGGAAAAGGCTAGGAATTGAAGAACCATCAGTATCAATTATTTAATTGCAAAGCATAGCAGTGCTTAAATCCGTGTTGGTCTTGGTAGTAGTCCTAGGTAACAGGACTGTCCTAATTGGTTAAGATATGGCATGAAACTATTTTATTATCCACCGAATTCATAACGTCGATAAAACACAAAGGCAGCGTGTATGTACACCCGGAGCATTCAGATATGTTTATGCTCCGGGTTGCAAAAGCGGGTGCATACGGAAAAATAGTACTAATTATATCAGTACCCCACTTGTCACGAAAAGGGGATAATAAATGAAATATAGACTGGTTTCTAGGCGAGTGTATACTCCTCGGAGTTGGCCCTACGCAATATCCTCGTATATTATTCAATCGAAGCACTTGAAAGGTTTCTTGGCACTCTCCCAGCAGATAGTTTGGTTTGTGTTACTTATGAGAAAACCTATACAAGGAGGGAATTCGAACCATGGTTGGGACGCATTGGAAAATATATACAGTCTTTAACATATCTTATTACATCTGGTGCTATGGGATGTTACAAAAATAGAGACGGTAATCCTGCCTACAATTAATATAAGCAATGGGCCGATACAATGGATTCTGCTCAACTTCGAAATATGTATCTGTTGTGGCTTCCGGTATCATATAACTTGACGATCCTTATTTTCGGTTTCCAGAAAAGAAGAAGACTTACATCCCATCTGCAGGAAAATATAACCAAGGTAAGTTGTTAATATACATGTCTTACATGCACTTTGTTCATTAGAACCCGAAGTTATTGAGATATGGGTGACTTTGTTTGAAGGTTCTGAATTTCTTTAGGACGAGATAACTCAATACTTGCTGTTATACCATGGAATTTAATTTTAACACAGAAGACGAAGCGATAAATTATCTGTACGACACATTGCTTTCTCTAGATGAGCACGTTTACATGCGGCTGAGGTCTGTCGTGGTCGGACCCCTGGAACAAGATGATCTCCAAAAAGACCTTGTGAAAGAGATGGCTAACAAGTCAGAAGAGTTCTTCTACCGCTTCCACTTCATTGAAAAGGAAGAGAAACATGTTGGGTATGTATATTTCGTTGAATAACAGAAGAACGTAAAATGTACAGGCCTGTTCTAATTCGATATCCGTTACATTAGTCCAAGAAAAGGGTAAGAAGAGAACACGTATTCCACTGCCCGTTCTGTGGTGATATAACTAGAAAGACGTTTTCATTCGGCTGTACTTGAAGTACCCGTGTTTGTTCCACTAGAACTGCAGCTATTGTTGTTTCTAAGAATGAAATTTTGAAAGAATGACGATTTTAAGTGGGGCTCATTTCTTTGTAATTTCAGACACATTGAATTCCGCTTCAAGAGCATCACTGAGGCTGACAAGATGATCGAGACGTTGAAGACTATTAAAGAAGGTGTCGTTGTTAAACGCCTTGTTGGTGGTATGAATGCTGGTGAGTATCATTTTGTCTTGCCATTACATCCCTTAAATGACTCAAATAACCTGAAAGTAACATTGTATTGACGTCATGTTTTTAGTTTTCTCAACAAATAATGAATATTCGAATGGCCGTTTATCTCCGCGATAATTTACCTTTTAACAGCTAGCAGTTTTCTACCTTTTCTGGGAAATCCATTTATTTATTTAAACATAGTAATTTCTTTTTCCTTGTGTAAAACGGATATCAATTGAACTTCATTCGTGGCAGTAAAACAGACTAAACCTCGGAGACCCTGAACCCCCCTCTGTCGTCCACACCAATGCGTTTTCTTTTTCTCGGTCTTGGTTTATGTAGCATATATTTATTTCAACTTTTTTTGCCTTATCACTCACCGCTGTGTAAATGTTATTTTCACGATGAAGTAATCCCACCATTTTCTTTTGCAGTCAAATTCGACAAGGATGTTCGTGGTATCAATGATGATCCGGAGAAAGGTAGGCCCCGCCGTAAACGATCGTCTTCACTAACCTCTTCCATCTTGCGTTTCTATTCCTTGAGAGAGAAACCTTGAGCTATTCCAAATTCAGGCGGGAGAAGTAAAGGTTATTTGAAGTAGTCCGACTTAGGAAGATCTAGAATTCTTTTCCGCTGAGAGGCATTGTGCAGAACAAGTTTAGTGAGGCACATTGTCTGTTTTTGAGAGATTAAAAGTAAGGAAGGATGATGCTGTGGCCGTTTTTCTTAGCCAGACAAGCGTCTTCATCCACGTAGACATGTCAGTTAAGCATTTGCTAAAGCTGATTAATCGGCTACATCAATGTTCAAAGCAGATATGACCATTTGGGAAACTCCTTGTTAGGGTCCCCGAAGGTCACGAGTAGCTTTTAGGATGCTCCGAATGTAGAGCTAATAATTGTTAAAATTGCATTTGCTTTCTTTGACGGAGCAAAGAAGAAACAAAATAACTCTTGCTGACTGCTTTGTTTGCTAATGTTTATGATTTAATCTGCCGCATCCGTTACTGGGTCGGTGAGCTACTGAAGAGCCGCACTTATGACACTTTTTGTAAATGCTCTTATTTCAGAAAAGTATAAGAGAATTGTTGCTGTTGGTGGAGTCCCAGAGAGTGCGACTATGGAGAAACTGCAAGAGGTGTTCCCTGATGCTCGGGTCAAATTCATTGCCCTCAAACCCGATGGAACTCCTAAATGGTAAATTACGAGACCTCGCTGCCCAACGTACACCATTGCTGGTTATCGCCATACTCTCCCCAAGCAGACACTTGCCTTACGCTCTACCAGAGTTGCTAGCGGAGTGCTGAGAAACGCGGGAGAGGACCGCCAAGCCGTTAGGGGAAACCCAGGCCTGGTCAACTTCCCAAGTGTTCTCCAGCTGTAAAAACTGATTTTAGTGTCGAGTTCTCAAACAAGCTAAACAAAAAATACAAAAAATAACGTCACCTTGGATGACTGAAAATTTTCCAGGGTCCTCCTTGAAACCCTATGGGTTGGACGGACCTATGTTGTGCCTCTACACTATTTGATATATGTAGATGTTAGTGGTCATGGGCAGATGTTTTAATATGACTGCACTAGGCTACTGGATCTACTTCATCCAGCAACAACTTGTTAGATTGGGGAGAGTTTGGGCGCGCAGCGAATATGGCAGTCCGCCTTCGTGCGGGACAAGCCAGAGTTCTGGGCTTTGTCATACATACACTTCCAGAAGTTTCTGGACAGATGGGTAAACCAAACATTACTGTCAAAACTGTTTTGATATGATTATACCAAAAAAGTACAAAACACGGTGACAGCGTCATCATTGTTCCCAATATGAATATTGTTTGGACGCATTATGGTGGATCAGTGGTTGGGACATTAAATGTATGTAATGTGCAGGTGAGGCGTGATGCTGTTAAGCTCACAAGGCCGAATCCCGGGTCCGACCCCGACGTTGCATTGCGCATACATTAGTGTAGCCCTTCCTCATTGGTTGAGCCTGTTTATTTGGCTGGTCTTGTGGCTGGCTTTAACCGCAGATTCAAAATCTGCCAGGTGAGTTGAGTCTTCCTTTGGTGTGTAACAGCCGACAGTTTAGATCTAAGCAACAGCTATGACTGACTGCAGCTGGCTCTCAACACCTATTGGACTGTCACATATAATATGTTTTATACTTACACTGAAAAACATTTCATTTAAATAAAAAGAATCAGAATAACACATCTTCAAGTCAGGAATTTGTATCCCACTACTTGATGACAAGGCTCAACCCTTTTCCGTAACAACCCAATAATTGTTATTTCACCTGACATGGGCCTCAGGCCTCACATGTTTTGTGTATCACCCCGGGTAGGAATCTCATTCAATAGCTTTGCACAGCACAGAAGTGGTATATTGAAGCGAGAACCTGCAAAGATTGCCACGTTTACATTACCCAAAAGCGTACTGGTTACTTTGGTAGCAACACGCTGTAAATTAATTCACCCCTTCCTTCCGTTTAATGTCAGCTCAGTATGGGGATATTAACTATGTTTACGTTGCTACTTAATATCTTTGCTTGGTGATCTTTGTTAGGACAGTCCCTGTAGATTTTCATACCTTGGTCTCATACCTTGTTCGACTGATCTTTTTGACGGGAGTCGCATAGTCAGGTTACTAGCCTCAAACGTATTGGTCAACCCTATACCCTCAAGCATGAGAAGACAGCCGAAACTTGCGTCATTCTAGATATAATGAGTTGTGGACCACCAGTCAACCCCTGGTTCTTTCAAAGAAGGCGGTCCGGTATCTCGTCTAGAGCATGCATGTGTACAGCAGACATTGTAGTGTTGTATTTCCTCAGTCCATCCGCAGTACAACCTTTGTTATCCCATAGCATCTACTGATGCCAAACAGCCTGTAGATGCCAGTGACATGGATGGTTATCCCTACTCGAAAACGTTTCACTTTCTTGTCTGTGATTTACTTTCCTTTCCAGCCTTTTCGTCGTTGTCTTAAGGAGCGAGAGATTTGTGGTACCCGTAAAGACGATTTTTCGATCGATTTGATTACTATTAACATTAATTCTGTAGTGTTCTATCTATATATTTATATCCATAACACTAAATGTGCGTCTTATCAGCTGGGATGTGTGTCAACCGTGTGTTTTTGGTAAGAACATGTCACAAGTATCTTTCAGATGTTTCCAAAACTTTTCGACATACGGGTGCGTATTCTACACCCCAACCCACCCTACAGACACAAATTAGAGTATGTACCAGAAGGATTTGTTACGCTTCGAAAACGTTCAATGTGATCTTCCAAATCCCAACATAACAACGCCACGAATGGTGGCTTCAAAGAGGCAGTACCTGTATGTCGTTAATTCTCTTGATGCACGTTATCCATAGACAAGTGCATGCTGTCCCACTCTCGCATCACCATACAACATGTGTCCACAAGGCTAACCCCACGTTGTGTTTACAGGTATGCTTACCTGGAACTCGAGAACGAGGAGGCCGCTAAGAAGTTCGCCGAAAGCCACAAAGAGGTTGAGTTCGAGGGAGAGAAGCTGTACTGTAGGTGCCTGAGGCCGGGCAAACCAGAGGAGGCCGACATTGACCCAGGTAAGTAAAGGGAATATAACCACCTAAGTAGCATACTTTATACAGACGAATGTTAAAAGAATTTGAAGAGACATCACGAGTTTGAGTCTGAGTTTATTTATGCCATGCATTTTGTTGGCTCCATAATTTCACGAGTCGAAGACGAGTGACATTACGGAGCCAACAAAATGTGTGGCATAAATAAGGTCAAACTCAAACGAGTGACGTCTAAATTTTATCCTACCCTATTTCCATATTTTTTCAGTATCAGAAAGTAGTGGCATAAACAACACTTTATGTCACTACCCGTGACATAAACAAATCCCATGTTAAGCCTATGGCATTTTTTTATTAGGGGTAGGATAAGACAATATATTTGTTCGGAATTGGGCTTTCTTTGTGGTAAATGTTTACTGGAAGATGTGATGGTTTAAACCTTTTAAGTACAACCTCCTCGCTGAATATAATTTTGAGTAAGTTTCCTTTTTTACTTTCAGACCATGTTATGTCTGATGAAGAGCGCAGGAAGTTGCAGGCACGTATTAACACCATGAAGTACAAGCTGAACGGTGGCGCTTCCCTGAGGCCACTAGACGTCCAGAGACTCAGACGGGTGCGTATTTAACTATATCCTCATTCTGCTTGTATATTTGAATGTTTTTGGCAACCTTCCTTCATGCTATTCCATGTACCGATAAGGCTATCTGAGCAAATTTATAGTTGCACATGGAATATAATCTCGAATAGACATGCAGGCGGATATAATCGTGAAAAATAAATGAATTTTACTTTTCTCTTTTCATAGCGAGTGAGTCAGCTACAGAGCCTCCTCCGTGCGAACCAGAAGCGCAAGGGACAAGCTGGCGAACCAGCCGAGGGTGTAGCACCAGCTGCCAATAAGACGCCAAACAAAACCCCACAGACGTAAGTGTTAATATAAACCTTTTTTGCGCTATTCTCTTCATACACTAATGTAATCTTCTTTTTCAATCAACATTTTGTTCAGAATAGATTTGTTGATTTTAAATCTGTTGAAATGTGAGTTTCTCTTAAAAGGAAGTTTTCCCGTTTCAGGAGTGCCCCAGTTGCAAACCGTCGCGGAGGTATGCGCGGTGGTCGCGGTGGAAACATGCGTGGAGGCCGAGGTGGAAACCAAGTTGGCGCTATGCGTGGTGGTCGCTTCGGCCCTGGTGGCCCCAACCGTAACATGGGTGGTGGTCCCAACCGCAACATGGGTGGTGGTCCCGGTTTCCATGGCAATATGCAAGGTATGCAAAACCCAATGGGTTCTCCCAGACAGCAGGGCTTCTACGGCGGTGGTGGCCGCGGCCGCTCTCCAGGTGCCAACCAGGGACAGGGGGGACAACAACAACAGGGCGGCGGCAGACAAGGCAACAACATGTACAACAACCCACGACAGACTGCCAATGCTGTCAACATGTTGGTTGGTCTGACCAACTTGCTCAGGTAATTAGTAAATTGTCATTGATCGCAGTTTCACCATTTGTGTACCTTGAACAAGCTCGAGATTGATGTGCTAAAGTACAATTGAGCTGATTGAAACTCGAAAAGGATTTCCGAAATTCCATATGCATCGGCAAAAGTCGCAGTATTAGGATATATAGCCATTCTTTTGGGATCCCTGCGTGTACAAAGTAGAATGTTCTTTAAGTAGAAGAATCTAACCTGTTCTCTTTCCTCAACAGCCAAGCACGTAACCAAGGTGGTAGCCAAGGTGGAAGCCAAGGTGGAAGCCAAGGTGGAAGCCAAGGTGGAAGCCAGAGAGGCAGTGGTAACCAAGGTCACAACCAGGGTGGAAACTACAGTGGAAATAATGGTGGATTCAACAATGGAAACTACGGTGGCGGCAGCAGCCGTGGTTTTAACCAAGGCAACGGATTCAACCAGGGCGGCGGCGGCGGTGGCGGCGGCGGCAGCGGCGGCTTCGGAAACCAGGGTGGAAACTACGGAGGAAACCAGGGTGGAAACTTCAGTGGAAACCAAGGGGGAGGCTTTGGTGGAAACTTCAACAATAGGAAGAGGCCATTTGCAGGTATGTCTTCAACCTTTAGAACAATTAGTCAGTACATAGCGAGGTATCTTGTAATTTGTCATGAACTAGTTTGATGATACTTAGGGGCACCCCGATTGCTGAATACCTGGTTTATTTGTCAAATTTAATGGGAGTAGATCGCTTGTCTCTAAAAAAAATATTGGGCTGAATGCTGACTTAATGAAGAAGAAGAAGAAAAAAAAGAAGAGACATGCGATGGAAGAGCGTTACGTAATCGGAGTGCACCCATGTTATCAACTGCATGTTATAATCTTGGCTCCAAGATCATTTTCAACAAGGTTGCTGTACTTGTAAAATATTACTCAAGAGTTGGGACCGTTTACTTAAAATATTAATTTAAGTACTTACACAAAAAATAACTGCAACGGTTAAACTTGAATATGGGTGTACAACCTGTCACATTTTTTATTTTGGGATAAAAAAAATAAAAGCACATTTGATTTTGTTAGCACCATTCTTGAAATTTTGAAGTTTCTTCAATACACAAGAAAAATTGGCCACCTGACAGGTTTCCTCATTGTACACTCGTGATATCCATCCACATTGTATGCTCTGGCTCTGTTTGTTCAGGCGGCCAAGGTCAAGGCCAAGGTCAAGGCCAGACCCAAGGTCGGAACAAGCAACGCCGCCGCAGCAACCGTGGTGGCAGGTTTTAGAGCAGAGACTAAGGTAGGCACCAGCATATGCGGCTTGGAGAGAAAAATGTCATGTGAAAGGGGTATAGCTTGCAAAGCTATCATTTTAGGGTTATCAAATAATTTTTATAAAATTTGGAAGAAAGGGGGTGAAATCGTGGAAAATTGAAATGCTTTTTTTGGTTCTTCTCTCCAAGTTGGTTCTATTGGAATGCAAGGAGGAAAAACCTTGCTGAAAGTGCCACATCTCTGCTATACATAGCCACTTCTTTCCAGTACAAGAATCCGAATATGGGCTCAAAATTTTAAGAAACAAATGTTTTATTGGTTCTTTATGGGGGGGAAATGTAGGTCCTATGCTTTTGACGTTCTTTTATTTGCTGTTGGAGAGCATGTGTGTGCATTACGTGGTGTTAATTGTTTTCACGCTTTTTGTGGTGTTTGGTGTTAGGTAACAAGTTGATTTTCCTTAACTTTTGACAGGCTTTTGCCATTTTTATCTAGCTTTTCTTTTGTACTATGTTTTTCATAATTTGTTACTAGAATTTTCTGTTTGGTCGAAGAGTATTGAATTGATATTTACTTATACAGGAGTATCACTGTATGTGCATAAGGTCATATATTTATACTTTTAAGAGCATATAAGGATACTGAATATAACTTATGCATCTATGACTTGAATTAAATTCCTTTTACAATTTCTGTTGCTACAGGAAACCGGCGCGGACAGGGACCGCCAAACAAACAGGGACGGCGCTTTAGTGGACCCTGGAACTAAATTACACAGAGGACCATTTGGTGCCCTGGGGCCTCCCACTCTTACTTAGACTGCCAGACAACCCTGACATGGGAGTTACCCCTGGTCACTAGTCCTGTACAGCCTCACATACGACCCCACGTCATCGTCTTTATATCCCTAGGACATTGTATATTTCATGGGTCGTGGACTTAATAGTTGTGATGTCTACCCGTTTCGTTGAGCGATGTGTGGTGTGCATCACAACAATTCACACAAAAACCGGTCGGCGCGCCAGACATTCCCAATGATGGAAGATGGTTTTCCTTTTGGTGCATTTATTTAGCCTCATTTTATCGTCAGAAATACAGAGGATGGCTGACTGAGCAGTGATGGCTTAGTCATCGTCCAAAGATAAATTATTGTTCATTCTACGTTTTCTAGTTGAGAATTCTTTTTATACGTATGTATGTGTGGTGACTTATCAAAGAAAATGTATTATTACCCCACGTCATGATTTTGTGTATAGATGAGAGCAGAGCTCCGTTAGTTCGGCGAAGGTAGTCCTACAAGTCACTCTGCAGTTGCTGTTTGTCTGTCCCTAATTTGTCCTCCAAGTGATTTCTAATTTACATGGAAATCCTCATGACTAGGCTACCTGATCAGAACTAATGGAGCGATTGTTCGCTTGCCCCGTGTATTATTGTAGAGCGATATGGATTTTATGGCAAGAATCTCTCCATGTCAGCCCACCCGAAATGTCAAACCGTCGTGATTGTACTCTCGTTGGTTATTTAAGAAATAAAAACTAAAAAAAGAGAATTTCAAGAGTCCTTGGTTTATCGCTGTATAGTACAGGGATTCCAGTTTGTAGGATTTTGCCTACATGTAGGATTTTCATTCGAGTCTAAAACATGTATGGAAACTTCAGGAAATTGTATATGTTTTTAGAACAATATGGACTCCAACTTATCTAAATCTTATATAAACCTCATTTGTAATCTTTCAAAATTATTAATTCAGCTACCCCTAGTGCACTCAGTTAGAAAGCCTTTGAATCCCTCTGCCCCAACCTCGAGTTGTAGGAAGGTAGGATTCCTGTAGGAAATGCTCATACGGACAAGGGCAAACTAGAATGCTGACATGATTGGCTTAAAAGATGTTATGTGAGAATAGAGTTATGGAAGCCTTTCCAAGTGTAAAAAAAATCAGAGGAATGCCTTATGAACTTGTAATGATATTTTGCAGAATGCAGGACTGATAATGTGTTGTAATGTATTATAAATGGTTATTTTTGAATAGTTCCCCATTTAGTGCAGAACTACACATAGACCCACTCTCAGAGCAGATATCCAGATATCATATACTGCCAGTCTATATCCAAGAATCTGCTAGGAGAGTAATGGGGATTCCCCATACACCATGTGCGTTTTAGGTGATACATAGACTGGCCTCAGTCCCCATGTAGGATTTTTTCGTCACCCCAACTGGCATCCCTGATAGTAGTATTCACTGTGGCCCGATTTTGTTAAATATTGTAGAAAGATTTTAAAAGTCCCTGATTACACTTGAAATGCACAGTGGAACAACTCCTTTGAAGGCAGTTGTTCCGACAGTAGACTGAAAATGGCCAAAGTGCAACATTTTAGAGACTAGTAACCAAACGCTCGAAGGCTTTAAGTGGGAGATGAGAATTGGCAATTATTTACATCATCTCATTTAATCTTGCTGTAATATGGACCTGGACGTTGTTGCAGCGTGAAATATCGATCGACCAACCTAACTGCGACTTCGCAAAAAATGATATAAGCGGACACGCTGTTGTGGAGGGCAAAGATACATTTCAATACTCGATTCCTGTTTCTATGAAGTGAAGTCATGTCTACTCTTGAGTGTAATGACTGCAGGAATACCAGTTTTCCGGGAATTTCTGGTTTTCCTAAAAGTCTGAAAACGTTCTGTAAAACTCAAGCTGGATAGTAAGAGCGCCCGCCGCCGACCCCGGACACCCGTTCCTGGCCGCGGGTAGTACAAGGCCGGCCGCTATCACTCAGCGACCGACCGCTACCGCCCCGTGGCTGGCTGCTACCACTGTTAACACCCGTCCTCAACCCCGGCGGTGGTCCTAAGGGCCTTGCAGCTTCCGGGAGTCTCCCGGAAAGTACACTGTTAAAGGGATAACTGCCATAGGCGCACCTAAGGTAGTGATTGTAGACAAATAAGCTGCGGACATTTCCGTGGTTTTTTTTTCTTTTAAACTAACTGCCAGATTAGGAACGTAGGGTATGGCAGTACATCCATAACATCTTGGTAAATGTGTACAGATTATATAGACAATTAACATCGATTCCCCTGTATATTTTTACCACGGCAAGTTCTCTGATAATTACCTATATGTCCAGAAAGTTCCATAAGTCAGAAACTTATAGTACGCTATTTTACTCACTACTACAATCGTACCCTGCATATAATTATGTTATAAAACTAACATTAATTCATAATGAATAACTCGAGCTAGAAGATAAAAGTAACATAATATATATATAATTCTGGCATTTCCTATGTAATTATCACAACCTTCAATGGGGCAACGGAATTAGACATCACGAAATATATCTAGAATGCAATTTTGGTATCCTTAAAGAAAGAAACTTGATATAAGGGTAGCAAGTAAGAGTCATTGTACTACGGACTGATAATTTGCCTTGAATTAGAGCAGGCTCACCATATACCTGGAGAAATGCGACTTGTATTAATAATCCTACTTGAATTTCAGAAATATTGTTACAAACAAAGGGCCACCCATTAAGTACGTACGCACTGAGGGGGGTGTGGGGAGTAAACAATTTCAGAAATTCTGCGTACATACTTTATGGATGGCCCCAAGCTCCATGTTCTAAGTGAGGCTGAGCTTCAAACAGATATTCAATGTTCTTATAAGGATATAAGTATAAGGCATGTGCCAATAAGCTTGGAGAGTGATATGAAGTACAGAGTTCATACAGAGTTTAACCTACATGACACTTTCTAGGATGTAAGTAACTGTCAGTGCCACTTATGGAGATGGTAAATGTTACACCAATGCTGTAAACCAATATTGAGTAAACTTCTGTTCAAGTATACCCATTTCACCAAAAATTCTCCCCACTTTAAACAAATACTTGAATATAGAATCTCCCTAGAAAATTCCACTTTCTAGCATCTATTGTTTATTTACCCTTTTTCAAATGAGGCATATCATATCATGATATCACTGTTTTTTATTCTCTTTCAAATGATGCACATTATATTATGATTCAACCAGTTTATGGGGTAGAAATATGTTCCATGAAGGAGTTCTTAAAAATGGACCTGTGACTAAAGAAGTCCCCCCCCCCCCCCCCCAACTGAAATCACTTTGTTTTTTAAAAATCCATGCTAGAATACTAAATATTAGAACTGTAAGGCATTGTACCACCATAAAACCTTTCCAAAACAGAAATTATTTCCTATCTGTACTTAGTTAGCTATAAAAAGCAAAAATGTAGTCCGGTCTCCCAAGTGACTACAAGCATGTGTACTACAGTAGCCTATAGCCATAACCTAAAGACCAACCGTCCACCTGCTAATAACATTGAATGTAAACAATACACTTCGAGACATAATTTGAACTATCATGAGAATCAATTCATATACCTCTTTATTCTATCATTATGAACATTAATATGTGTAGGGTAATGTTGACACCTCCATGACCATATATACATGTATGTCCTCGCGGTCTTGAACATTCAATTAGTGTTTCTTTTTTTCCAACTCGAAGAAGGTAAATCGCACCAGAGCCTCATTGCCCTTTTTTATCAAAGTGGAATGTAAAATAGTCATTAAAACAAATACAATATCTGAGAAAATATAATCAAAATCTTGCAGATTGGGAACGTAGGGCATGGCAGTATACCCATAACATCTTGGACAGATTAATTCTGCGCAAGTTTGGGAAGCATCATATACAGTGTGGCTTTCTACCTTAATGCGGTGGGATGCAAAAACTCTCCTCCTACCGAAAAACTGAAACATAACTCAACGATACATAATAATCCATCGTGCCTAATTACCGTACACTGAAAGACATTCGTCTTGCATTACAAAATATCAAATACCCATTTTGCGAAAAATCACAAGCACCTCACTTGATATTGTAATCTAACTTTGATTTATTATGATACTTTGGGATAGTGCCTAAAATATTTGTAAAAACGTCAAAAACTTACAGCCTATGTTAGATGGTCTTTATAAAAGTTGTGAATATTCAAGACGTAAACCGAAATTGAAATGCGAAATTTATGGAAACGCATTTTTCTATTCTCACAGACGATAAAAATATGAAAATGTGATGAACTATGTGATTATAAAATACTTCATAAGACAATATTGATTTTAAGTACTCTGAGAATACACAAACGTTATTAACACGATTTTGTTCTGTGGGGTCGATTCTTCTGCGTAGTTGGCGCGCAGTAATATCCGTGCGAATGCAAGGATATTGCCTAGTCTAAGTTATCTGGGAATACAATAATTCATATAATTATACTTTGTACTTTTCTCATTTCCACCAGCCATTTTGTCTATGGCTGAGAACAATACTGCAAAGAGCAATTAAGTAGTACGTTTCTTGGGATCTGATATGTTATATTAATCTTAATATAACGCTCACGACGACAATTCCACCATCCTGTGAATAGCACCATCTCTGTAAACATACTCGGATAGAAGGGCAAACTTGTTGTGTGAATAAAATCAACACAATCCTACCCATAACAATTTCCAACATGATTGTACAATAATAATACCGCATTGCGACCAGAAAAATGTAACACTGCATTTCTGAATTGCCTCTTTTAATCAGCAACCATTGTTAGCCTCTTAATTTAGAGACTGACTAGGGGTTTCTGTTTTACTATAAGATATTAAAATTACGTCGCCGACGACGATGCACGTAATCGGCCCCTGCAGCTGGTGATGGATTTGTCTACGAATATACACTACTTCTGTGAGAACTGGTTAATTTCAGGTAAAACTGGTTAGCATAATAGAACGTGTGGCCTTATTTCTACTATGTCGTCATCGCCATAGTGACAACGATCTATGAAAAGACCAGCATAAAGACTGAAGCTTTTGTTTTAAATACCAGCCAAAAGATCCCATTGCTTTCTCACGAGAAAAATAGATGAGAAAACTACAATACTAAACTTTGATTTTGGCATGGCTTGAAATGAATCATAAGAGAAGAAGTTTGTCTGAGTATAGAAATACAAAAAAGAAGAACAGGTTCGAGTTTTTCACTGCACGAGAATCTCACCCTCGTGGGCTGTCAGTCTCCAAACATAGGTCGTGTTCACTCTGTCTCTATGTGCGGGAAGATCTCCAAGCGGATAGTACGGAAAATTACACGTTTTATATGTGGTAGGTAACCAATCAATATACAGTGACAACCTGAAATAGTGGACACCATTGGAACTGCCTTCTGTAATGAGATGTGACCAGGTGTACACTCTTCCAGGTTTCATCTGTATGAGAACTTAAATAATCCAATACCTGAAATATCATTATATATAGTTATCATACAAACTACAAGATCGTAGCCACAGACACTTGGACAATTAGGTCATTAAGCTATATCTCCTAAAATCACAAGGAACTGATTTAATTATGGAGGCCCATAAAATAACCCTTCATCTACAGCTGGTTTAGCTTGTGTTTTACATATGTCTGGTGTATATATCTTTGGAAAACACGATGTATCAACACAATTATCACGTTCATCATCTGGAGACGGGGATTTGAGGTGAGATGCCCATCAGTCGGAATATAAATGATGCAATTTTCTCGTAGACAAGGAACATGAGGGCCGCCATGAGGACAGTCTGAGTAAGCTTGGTGCCCAGTCCCCTGTAGAGTCCTTGCCACCCATGTCGTCTGCTCGTCACACGGAAAACAGCGTATTTTACTAATACAACCAGGAAATACAGTAGCACAAAAAAGTTCCTGAATTACATATACATGTATTTATAACATGAAACGTTCATAATATAACTTGTAAGGATATTGATTATGTCTGATCTACTTAATATTATAATATTTCTGGGGAAAAGATTGTTTCGGAAGTAGGGCTTTCAGTTAGGGTCAGAAAAAAGGTAATATTTTTCGTGTATGATCTGCTATCTCAGAATCTGGGAAATCATGGCAAATACATCGGTGTTGTCCATGGAATAGGACTTAATGTAGAGAGGTTCAAACCACTGTTTCATTGGTGTGAATGGGACTCATTGATACTTTTGTTTTTACACATGAAAAAATAACTTTAAAAACTAGAAATAAAAACAAAGATTTCCATAGAAAAGCGGAAAACTGTAATCTCCGTGAAAGAATTTATCGGTTTGTAAGACTAGGTAAGTAATATATCTAATTTTCGAATTTGTTAATATTGTATGTTAGCTTTGAGAAGCTTCCCATTCTGTTTCAGACAATAAGTACAATGTATACATCACAATTTGTATAGAAATTAGTTACCTAAAAATATCTTGTATAGTGTCCATTACACTGGCACGTCCTTTGGTGCTCGGATTTCCAGCCTGCAGCATAGAATACGTGAACGATGGATGAGCCACGAATAAAACCAACTCCTTTCTGTTTTCGTCATATAGAACTGAGGTGTAAGTATATTCGACTATTGGTTTCAAATCCTTATTATATAGAATTTTTATTTATCTTTTGTTTTGCGAGCAGGTCGTTATACACTAACTCTGTCCTCAATAATATTTATTATTATATCAGATAGAAATCTTGCAAAATTTCCATGTGAAAAAAAAAGAAAAGAAAAATACATACCTACATTTTTTTTACATATTTCTTTTCCAGCTTTTTTTTTCTTTTAGATATAGGCAAACTCTTAAAGTATATTTACATTAAAAAACTATTTACCCTCCATCTTGTCTGAACTAGTTGTAGAGGATACGTCACTACGGTCGCCACTAACTTAGCTATTGCCCCAATCAGGAAATATGCAAGTCCACTCAGTTCCTGTTGAAGAAGAAGGAGATTCAAGTTTAGAAGCGATTTAGTTCTAACATTGGCCTAAGTAGAATCACTGTCATTAGTGGTTCATTTCATCGGGTAAAGTTAGTGCATATACAGAAATTGACCAGAATTACAGCGCCGTCTTAACAGGTCAGAATAAGCCAAAACGGCGCTGTGCCTGCACACATTCCGTTGTAATACTGCATATTGTTAAAAGAGCTCTTTGGAAATATTTCCGCTGCCTTAGTACATAATCTTGTTTAATCATAATCCTCCAATTAATCTCTATTTTGTGCAGTCTAAGTTCCTAATTATAATTAACATTATCCCGTGATACATAATTTCCTATAGCAGCTAATGTCCTCGATACCAAGCACCATGCTAAACGAGGTGGGTCAGATGGAATGGGTAGATTGGGTGTGAAAACTCTCAAGACGCAAGCTTTGCAATGTGTGTGGGAGGGTGGGGGTGGGGGTAGGGGGTGTTGGCATAAGTCGGGCTGACCTACATGGAAAACAAGAAACAAATTATAATAGAAGGCAATTTTCTTTTCACTACAGAAGAATAGTAGGTCACTGGCCAATGAACAATATTACAATGATTTTTATCTGTGTGGTCGTATTCTCCTCGTAGTTAACGCAACGCAATCATCGCATTATTTAGCATTGCAAATCAAAGTCAGCAAACGGAAGACAAAATTACAACCGATCTTCTCACGCACTACTTTGCACACTATGAACTCTTTCCGAAATGTCCTAGGAGATAAAGACGATTCGTATTCTCTTTGGTAGCAATCTTGAGACTGTATAGTTTATGATGACAAGTTCGTATTAGGTGGATAAGACAAACTTGCATTTCTTTGGTATATCTGTAAACTATCTGCATACAGTAACACTTTGGGATATCAGTTGAAATGAAAAAAACAGAGAGGAAATAGGTTTATGTGAAATTTGCTGAGAGGCCCAAAAAAACGTGGAAAATACGTCTGTGTGGGCCATGACATCGGCCTGAGGGTTTATGGGAAGGTTCAACCAAACTTTTGTGTTCTGGAACTTAAGCATATTTTAAAATCACAATAACCATATCTGTCCCCAGTTTACCGATTACACAGCTCTATACTGGGCGTCTGAACGTCTTTTGGTGTTTCTGTTTTTGGTAGAGTCTTTGTGCTTAAGAGGCTTTTCCGAACTGTTCACCTTGAATACTACCATTTCAAAGTGGAGGGGTTTGAGCAGTTAGAACAGAGCATTCTTAACTTTAGTGACATATTCACATCGTGATGTCACTGTTATGATCACAATGGAAGAGGTGCAAAAAACACATGGCCACTACAGGTTGCAGGGCTGTCACTTCATCCGAAGTATCATGTAGTAGCAGATTTATGCATTATATTACCATGATTTTCATCTCGGCGCAGTAATATTCAAGCGAATGCAAAGGTATTGCGTTATTGTATTCATCACTCAGCATTGCAAATTTAAGTTTAAAAAAGGAGAGAGAATATGGTGATCGATCTTCTCACACGCTACTTTGCATGCTAGGGACTTTTCCCCCATATTCTCCTGGAAGAATACAGATTTCCATATTCTACTCACTAGCGATCCGTGGGCTCTATACATTTTCTTGGGAGGTTTCGTATTAGGTGGAAAACAAAGGAATCTGACAGTTCAAAAATCAAGATGTCTTGAAAAAAAAAAAAAAAAATTTATGTTACCGGTTTAGTGACACTCTATTAGGGCCCCGGAGTTTACATCTCCTTGGGCGCCCAGGACCTTCTTCTTTGACACTGGAACTTTGTGTTCCTGTGGTCATTGCTTTCTCCCTTTTCTATGCACATTTTATTAATTTAATAAAATGGTCAGGGTCTACATAAAGTGTACTTCCCTCTAAATGTGACAATGTCATATGCCTTGATCAGCCTTACTATAAGATGCCTGAAGAGTCCGATTCGGATGAAACCTTGGAGCCCCACCCCCACATTGTTTAAATAAACAGTGTACATAACCAAGAATCTGCTTGGTTGACTCTATTCCCCAGCCGAAACATGCTGGGAGAATAGCTGCGGCAGTGTGATGTCACTGTCGTGAAGGGTGGTTGTTATGCTGCATTGTTCTTTTAACAATGTCCCCTGGGAGATTGCATAGCAACGGTTTGGTTCTGACATGTAGTTGTCACTTTCAAGGTAGCATCGGCTGTGGTTAGAAGTGTTTATGCCACATATCATTAAAAAAAAAAATCAAGATGTCGGCTATGCAACAAAATTTTTGTTTTTATTAGTAAAGAAAGGTTTGCCAGTAATTTATTATCACATACATCTTAATTTTTTTAGAAAAAAAGGTGAGACATTGAGGGTTATAATTGGATAGGTTAATTCTGTATTTTCTCCTAACTTTCTAAATTTGCCGTGAAGCCTAACATATACAAACCGACATTCATGTTTATACCTTTTTACAGCTTTTACAAACCATTCACTGCAGGAATGATCGTGAATACATCTAGACTGCATTTACATTAAGATACTTCTGCAGAAATCCTAAAGCAAGCTTAATACCAAACTATCAGCCACACATAGTATTTAGCATTGGGTGAAAGGGGTCTTTGGACACGCCAGCATGAATATATATATATGGAACACCTTCTGTTATTAAACCTCCACATATATATTTTTACCCAATTGATAGTCCTCTGTGTTAAAACACCTCGTTCCACACAATTAAAAATTTGGTTAACAAATGAAACTTACCTCACTTTCTAGAGACTTTTGCAGGTAACGCTTAAGGGCCTCATAAACCATAAACTGGACTGCTGGGTTGCCCGCCAGTACCACTGAGGGCACCGTCCCTGCCCACAGTGCGCTCAGACCTTCATTCTGGAAAATCTTTCGAAGACAGTCTAAAAAATGAAACGGTGTAAACTCCGTTACTGAAAACACACTTGGTCATTCAAGGTATAACCTCAATTATCTGATTACGAAGGCAATCATACACTGGTAATTTGTATGCCAAAAACTGTTTTTTTTCCCAGAGATGGCTTCTTGTGGCACAGGACAAAATTTAAAATGTCTGTTTTATTTCCAAAGTAAAATTGATAATTTCTTTTCTGCACTTAAAACAGAAATGTAATCATATGAAATAGAACACTGGAGTAGATCATCCACAGAGTATTTACTATAGGGTTGCCAGTGAGGTTTGGGAAAAAAGGGAAATATCTAAACTCCTATTTATCAGCAATCCTTTGCCATAAATGAAACTCTGACACAGTAAATAAAAAAATTGCAATGGATCCTTCACATGTAATATAGTAACAACGGTAGATAGGGCTCATGTACCATCGATGGAAGTTTACATGTTCAATATAAGGAAAACATGGTAAATAAAAGAACTACAATCATTTTTTAAAAAAGATTGATTTCTTTATAAATCAAAGTGGTGTAAACAAGTAGGCTACAACTCAACAGCTGTCCAGTGTCGGTTTGATGGTGGTTTTGATTTAACAGCAGTACTATTAATGTAAATACTTCAACTTATGAGCAAGTCTTATTTATGACCACTCCTTAGTGCATCAATACCACTACCACCAGGGTCAATATTTGTGTTACGTGGAGTTTTAAGGGGTGAAACCTTGTTCCCCCTTCCCGTCAAACTTATTGGCGGAAGTGTATGTTGGTCTTGTGGAGATTACAGTCACTTGTTGAACCAGTCAACCCGTGCTGTCACTCAGACGTTACTATGACAGAGTTTTCGATGTGTCGAGGGTTGTTACGCCCTCATAGTTATCACTTGGTTTAGACTGATCTACTCAGGCAAAGTGCGGTAGGTACTTTTCTGTGGTCATCCTCCCAGAACCTGTCCGGAAGGTGGATATGTCAGCCCCGCTCGTTGTCGAGCTGCGAAAAAAATCTCTCTATGCTGTGTAGTCTTAGCTGTCACACTAACTTTACCGTTTCCCAGGTTTGTATCGTTGTGATGTAATTTTTTCGGTTCCAACGCATTCGATAGCGGTCCATGGTAAGTTCTGCCAAAACCCAACTTCCTCTAGTGGTTTCTCCACTATCCCAAACCACACCTTAGCCTATGTTAGATGCATTTGTTGTTAATGTAAGTTGAGGTGACTGCACTCTAATGCATTTAGAATTTGATTTGATGTCTTTCACCCACCAGTCAATATGCTCCATACCATCCTCAGAGATATTCATAGACCTCTCATAATCTCCCTTCTTTTTTCAGAACCTGAATGTGTCTCTCTCCAGCCTTCTGAAGAGGGCATCACCATATTCAAATCAACCATGATCCAAATCAGACTGGTGGCCCGTCTGGTTTCAGCTTTTCACTCGATCCTGAATCTTGATGACTTTTGCCTCTGTGAGATAAGGCTTTCATCTCATGTGTGTCAATGATACAACCCAATAAAGTTAGTTGTGTAGTGTTGAAGCACGGACTTGGATGAGATATAGATCTGTGGTTGAAGTGACACTTTTATTCTTGTGTACTTAGCCTAGCTTCACCAGCAATGAGAGCAGTGCCTGAATGCTCTCCCGACACTGTAGTGCAGATTCTGCCATGATTTTTTTATTATTATTTTTTTTTATTCAGTAGAAATAGACGTAGTACAGTCGCCCATAGGCGTTCTTCCCTGGACTTGTCAAGGATAACTAGACAATTACACAATACAGATAGTTCCAAGAGTAAATAAGTATTAATCATTTCCATTAAGTGGAAAAAGAATGGCATCATTATATAATGAAGTGTAATATAATGAAGGTATCATCGATGTACCAAAAACTGAGTGCCCCTGCCTTTACCAATTGACAAACACTGCTTTGAATACCCTGGTGAACTGTCACGGCGACTCTGTCAGACCATTAAGCAGACGAGTATACTGAAATAGTTGTCCCTTCCACTCAAATCTGAGACATATCCTATCCCTTGCACACACTGGTATCGAGTAGTATGCATGGGACAGATAGAATGACCCTATGAGAGCCGCACTCACATACCATGTCATGGGCCATTTGTAGGCTCTCCATGTTAAAATGTTTATAGGTCACACTGTCATTTAGATCTGAAAGGTCTAGGATCATCCTGAACTTCCCATTATGTTTGGGATGCAGGGAAACATTGGAAATAAATTGACCATTAGCCCTGCCATATTTCCCCACAATTCCTTTAAGTAAGAGTTCCTTAATTACAACATCAAGGTTAGACCTAGCTTCTTGTGACAAAACAAAAGGCCTAGGCAGGTCAGCCTGTACTGGGAACTCATCAAATTCAATTTGAGCCCCTTTTAAGCTTCCAATGAAGTAACAATTATGTATAATCATCAACCATTCATTTACATGGTATGCTGTGACTCAGCAAAGCAAGGGAGTCACTCACCTGTGGATTTACTGCGACTCCTACTTGTGAAAACCCGACTTGTGGGTGCATTCTTTAGACCCCTTCCACTTCTTGTTGTAGGACTTGTTTTTGTACCGTAGTCTTTCTTGTAGGAATCTTTCCGCTCACATTTCTCTTTGGTTATTTTGTCAGCCTGCCTGATCCCATCTTCAGCCTTTTTCATGGCCCTATCATGATATTCCCTTCCTAACCACTACAGTGTGGCAGGGTTGTTGTCAGACAGCAGGTTTTCCCATTTTTTGTTCAGGTTGTGCCTGGGCAATTATCGCCTGGTATGTGTCCATAAAGGAGTTCTCAAAATAGGACTTGTGACCAAAAATGTCCTCTGCCCCCAAAAGTGAAATCTCTATCTTTTTTATCCATTTCAAAATACTAAATATTAAAAATGTAAGATATCATATTGCCATAAAACCTTCTTTCCAAAATAGATATAATTTTCCAATCTGAACCTAGTTAGTTATAAAAGGCAAAAATGTGGTCAGCTCACATGGTGACATAACAAGCTGGTGTACTACAGTAGGCTATAGCTATAACCTACAAGACCAACCGCCACCTGCTAATAATACTATAATGGCGATTTTTGGAATAAAAGTAGCAACAATATACTTACCGACCATACTGGTATAAATGGGTTTGTCTGCATGTCTGGTTGGATCAGCCACAGTACCCTGCAGTTTGAGTCGTGTGTTAGCCACCCAAAGAGGAGTTGTCATCAGGACATTCACCACACCTGTAAACACGCGCATCGTTTACGTCAGTGAATATTTCTAGTGCACCTACATCTCGTGTAGTAAGATTATGAGCATATGCGAGGTATCCTTGCTAAGCCTTCAATACCAAAGTAGAATTATGAGTTAGGATGTGCACCCTGTCACCTTACTCGTTTGGCAGTAGCCAGATGTATTCAATATTCTTCTGTAGAATCAGTATTGTTTCGTTTCAAATTGCAAAGTACAATACCACAAAGATTATCGGTAGTGGATGACCTGGGAAGCTGCGTAACTAATAGAGCACAGTGGTTAATTTTTTTAGCTACAAATACAAGTATCGACCTGGAAAATATCAGGAAATTAACATATACTTTTTTTTATAAATCTTTCAGTGTGAATTAATTACCTGAGATGAAGCCGAGGACAAGATCTTGAGCGATACTGGCTTTGCCACTTTTTCGTAATACAGCCTTCAGGCTGTTGTAGACGTAAAAGTAGACGAAGTTGGAACAGCATAAACTTGAGACGACGGGCATCCATCCCTTATAGAGTCCAATACTGTAGTTTGAGGCAAACAATTCAATAAGCCATATTATATATTCTTAATCTTCATATTCACAAAACAACTTTTGGACGGGCAAATGCATTGCATGCTAGATCATTATAAATCAAGGTATTGCAATGGAGACACTGCTGGTGCATTGTAGGCTAGATCATATAAAGACTGAGTAATGAAAGGAAGGAGTAGTGTGTGGAGGGGAGGACACTTAATTCAGAGATGTCAGTTGGGGTAAGAAAAAAACAAGGAAATAGTGTACATGACAATACAGGGTTTAAACATTACAAATATTCACCCAAATCTCCGGAAATGTATTAGATAATAGTAACATCATCATTACAAAACATGTTTTTATGAAAACAAGATATTGGAAAAAATATTCCCACTAACTCGGACATGGGCTAGTTCCTATTTAGAAAATGATGAGGCAATTATTTCTGTTTTATTACCGACATGTTTCGGATCTGTTAGATCCTTCTTCAGGATGTCTTCAGGGTGTCTACACTTATGATAACAAAATTGATTATGTTTTTTCTCAAATGAAAAATTTACAAAGAGGCTTTAAGTTCATAGACCCTATAGACCCCTTTCAATGTTTGTACACAATCGCCGACCGTGTTAGGTGCGCGCGCATAGTGCGGTCAGAAAGAACTAGGTCACAAGCATGAGTCTATGGGACCTGCTCGTTCCTCACTCTAAAAGCTGTCAGAAAGCTAAGACAATTTCCTGGAGATGATAGAAAAGTACATTGCCAGAATAAACACTTCAGTAGCTTTAATTTGATACCTCAAGCACACAGATCTGACAGGTGATAGCTTAAGTATCTTCAGTTAAAGCTAGCCATCCATGATACTACCATGTACACACAGTCAGGGAGTTGTAGGCACCCTGTGCATCACAGCGCTGACCACCCCTGCCACTATGGGGCGCTGCTTGGAACATTACTGTATTCCTGAGATGTGATTTTCATTTCAATTTTAAAAAAAATCTTTTCATATACAGAATGAAGGACAATGGACTAACATTAAGTTTATTTTGTAAAAAAAAGAAAGAAAATGATGTACTTTTTTGTATCATTTTGTACCTCAGACAAGGTATGTTTCAAATGGCACCCCATACTCAGGGGATGGTCACACAGGCATGCACCCCTCTCTAGTGGCAGCGCACAGCACCCTGCTGAGGGTCACCAGGGTAGGGTGGAAGTGGCCAGTGTGGTGGCAGGCATGGCTAACCAACACACAGGGTGCAGGCACTTGGTAGCTGTGTGCTTGCAGGCACAGGGGGCTGTTTAGCCTAGCATTACTGGAGTGAGTTTATTTAGTCTTTTCTAATAGAAAGAATTGGCACATATATATCCTTTCCTACAAAATTCTGAAAAGGAAATTGAAATTGGTCATGAAATAAGAAAGTTATGAACATATTTCCATACTAAATTCTTGCTCCGAGTACCCTTTGCTATGACCACAACAAGTGTTTCTGGCCTCAGTGTGCGTGCGCATCGCCGTTAATGTATGCGTGACGTTACGTGAAAGGGGTCTATTGAGGTATCCCAGAATTCAGTCTGTTTACAGGTCCCGGTGTGCACTTGTTACCGACATTGTATGGTGATAGAACCTTGAACCGTAACCCGGAATTATTGCAGTTTAAAGTTTTTATAAATCTTCAAATGGAAATTTCAGCAATTTCTACTTATAAATCCGAAATTATATTCAGGTTCTTCAAATATAAATGGGAAAACTGTGGTTCATGTGATCGTGGTGTGCCCAGCCACTCGCAAGCGGAACTTGTATTTACCCTGGCCGATAATAGGGAGACTAGTAACCTCTTAAGGCCGTATGTAATGTTGCATGTGTACTTCCTAATTGTAACTAAATCTGAATCGACATTTTGCACTTATTTTCGCTCATAAGAATTACCTTACATCTTACAACAAAATTACATAATATACAGCATTATGAAAATTGGTTCAGAAACAACGTATTTCAGAAAATATGATCATTAAAAGCAAACAATTGAGAAAATTCAGCCTTCAGAATGTCAAAATTGAAAGCTATGTTTAAAGTACCTATCACTCTCGCAACACAGTTCTAGGACTTCCTATGCTGGTTCCCCGGGTACCTGCTGCACAGGCTGGAACCAGTGAAGGTCCTTCCGGGGATTTCCTTGGGTTTACTGCTTCACAGACACCGGGTTTCCCCGGAAAACGTGTCGGAGTTGGTGGCGGTGTGGTGCCAAAAACGGTTACCCTGCCAAAAATGGTAATTATCGCCCACTCTATACATGCGTGTGTATGAACACATTCTTCCATTCAGATATCACAGACTATTGGACTTGCTACTATTTTGATGTGATTTTATTGTAAATAAATGAAAAGAATAGTATTTAGACATGAGAATCACATGTCATGATATGCTTAATTTCGGCAAATTGTTCACTCTCCAATCGTGGACTTCACCACTGTGCATGTTCGCGCATGCGCACAAGATACTAGTGGGCGATAATTACCATTTTTGGCAGGATAACCATTTTTCGCACTACAGCGGGAAGGGTCTGAGGGGCTGTGGGCAAGGTCCAGTAAGTGGGTATGCAGGGAGTTGAGGTAAAGAATTGTATCATAACATGGGTCTGTGGCCAGGTCAATGGGAGATAGAGGGTCTTGGTTGATTTGAGTTATTTAACAGTTATTTTGTTCATTTTGCATAAGGAAAAAAGGATTTCACGTTTTAAAAATGAAAACACGGATATCCTTGGAAACAAGGAAAACTGACATCCCCGCACAAAAAAATTGCAGGGCACTGTTGCACGGGCATTGCCGTTTTCGGTTAGGGATATTAGGTAGACCATATGATGGCATTGCATGTCAGGGTATTGAGAAGGAGTGGTGGCAGGTTGGCGGCATCTTAAAACCCCAAGTAGTGATATTGCATAAATGAATTTTGGATTATCTAGGAAAATACGAACTAACCCTACCGAACATTGGTAGGCCTACTATGAATAACATATATTCAAATGTGATAACGCTCTAAAAACAGTAAGTGCACAAGGGGGTCTTCGCGATATCCTAACCACTACATTCATATGATTGCTTGGTAATATTCAAATCTGAATAAAGTTCTCAGTAAACATACACTTACACTCCTTCTTCTTGAAGTATGTGGACAACCAAGGCCACAACGGAATGCGCCTTTTTGCCATCGTGAACTGAAAATAACGAAGTTCTAGAAAAAGCTTTGTGTAAAGGGAGAACTAAAATCTACTATTCATATGTAATTGAAAAAATATTATCTTTCTGATACCTTTAGAATAGTTATAATCATTATTAAATCACATGTCTCTATACCTACTGTAACTTATATGTACTGCAGCAGTCAAATCTAGTCAATGAAATTATCAGCTTGCATTTAGATTTTCACAGCAATGATTAAAAAACATTATCAATAAAATATTCAAGTCAGATGCCACAACACTTTTTTTTATTATCATTGCGATCACTGACGCTTACCTTGAAGACGAGTCCTTAATGTATCCAAGGGAAAGAAGGTTGTCAATCCAACCACACTGCCCTAAATCAAAATAGAATGAAAGGCTTCACCAATTAGTGTTAAAATTAAAAAATAATTTATGAACAAATTTGGAAATACTTAAAAAAAAAAAATGTCATTAGGCCAGATGAGCTGCTTATAGATACAGGGAATCCATGAGGAAAATTGAGGTGGTGGCGAGAGAATTGAATAGGAAATGCCCATTTTTGTTTATACAACACGTCCCACCAGGCTCCAGTCTAGCCTAACCACGCTAGGTATATTTACAAACAGGCGTATAAAGTATGAATAGGCAGTCTACGGGCCAGCCATCCAGTTGATGGGGAAGGCCCTGCATGTTTGATTGGACCGCGACCATGGAAAGGTTTTTGGGGAATAGATATATTCAGTTCTAGTTACTTTCAGATTTGGCTGTAAATATGTGCTACAACTTACAATAATTCGCAACCAGTTGATTATAGCCATTTTATATTTGGGTTTGATAGCATTGTTGTACTATTTTCACATTTTTACACTCAAACATTAGATGATCAACTAGCGACTTCGTCGATAGCGCCTATGGCTACTCTACTTGTTAGATATTTGCCACACTACAGGCCCAGTCTCCAGCGGAAATCTACCGCTCACAAGTGACAAGTGTATACTACTAGTGTATACTATTATGATATCGGCATGGTTTCACACGAACTAGAAGAGAAAAAGGAGTTCTGAGTATAAATATTCAGAAAAGAATAGAGTTTCAAGTTTTTCCTGACACGAGAATCTCACTTTCGTGGCTTTTCAGTCTCCAAGCCTAAGTCTGGTTCACTATATTTCTAGGTGTGGGAGAAACTCCAAGCATATCCTACCAGAATCATGGTGGGGAACCAACGAAATGTTGTGATCGCATTGCTTTCTCTCAAGGAAAGGAGATCAGAAAACTATAGTACTAAACTTTGATTTTAGCATGGTTTGAACTATATCATCAGCGAAAAGGCATATTTGTCTATCGATCTGGAAAAAAGAAGAACAGCTTTAAGTTTATCACTACACGAGAATCTCAATCTCGTGGCACTGAAGCCTCCAGGTATAGGCCTGGTTCACTATGTCTCTATGTAAGGGAGAAACTCCCAGCCGAGGCGTCGACTGGTGGACGTTGGGCGCAATTTATGTAGTAATCGAGTTCCCCGATAGGCGGTGGCGCGTGCATCGATACACTATGACACTCTGAACCCGCGAAAGCCGCGTATCAAGTGGAGCAGTGTATTGCCATGTCGGGAAATGTACGGGAGCATCGAAAGCTCATCAAATAACAGCGGAATTCCACGTTAAATCAAACAATGAAGGTAAATAAAGATAAAGATTGATGTTATGAATGTCTATGGCATCCTATGGTGCTAGAATTCTGCCGAAAGTGTCAGAATTTTCTAGCACCATGGCATGCTATGGTGCTAGAATTCTGCCGAAAGTGTCAGAATTTTCAATGTCCGTTAGGGGCTTCGGGTTATCGCCCATGTCGGCCGCACCATGTTGGCGGCATTCCCTCGCCGCAACTCCCGGCAGAACCCACGGGCGGGTGTCGTACTCTTCAAATGCATTGGCCAGACGCCCAATTCCAGCAGACAAAAACCAAATAAATCAGTTATTTCGGCCGACGCTATACTTACATCTTGTGGAGGGTTGTTGGGGGTATCGGTTGGAACTTCTGGTAGGTGGAAGCGCATTTTAGCTGGGAAATGGCCAAACGCCCCAGCAGACGCTCAGGCGACACTCTAACGACCCCCAATATCCTCCAACAGACGTCATAACTTAGACCAGACGTCTGTTGGAACGTCCGGCGGGAGAGCCAACGCCTGCTGAAACGTCTGGTGTGTGCTTCCACCAACCCGACAGATGATTCAAATAGAGCAGATTTGCCAGCAACCGCCATACGGGCGCTGTACAACGTTTTTTGTCTTGTTGGTGGAATACCCCCATTACTTAAAGCACATATTCCACCAACTAGATGCTCTTTTGATGCAAGGCCAACCTCTAAGCCGAGGGATCTGGCAGATGCCTGGTGGCCGGCCTGCTGAAACGGTCTCTCAGTGTGGCACTCTTCCAACGCATCCCCCAATTCCAGCAAGCAGTTTGGTGTATGGTTGGCGTACAGCGTGTGCTTCAACCAGGCCAATCTCAGTGGCAGCAGGCAGGCATGCCTGCAAATCTGCAGCTGGCGCCCTACCCGACGCTCCATATAAAGCAGCAGTGAGAGGACAGTGGTGCTGACTGGTTAACATTGGCCGCATCGAATGTGCTAGCCAAGTTCTCTGCTGAGTCGATAGGTGGTGGTTTGAGAGGTGCCATACACTGCGCCACTCTGGATCTGCGAAAGCCGCATATCGACCAGGGCAGTATGGCCCCATGTTGGGATTTGTATGGGAAAGCTTGTCAAATATCCACTGAATTCTGCCTAAAACCGAAGAATGAAGGTAAATAAAGATAAGCCTTGGTGTTTTGAATGTGTATAGCCAACTCTGGCACTAAAATTCTTACTGGAGTACCCAAACTCTCTGAAATTTTGCTTTCTGTTTCCATCCTATGTATCGCCCGTTCAGAATTGATGGCGTTCTTCCAGCAGGTGCCAGCAAAGCTCACAGGTTGATCCCGGGTAGTGCCTGGGGTCTCTGGCTGCATCCATTGCCATATTGCTGTGCTCTCATCAAACCTTTCAGCAAGCCATGTAGTTCCAGCCAACAAAAACAGTTTTTTTTCAGCTGGAATAAATCCTGCCAGGTTCAAAATCTAGATGAAGGAGTATTTCAGCCGGAAGGGGCCTGGTTCCCCGGCAAACACTCAGCATCCATGAGGCGATGTGCCAACAAACCCCATGATACACCAATTTCACCCACCAACCAAGGGGCAGCACCTGTTGGAACACTGCTGAGTGATTCCACCGAGCCAGCCGATACCTACTTGAGGCCAGATCTGCTGGCAAACGCTGTGTGTTTGGTGTACATGCACCGGCCTGGGCTAGTGTCAACTTGGTGGAATTTGTGCTTTACTATATACCTACATCCTTAAGTGACTTCACTACTACATGCTGCTTGCTAAATTAACTGCACAGGTGTGTAGAAATTCATAGTACATTTCATGGTGTCAGTGAATGAGATTACGTCATTTTTTCAAACCCATTGAAATACAAAACATAGCAGTACACATGAATTCTGACAATACAGCGAAATACAGTAATAAAAAGGGAATAAACATCACATTCACCTTAAAAGGTATGATGGGAGAACAACTGCTATGTTTTTGTCCCACCAGTTTCGGCCTCTTCGCCGGGTTGGGCCGTGTCCATTTTCTCGGCAGCAGCTTGTCCCTCTTGAAGCAGAAAGTCAGACCAAGCCTGGCCTAAAGTACCTGCTTTCGGTGTGGGGTTTTCGTCGGACATGCCGGTATCGTGAGGGTTGACAGTGCTATGAAAGTCAAGACGTGTGCTTATGTGCTTGACACTGCCACAAGTGTACTCCGTTTCTCTCTCACCTCACCAGGTCGGCTGGCGACTGTCACTGGAAGTTAACTCCGTTTTCATTGGTCAAACTTGACCTAGTTCAGACATGAGGCGTGTTCTGATTGGTTGGGCTTGTAAACAATACTTGTTGCCCTTGGTGATGACACCAATATCGCGCACGGCTGGGGAACCAGCTAAGGGACTGACCATTAGATGATCAACCGGGGGTGGTGTCATTATTATTGTATGGGTTTTATTTTTCATATTTGGCATAAAATTGCGAAAACCACCCTCCTCACTGAACACTAGGGGTGTTGAGGCTTGTAGTTTCAAAACTTACTGTTTCTCATCAGGCGTGGCACTCTGTTGGAGTAAAGGTTGTGTTGTATGACCACCTTTAACTGACTAGTAATCGTCACTCGTGCCGGCAGCGGGCTCGCTGTCGGCCGTTGCGGCCTCTTCGCCGGGTTGGGCTGTCTCCATTTTCTCAGCAGCAGCTTGTCCCTCTTGAAGCAGTAAGTCAGACCAAGCCTGGCCTGATGTTCCCGCTTTCGGTGTGGGGTTTTCGTCGGACATGCCGGTATCGTGAGGGTTGACAGTTCTATGAAAGTCAAGACGTGTGCTTATGTGCTTGACGCTACCACAAGTGTACTCCGTTTCTCTCTCACCTCACCAGGTCGGCTGGCGACTGTCACTGGAAGTTAACTCCGTTTTCATTGGTTGAATTTGACCTAGTTCAGACATGAGGCGTGTTCTGTTTGGTTGGGCCTGTAAACAATACTTGTTGCCCTTGGTGATGACACCAATATCGCGCACGGCTGGGGAACCAGCTAAGGGACTGACCATTAGATGATCAACCGGGGGTGGTGTCATTATTATTGTATGGGTTTTATTTTTCATATTTGGCATAAAAATGCGAAAACCACCCTCCTCACTGAACACTAGGGGTGTTGAGGCTTGTAGTTTCAAAACTTACTGTTTCTCATCAGGCGTGGCACTCTGTGGGAGTAAAGGTCGTGTTGTATGACCACCTTTAACTGACTAGTAATGGTGGTAAATTACGGTTCTTTCAATACGGGCTGACTGCTGTCACGGCTCCGACTTCTAGTATTTTATGGGTGCATCATTTGGATGTGCTATGTGGGTGAGAGGTTGGAGTGTGGGTAAGGTCTTTTCACAAAAAACTCGGAAGCATGCCATGGCATACTTTCGGGTTGAAAAAATTTTGAATCACATATATATATATATATATATACAGTAAAACCCCACTTCCGGGACACCCCGCTTAATATGGATATTAGTATGAGCGATATTCGCACCCGTTGAAGGTAGGGGGTTAAAGGCCCGCCTACAGCTTAGCAAGGGGGCTTTGAAGGTGCGGTATTCAGCGGCCGTTGCGGCTCTGGGCGGCTCACGGTGAGTCGCTCAAAGCACCACTGATTTTCGCGCCAGCTGAAGGTGGTGGGTAAGAGGCCCACTTACAAGTTTCTACTGTTGGATGCTGTTATATACATGGATTATTTATTTATTTTTAATTTTTGGTACCTTTATATTTCTTTTCCATTTATTTGCTTATTGATGTGTTATTAATAAACCTTTTAACCTAATAACCATCGTTTCCTTCATTTATGTAGGTATTCTCTATTGTATAACCATTGGTAGATTGAAGACCCCGCTTAAGGGGACACCCCGCTTAAGGGGTCACCCCGCTGAAGGGGCCACCCCGCTTAAGGGGACACCCCGCTTAAGGCACCCCGCTTAAGGGGACACCTGGGACGGATAAATATATTACATGGGTATATAGTAATGTCCGGTATTTGCTGTTCTCATCCCATCTTTTTAAAGAAATATTTCATTAAAGGAGCCTTCATTATTTACCGCCTGGGGGCAGGGGTGAGCTATTGCCAGGAGGGGGCGGGGGCTGTTGATATGAGGGTATGTGCAGTTGTAGGCAGTTGTAGGGGGGGGGGGGGGGATTTCATTTCGAGGCATTTCGCACCGCTAGACAGTCAGATCCTCTCGGACTAAGTACACTGCACAGCAGCAAGACTGGGGAATACTAATGCAACTATAAAAGGTAAAGTATTCACCCCAGATCTGCATCCTGTTTCAGTGTTTGGGGACCAACTGGGCTGGATACAATAAAAAAGAAAAAAGGGAGATCTATACTACGACTATAGACTATACGTTTTAGACTTTGGTACACTGGCTATAGTATAATATCAATAATACAATTGACAATTCAGAAAGTGTATTTTGACCTGTTCAGACGGCAGACTGCTGTACTCACCGCAGCTCCAGATACAGCATGTACCAGATTGTTGTACGAAAACACGCTATGCAGATGATATGAGTCGTCCATGATTTCTTCTGTGTACAGCTAGTTGCAGCTGTTGGTCCACGCCTAAAAATGGTTTGACTTGGCTGGTACTCGTCTGTGTCTACGACTTACAGGCAGGGAGTACGCGCTGGTTGTGCCACTAGCAGTGGTTAAATGCTGGTTTTGGAGTGTATGGTCGGAAGTGCCCGACACATCAGGGAACCAGTTCAATGATGGGTGCGAAAGCGCGAGAGAAATCACAGAGTAAAGATATATTTACTCTGTGGACATCGCGCTAATAGCGATGTGGATATTTCAATCAATAAACTTTATTGGGGTATCAAATTCATGCAATCCAATAAGAAGAGGTAAGTATGACTTATGCTTCAACATTATAGCTGAAATATTGATCGAAAATGAACTTTGTTGACTTTGACAGTGCGTGGGCGATAATAGGGACCGCAGTCACTTGTTACCTACCACATATAGACCCTTGTACGGTATCCCAGTATTCCTGCGCTCCGTGAGTTTCCGGTTGCAGTGCGGGTAGTCCGAAAATGTAAACAATGGCCGGTTTCCCGACTTCTACCCGTAGAAACTGCCTGTAATTTGGCTTTCTGGTGTAAAAATCATCTGAAATTTCCATTTCTGGCATCGGATTTCCGATTATATGAATTTTTGATTGCGAATGGCGTCTTTTTTCTTTTTTTTTTACAAAAGCGGCTGTGGTTGTCAGTGTTTGTGTAAAGCCCTGAAATGTAAACAATGTAGGAGCCACGCTGCATTTCGACTTCTAACTGTAGAAAATATGTGTAATTTGATATTATAAGGTAAAATAATCCCAATTTCTCACTGCTGGAATTAGATATCTAGTTTGAATGGATAGTAAAAACGAAAACGATAAAAACTAGTCTGTATTCGCACGAGCGATAATAGGTAGCCTAGGCCAAGACAGAACTGTCAATGGATCTCTACATTATAAAGTGAACAATATATCAGGGATGTCAGTTTTCCTTATTTCCGCGGAAATCTGTGTTTTTATCTGTGAAATGTAAAATCCCGTTTCTTGTGTAAAATGAAATTATAACAAACACAAAGTAGAGAGATACAACTGCTATAATACTCATATCAATAAGAAGCCTTAATTCCGAACTCTACCTACCCATAGACTCTTCTTAGAAGCATACCGGTATGTTTAGTAAAAATAACATAACTTGTATCTGATATTTATCCTACTAATAAAAAAACGCCATAGGCTTAATATGGGATTTGTTTATGTCACAGGTAGTGACATAAAGTGTTGTTTATGCCACTACTTTCTGATACTGAAAAAATATGGAAACGGGGTAGGATAAAATCTAGACGCCACTCGTTTGAATTTGAGCTTATTTATGCCACCCATTTTGTTGGCTCCGTAATGTCACTCGTCTTCGACTCGTGAAATTATGGAGCCAACAAAATGGGTGGCATAAATTAACTCAGACTCAAACTCGTGACGTCTCTTGATAATATCAGAGGATTTTGGTGTATTTATGTCAGTTTAAAACTCAGAAAAGTCATGGGAAATATTTCCTTGTTTTTTTCTGACCCCAACTGACATCCCTGATATATTCAAGAGAGCAAATGACGATTAAACCTACCCAGATATAGTCATTAATCACTTTTGTTCATGCATATTACCAATCTAGTATTTCATATGTAGCAGTAATGAAGAAATTCATAAATGTGAGATCTGTCAGTAATTCTTCAGTTTTTGTACTGTATTCTCATGTTGTTGTTTTTTCAGATCAGGAACTATATTATTTTATCAATCATTCAGGCATAGGCATAAAATATTCCTAGATATTTTTACCAGTACCGGTATGCCTTTCCAATATTTATAGGCCCACATCAGCGGAATATCTGTGGCAGCAAAACATAACACGTGTAGTAATTTATAAATAGGAAATCAGAATATCATACCAGATAAATATGCCCTCATAAACAATCATTACATTGGCCAAAACTCAAAAGCCCCCCCCCCCCCCCCCCAAAAGAGCGCCCTCGTCATATTTGTCATGGCTTGGTGATGAGAAACAATTTTTTTTTAGTGGCCTTAGGATAAATATAAATCCGAGGACAAAACCTTCGATGGGTTGATAAATATGCATTTATTATAGTTGTCACTTAATTTTTTTTCTTTGTTAAGAAGCGTTAATTTCCAGTAAACAGTAATACAATGTATCAAAACACACACATATTGTTATATCATAGTTGATAGAATTAAATGAAAGCATTGGTCTAGACTCCAGCTCAAGAGAGCATTGACAAGGTTGCCACCCGGGGGAAAATCATGGGACAATCTTATTTTTTGGCCATGGAAGGCCATGGAATCGTCTAGAAATTTGTCAAAAGAAAACTAATTTTAGAAGAGTAGAATTATACAAACTTAAACCCAAAGAAATCCAAATTAAAACGCTTGTGTGTGGTTTTTTTTTTTTTTACAGATTTCAGATAACTTTGTAGTGGCCATAACTGAAGGCATAGCCAAATTCACCTAATTTCGCTCAAATAAAGTGACAATTCCGATTGCTAATATGGTTTCTTAGCCTTCATAGTTATTGATATAGATATCCATAGTTAACATGATATACAAAACTTTATTGCATGGTTAGTACTCTAATTTGAACCGCTATACAGTCAGAGCCTCTCGGACTAAATCTAGATTTTTTTATTTTAGCTCCGACTTGGCTGCAATGAACAGACTGACAAGGGTTCACTGCAGGGTTCACTGACAACCCTTGTAGAAACCTTCCGTTTTCGCGCAAAACAAGACAAACGAAAAACAATTTTGCAACAAACACACTAGATTTACATTCCTTCTCTAAATGCGATCAGTCTCAACTGTTGACATGTCTTTTATCAGCGATAAGCTGCTCCAAAAGCTGTGTTATGATCAAAACAAACAATGGCGTCCGCCGGGTCCGAAACCGGAAACTCACGCGCGGCCACCATTTTGTCTTACGCCAGGGAATGAGTCAAGGGTCTATAGAAACGTGTAATTTTCGGTACTATCCGCTTGAAGAGTCCTGCAATGTCTCGGGAGCGGAACGTTTAGTTTCTTTCACGGCCGCTAGGGGCAAAGGGTATTGCCAGTTTTGATCACCCTAGCTTTCTGTTATTGTCGCTCGATCGACAAAACGTAAATCGATGTTTGAACTCACTGTACATGATTAATATACACAATTAAAGGTATTTTGATGTGTTTCTAACAAGATATATCAATAAACATTGTGGGATACAAGTTTGAATGTTTGAATCTGCACATTTTTGTACTTTTGTGCAAGTTTTTATTTTGACATTTGTAGCAGCCTGGCATCGGCAATTTCGGCACTTTGCTGGGGAAAACACCAAATAAAACAATCTTTGCAAAACGAATTGATAAAAAAAAACCCACCAAACATCTTCTCCTATTCTCCACCTCTATACCATTTTTTGTTTGGTGTTCCTAAGTTGGATATTTACTGAGATATTACCAGAGATTTACAGTGGATTTAACATTGGTTGCAATTCACCACTTTCACATAAGCGTGGCGCGTCAATCGCTGTAATAACGGGTAGCGCTGGTCTTATATAACCGTGCACCACTCGCCCAAAACCAGCTTCACTGTGCTAATCGAAAACGAGGCGTGCGACCTAGTGTGGCTTCACAGTGCAGTGGGTCCTATGTGTAAAGGCTTAAATTCACAGACAGAGCCCATCGTTTTTCACAGTTTGCTTTTCTATCACACCTCCTGAGGCATAACACCTGAGTGGACAGTCTTGACACCTGGAGCAAGGTGTGAAAACACTAAATTCTGCCACATTATAGCAGGTGGAATATAAAATGATAGCTCACATACATGCTTAAGTTCTCTGTAAATATATTTTTAATTGGAAAATATTTTACTCAATGAAAAATGAGATTTCAGATGTTTCTTAATGTTATATTTACACTCATCTCCTTTCATCATCATAATCACTGGTGTTTCTTGTTTTAGTTTACATTTATCTTTGTTTCTACATATTTTCTATTATCTTAAATCTTATTCTAGTTTATGATTTTATTGATAATGATATTAATAACAGCAGTGGTCTACCATATATGAATTATTGGAGAAGTGATTGTGGTTGTCACTTTAAGGGAAACCAGACTGCAAGGATAAATGACACTTATCCAAATGTACCAACTTTCAACACTATGTTTTGACTATTTTGATGAATTTTAACCTCAGGAAATATCTACCACAGCCTGGCAACATAGGTATCATGTTAATCATCTTGAAGTATCTAAGAAGATGGGATGGTTATTTCTATAGGTCATCGCGATAGATTTTTCATAAAATCACTGTGAAGGTAACATGTTTTAATATCTTTTACTTAACAAATTCTAAAGTTCAAGCTATCAAGGGAAGGCTTAGCCAAGGAATAGGTTTATGATATGTATATCAACAAATAGACCAGAGTCCTAGCTTTCTAACATTGATTTATCTATGGAGATCGGCCTGTTATTCACAAAGCAAGAGCAATTTCCATTTTCCGAGTTAGAAATAGATAGGCTTTTTCTATACCAAACGCTCAGGAGTAAAGTTGCACGCCTCGTTTTCGTGTGACCTACTTAGGCGGCCATTACAAGATGGCGCTAGTGTGAAGAGGGTCTATGGAGTGAAAAGTTGTTTAACCCTTTGTGCGTGTGGGAGTGCACTGCACCGCTTTCGGGAAAATAAACTGCAGAGTGAGACAATCAGGCAACGCAGTGTATCTTAGTGACGTAGGCTCCGCTCCCGAGATATAGAGACAAAGTGAACCAGGGACCCGTTTCAATAGTCTGTAGGACGGCCGCTATTGGGTCCTGCGACCCAATAGTGGCAGGTAGCGTTTCAGTGTTTTCGTGACAACCCAATTAGGGACACAGACGTTGAGACAGACCCCAACAGTGACTGTCCCATTTCAAAACAACATGTCCGGTCACTATTGCTGTCTAAATTGGGTCCTAAATAGCGAGTGGGTCTACCCTCTCGCTTCTGGGTTAACCGTGTGTCACAGAGGTCTTAGGCGTCCTCTCAGTTGGTCACAGACTGCTAAAGGTGCAACATGGCAGTAAACCTCATGAATAATGGTTAATAATTGATGACTGGACTGTATGCACTGCCTTGTCAAGTGAGGAGTATAGAAGCCACCAGATTCAAAACAAACAACATGGCGAGTGGGGTGCAAGTGTGTGTAGGAACCACAAGTAATGGAAAATGCAGACTGTAACTGAATAAATTAAAAGAAATCTAACAATGATATGAAGTTTTGAAGCCCTGCCCATGTTTTGGAATGTATTTTATATGCTGACAGTCGATTCATGAGCAAGACACAGTCATAATTAATTATCAAGAGCCTGCGGCTCTTATTATCGCTCAAGCACCTGTCAAAGTTTTCAAAGTTCGTTTTCAATCAATATCTCAGCTGTGATATTATGTAATTAGTCATATTAACTTCATATCATTGAAACTGTATCGGTTTTATATCGCATTTGGGTATATTGCTCATGATAACCACATCGCAGCAAGTGCGATGTCGGTGGGCATTTGAAAATTGAGCTGGTTCCTGGGTCTTTCTGGTACTTCCTATGAGAGAGCCCAAAACCAGCAAGCAACGTCTGCCAACACTCCAGCCAGGGGATGCTACCCACCTGTAAGTCGTAGATACAGGCGGGAACCAGCCAACATATCAACATCAACAGACAAACTCACACAGTAAACCAAGAGAAAGAACGTTATTTAGTGTGTTATGGGAGGGACAGGGGGCAGCATAGGGACACTTGTCCTGTCTTTTTCCGCTATGCTGTCCACTAATACGGACACGTCCACATCAGTGATTGGACACACCACCCAAACAGTGACATGCGTTTTGAAACGCGACTTAACTTTTTCCGCTATTCCTGTCACTATTGGGGTCACTATTCATGTCACTAACTGGCTTGGGACGTCCTACTATTGAAACGGGTCCCAGACCTAGGCATGGAGACTGGGCCACGAGAGTGAGATTCTCATGTAGTGAAAAATTTGAAACAGGGAACCGTTTCAATAGTCTGTAGGACGTCCGTTATTTGGTTTAGTGACACAATAGCGGTACTTCGCGTTGCAATAGTTAAGGGACAACCGTTTGTGGGACATAGGGTAAGAGACAGCCGCAAATAGTGGCTTGTACCATTTCAGAAGTGGCTGTCCGGTCACTAAAAGGGTCACTATAGTGTCCAGGGGGGGAGCGAGGGCCTTCCCAGCGTGCATCGCGCACGGACCATATTACCAAACGCGGCCGCAACAGCGCCATTTACAAACCTGGAGCCTTGCAGTCAACACCTAACCTACCTATTTCATGTGCGGACTCTGTTTTCCACACTTTCCAAAACTCAGTTATTTCAAGGAAAGCTACCAAATACATTATACCCTTCTATTCTGTGGCAGTATTTGCCAGATTCTCTGGAGAATTTGATGGTTTTTGTCCATTTATAATGTATCAAACTTTTCTGTGTTAACATGAGTGATAATAGGTGAACACAGCATGTAAACAGTGTTAGTACTGATCTATCTTTTCTTTTTTATACGTTAAATTCATGATACTCTGGAATTAGATAGAGCACATGTATATAATCCTTCGCTGTAAATATGAATTAATTTTGATAAGGTTATGACTATAAAAATAATTTTAGATGGTGGTTTTCAACCACTGCCTATACACAGTCAGCTGTCCCAATCGAATAGACCCTCTTCACACTGGCGCCATCTTGTAATGGCCGCCTATGTAGGTCACACGAAAACGAGGCGTGCGACCTTACTCCTGAGCGCTTAGCATAGAAAAAACAGTTTTTTCTAACTCGGAAAATGGTAATTGCTCTTGCTTTGTGAATAATAGGTCGATATCCATAGATAAATCATTGTTAGAAAGCTAGGACTCTGGTCTATTTGTTGATATACATATCATAAACCTATTTCTTGGCTAAGCCTTCCCTTGATAGCTTGAACTTTAGAATTTGTTAAGCAAAAAATATTAAAACATGTTACCTTCCTACCTTCACAGTGATTTTATGAAAAATCTATCGCGATGACCTATAGAAATAACCATCCCATCTTCTTAGATACTTCAAGACGATTAAAATGATACCTATGTTGCCAGGCTGTGATAGATATTTCTTGGTGTAATGTAACATTATGACAGATGAAAAAGAATAAATGTATGATATTGGCAAGGGAATATCATCGTCCTTACCCATATAATTTTATTGATTATCAAAATTCCAGATAGGAAATGCATGTTATTTATATAAGAATTATCTATCATTTATATAAGAAATAGATATAAAAATAAACATTGGGCTACGAAATGGGTGGGCTGGCTGAACATTTAATATGGTTAAAATCACAATTTATGTATCTATGTAATTATTTGCTTGTGCTTTTCTAACTTGAAAGATGGAAATTGGTCTCATGCCATGAATAATCGGCGATTTTTATAATCAATACATTGTTAGAAAGCTGATACTTGAGTCTATCTGTTGGGATATATATGATATAGCTGTGTTATGGATAGGAAACCTGTCAATTATTGGCAGTCTTGCATCCCTGTATTATTATTGATAAATATATTGACTACTACATTGTCAAGCCATTGCTACAACAACTAATAGATAATAACAATGTATGTATGTGTTATTATAACAAAGTACACATATGCACACACTTGCAAATAGATTTGTAAAAGGAACCAGTAAAACTCATAATTGTTGCCCAAAACATTTTGAAAATATCCATGAAAACATTCCCACAGATATTCCCAAAAATATTCCTAATCCTGTTGGACTTTACTATAGCAGCTATAATGTGGCAGAGTCCAGTGTTTTCACACCTTGTTCCAGATGTCAAGACTCTCCACTCAGGTGTTATGCCTCAGGAGGTGTGATAGAAAGGCAAACTGTGAAAAATACGGGCTGTATCTGTGAATTTAAGCTTCTACACATAGCCACCCACTACACAGTGAAGCCACACTAGGTCGCACGCCTCGTTTTCGATTACACACATTGACGCTGGTTTTCGGCGAGTGGTGCGCTGTTATATAAGACCAGCGCAACCCGTTAACACCGCGACCGACGCGCCACGCTAGTGTGAAAGTGGTGAATACAAGAGAACTGAGCCTGCAGGAGAACTGAGCCAGAGGTGTGAATGCGAACTGAGCCTTCAGGAGAACTGAGCCTCCAAGAGAACTGAGCCTGGCTCAGTCAGTGCTGGGCTGTAGTAGCGTGTTTGATAACAACATCTCTGGAATTCATGTTATAACTTCACAAAAAAATAAATGTAGAGACTCGAGATGAAAACTGGTAAATAGCTAAAGAAATGTAGAAGAAACTCTGTAAGTTTATATATTGATTACCTAAAGGGAACATGACTATTTTCCATTACACCTGCGAGTGCCAAAACGGCCGACGTAAACACATGATGACACTGACATCTGAGTTTGTTCCGCTCCTACTCGTGTATATGCAAGAACTGGCAATAATTTACGTTATTTCAAGTAACTGAGTAAAATAAGTCGGTAAAACTGCAGATCCGTGGTCTCTAGCGTGTAAGCATAGGAAATGTCACTTTGCGGTCTCGTATCAGGCCGGGAAAGGCTTATAAGCTAGAGGCCACGGATCTGCAGTTTTACCGTGGGCCTAGGCTCAGTTCTCCTGCAGGCTTAGTTCGTACCTCTGAATCTCAACCCCAGGCTCAGTTCTCCTGCGGGCTCAGTTCGCACGTCTGGCTCAGTTCTCCTGCGGGCTCAGTTCTCCAGGTACCGTCCCAATCTGACAAACTTGTCAGTCTAGAGAAATAGCCGTAACTCTAAATATTATCATCCTAAATTCATGATATTCTGGAATTAGATTTTCATTTTAGATTGTTGTTTTCAACCACTGCCTAGGCGAAATACCATGAAAAATGAAGTATGACTTCCCTTTTTTAAGGAGGATTTCAGGCAATTTCCACTGGAGACCTTTGGAGTTCTTCACGTTTTTCCCAGTCAAAATGACCTGATTTTCAACCTGAGACAGTCAGTTGCATTGTGGGAAGGATCCTTCTCCTTCTATTAGCATATTCATGATGTAAACATTGGCCAATGTGCTTTGTTATTGTTTTGACAGGTCAAGTTTAACCCTCCGAATGGAACACAAAACTTCATTATTTAAATCATTTATCTATCTGGGTAGACTAATTTGGTAGTGGAGAACACGATTCTGGTATTTATTTTCACTTATATCCAACCGTTAACGTGTTATTCACTTCGTCAAATAACGCGGATCTTGACCTATTTCCGCGCTGAACGCGCTAGATTGACCTCGAAAACGCCGCGGTGCATGCTGGACAGGCCCTCGCTCCCCTGTATAGTGTCTATAATAGCGAGAGGGTATACCCTCTCGTTTTTTATGTCACAAAAACATAACTTTACTTACCATGGGAATAAAGCTATGAAACTTTAACCCCAGTTAGGGACACATACAACTTATAAACATGCAAAATATGAAGAATATCGGTCCATGCAATCCAGAGATATTCACATTTGAATTTTGTCATAGAAAATGCTGCTCTGGTGTCCAGTGCTGTGGCCCGTTTCAATAGAATGGGTCACTAAGCCACTTAGTGACATGTTTATTGACCGCAATAGTGACTTGAATAGCAGAAAAAGTTTGGTCTCGTTGCAATAGGCATGTCACTATTGGGGAGGTGTGTCTTGTCACTATTTACGTCTTGTCCGCAGTTAGGGACAGCATAGTGGACAAACCCAGCCAAAGTCTTGCTATGCCGACCAAAGTCTATCCCAGAATACACCAACTAACGAATGTTAACGTTGTAAACCGTGTGAGTACATGTGTGTTGCTTACGTTAGTCTCTTTCACGACCTCCTTGAGCTGTGAACACGCCGTCTGGTGAATGGTGGCCGCACTACAGGCTATTGCTTACGTAAGCACACGCTGGTACTGTGGTAGCCTGCACATTCTCCAGTCACCCCTCACGATTGGATTGCATGAGCAGATTTCCTTCATATTTGGCATGTTTATAAGTTGTATGTGTCCCTAACTGGGGTTAAAGTTTCACAGCTTAATTCTACGGGAAGTGAAGTTACACGTTTG
Organism: Alentia gelatinosa; assembly: GCA_950022655.1. Lineage (NCBI taxonomy): Eukaryota > Metazoa > Annelida > Polychaeta > Phyllodocida > Polynoidae > Alentia > Alentia gelatinosa. The sequence continues at coordinate 110,981,336 of OX465579.1, forward strand.
TGACAATAGAAGCGAGAGGGTATACCCTCTCGCTATTATAGACACTATAGTGACCCTTTTAGTGACCGGACAGCCACTTCTGAAATGGTACAAGCCACTATTTGCGCATGTCTCTTACCCTAGGTCCCAGAAACGTTTGTCCCTTAAGTATTGAAACGCGAACTGCTGCTATTGTGTCACTATACCTAATAACGGACGTCCTACAGACTATTGAAACGGGTCCCAGAATTACCCAAGCGCAGTCGCTAATTTATGTGGTGACCTTCACCTTGACACCACTTGTTCCCAGTAGGACATGAGTATGAGAGGTGGGCTACCCAACATGTGTTGTCCCAAACTAGGGACACATCCACAATAGTGACAAGACACACCTCCCCTTTAGTGACATGCCTATTGCAACGCGACCAAACTTTTTCTGTTATTCAAGTGACTATTGGCGTCACTAAACATGTCACTAAGTGGTTTAGTGACCCATTCTATTGAAACGGGCCCCTGTTCTTCTTTTTTATAGGACTATACTATAGTCTATACCACGGACTTGTACACTATTCTCACACTGCGCCGCTCCGGTTTATTGGGCCGCAAAACCTGTTTCCGAAGGTTGCTCTAGCGGTGCAGTGTGCACTATTCTCGGGAGCGGAACGTTCAACCCAAAACGAGGCAAAGGGTTTTGTCATTTTCGGGCACTCTAGCTTTCTGCTATCATCGCTCGACGGCCGTAACGTAAATCGATGTTTGAACTCCCAGTATATGATAAATATGAATAACTAGAGGTAGTTTGATGCTATTCTTACAAGTAATATGAATGAACTTTGTAAGACAGAAGTGTGAATGTTTGAATTTGAAGATTTATGCACTTTTGAGTGTGTTTTTATTTTGACAGTTGGAACAGCCTGTCATCTGCAATTTCGGCAGATTGCTGGAATAAAGATCAGATAAAACAATAATTGCAAAACGAATTGATACAAAAAAAAACACCACACATCTTCCCCTGCTCTTCACCTACATGACATTTTTTGTTTGATGTCTCTATATTGGATATTTACTGAGATATTACCAGAGAAGTACAGTGGATTTAACATTGGTTTCAATGGGGTGGAAAGTTGTTTAACCCTTCGAACGTAATTGAGTGCACTGCACCGCTTTCAGAAAAGCAAACTGCAAAGCGAGAAAACCGAGCGACGCAGTGCCCGTTTTTGCGGCCGGACGACCCCGTTACTACGTTGCGTGACGTCGGCACCGCTCCCGAGAATGGATAGGAAACCTAGCTTATCTCTGTTTGTTCTGCGATGTGTCCGCCTCGGCTGCATTCAACATCTCCTAGTGGCGTCTATTGGAACTAGACTTCTAGTGGCGCCCCCCAGTGTCAATGAAGCACAACTACGTGGTCTCCATAGGTGCTCGTAAGGCCTCATGGATGTGGGGATGTAGGGATGTATGGATGTGGAGATGTGGGGATGTATCGATGTTTGGATGTATGGATGTATGGATGTGGGGATGTTTGGATGTATGGATGTTTGGATGTATGGATGTGGAGATGTGGGGATGTGGACTGTAGGATGTAGGGATGTAGAGATGTATGGAGGTATGGCTGAGGGGATGTAGGATGTAGGGATGTGGGGATGTATGGATGTGGGGATATATGGATGTAGAGATGTGGGGATGTATGGATGTTTGGATGTATGGATGTAGGGATATGGAAGTGTGGGACTGTAGGATGTAGGGATGTAGAGATGTATGGCTGAGGGGATGTAGGGATGTGGGGATGTAGGAAGTGGGGATATATGGATGTGGGGATGTAGGATGTGGGGATGTAGGATGTGGGGATGTAGGACGTGGGGATGTAGGATGTGGGGATGTAGGATGTGGCACGTGGATGTGGGGATGTAGGATGTGGGGATGTAGAGATGTAGGATGTATAGATGTGGAGATGTAGGATCTAGGGACGTAGGATGTAGGTATGTGAGGAATGTAGAATGTAAGGATGTGGGGATGAAGGATGTGAGGATGCAGGATGTACAGATGTGGAGATATAGGATGTAGGTATGTGGGGATATAGGATGTTGGTATGTGGGGATGTAGGTATGTGGGGATGTAGGATGTAGGTTTGTGGAGATGAAAGATGTAGGTATGTAGGGTGACTTTAGATGGGGGCGCCACAGAGAAATGACTGATTTTGGGGGGTTCACCTGTGAAAATTCAGAAGCAACTCAGAACAGTTGAAATTATATTCCTAGCCCTTCTGGGAGAGTCCAAACAATTGGCAGAGTTGGGTGACTTTAGATGGGGGCACCACAGAGAAATGACTGATTTTGTAGGATGTACATTTGTGGGGCTGAAGGATGTAGGTATGTAGGGTGACTTTAGATGGGGGCACCACAGAGAAATGACTGATTTTGGGGGGTTCACCTGTGAAAAGTCAAAGTTTCAAAAATGTTCCCTGTTAACCAGGCCCTGCTTATGTATTTAGCTGTCTTCCGTAATGTGGAAGCTACTCAGAACAGTTGAAATTATATTCCTAGCCCTTCTGGGAAAATCCGAACAATTGGCAGAGTTTGGGTGACTTTAGATGGCGGCGCCACAGAGAAATGACTGATTTTGGGGGTTCACCTGTGAAAAGTCAAAGTCAAACTTTTAAAAATATTACCATCTAGCAGGCCTTAATTAACTATTTGTTGGTCGATTCCAGCTAAGTTCCTACACAGAACAGTTGTCTTTATGGCCCTATGTGTGCTGGGGGTTTCCAAACAATTGGCACAAATTGGGTGACTTTAGCTCTGAGCACCCCTGAGAAATCAGTCATTTTCACATGGTCAGCTACAGAAAATCAATGTTCTTAAAATATACCCCATCTAGCAAGCCTTAATAAACTATTTGTTGGTCGATTCCAGCTATGTTCCTACACAGAACAGTTGTTTTCATGGTCCTAGGTGTGCTGGGACTTTCTAAACAATTGGCACAAATTGGTTGACTTTAGCTGTCAGCGCCCCTCAGAAATCAGTCATTTTCACATGGTCAGCCACAGAAAATCAATGTTCTTAACCCTTTGGCGCCGGGTGATGCCTTAAGGCATCGCCACCCATGGCCGGATGATGCCTTAAGGCATCGCCGTGTGTGGCCGGATGATGCCTTAAGGCATCATTTTCTAAGACTTACAAAATCATAGTTTATGAGTAATAACTTTGTAAATAATTGATCAATAATGATGAAATTTTCACAGGATGTTGGTATAACATTGGGCTTACGATTTTGAAATACTGATAAAATAATATTAAAGACCACGTGTTTTATCACGTGATCAAAAGTGAAATTATCATGATTGGCCTGAAAAGACCCCGTCCCCTGGCGGTATGTACTAACACCCTACCCAGCCTTACAGACACTGCTTTGTCAGAGGTGCCCGGCATGAAAGGGTTAAAATATACCCCATCTAGCAAGCCTTAATAAACTATTTGTTGGTCGATTCCAGCTATGTTCCTACACAGAACAGTTGTTTTCATGGTCCTAGATGTGCTGGGAGTTTCTAAACAATTGGCACAAATTGGGTGACTTTAGCTCTCAGCACCCCTCAGAAATCAGTCATTTTCACATGGTCAGCCACAGAAAATCAATGTTCTTAAAATATACCCCATCTAGCAAGCCTTAATAAACTATTTGTTGGTCGATTCCAGCTATGTTCCTACACAGGACAGTTGTATTTATGGCTCTAGGTGTGCTGGGAGTTTCTAAACAATTGGCACAAATTGGGTGACTTTAACTGTCAGCGCCCCTCAGAAATCAGTCATTTTCACATGGTCAGCCACAGAAAATCAATGTTCTTAAAATATACCCCATCTAGCAAGCCTTAATAAACTATTTGTTGGTCGATTCCAGCTATGTTCCTACACAGAACAGTTGTTTTCACGGTCCTAGGTGTGCTGGGAGTTTCTAAACAATTGGCACAAATTGGGTGACTTTAGCTCTCAGCGCCCCTCAGAAATCAGTCATTTTCACATGGTCAGCCACAGAAAATCAATGTTCTTAAAATGTACCCCATCTAGCAAGCCTTAATAAACTATTTGTTGGTCGATTCCAGCTATGTTCCTACACAGGACAGTTGTATTTATGACTCTAGGTGTGCTGGGAGTTTCTAAACAATTGGCACAAATTGGGTGACTTTAGCTCTCAGCGCCCCTCAGAAATCAGTCATTTTCACATGGTCAGCCACAGAAAATCAATGTTCTTAAAATATACCCCATCTAGCAAGCCTTAATAAACTATTTGTTGGTCGATTCCAGCTATATTCCTACACAGGACAGTTGTATTTATGGCTCTAGGTGTGTTGGGAGTTTCTAAATAATTGGCACAAATTGGGTGACTTTAGCTCTCAGCGCCCCTCAGAAATCAGTCATTTTCACATGGTCAGCCACAGAAAATCAATGTTCTTAAAATATACCCCATCTAGCAAGCCTTAATAAACTATTTGTTGGTCGATTCCAGCTATGTTCCTACTCAGAACAGTTGTTTTCACGGTCCTAGGTGTGCTGGGAGTTTCTAAACAATTGGCACAAATTGGGTGACTTTAGCTCTCAGCGCCCCTCAGAAATCAGTCATTTTCACATGGTCAGCCACAGAAAATCAATGTTCTTAAAATATATCCCATCTAGCAAGCCTTAATAAACTATTTGTTGGTCGATTCCAGCTATGTTCCTACACAGGACAGTTGTATTTATGACTCTAGGTGTGCTGGGACTTTCTAAACAATTGGCACAAATTGGGTGACTTTAGCTCTCAGCGCCCCTCAGAAATCAGTCATTTTCACATGGTCAGCCACAGAAAATCAATGTTCTTAAAATATACCCCATCTAGCAAGCCTTAATAAACTATTTGTTGGTCGATTCCAGCTATGTTCCTACACAGAACAGTTGTATTTATGGTCCTAAGTGTGCTGGGAGTTTCTAAACAATTGGCACAAATTGGGTGACTTTACCTCCAAACACCACTCAGAAATGGTATTTGAAATGGTCGCGAAAAACTGTCAAAATATGGTTTTCTTTCCAGCAAGACTTGAAAAACCTATTTCTGGTCTTTTCAAACTATATTCCAGATATGTTGATAAATATTACTGCACCTTTTAATGAGTTTTTAGTGGTTAAAGACAGAAAACACTCTGGAGCTGTGGTGGTGCTGCCCTGGTGGCAAAAACGGGAACTAGAAAACAATGGCGAGGCATAGATAGATAGGCCAGCCCCCCTGTGTTGCCAATCCAGGTCACAGAAGTCCGTGTCTATACTCAGACAAACTTATTCTCTTCCGATTCATTTCTAGCCATGCCGAAATCAAAGTTTAGTATTAAAGTTTTCTGATCTACTTTTCTCATGAGAAACCAATGAGATCTCAACTTTCGCTGGTAGCCGTTTCAAAAATCCGCTGATTACCCCCCACCCACCACCAGCCTAAGTATTTGACTCTTCTATAGCATCTCCGATCCGGCTTGACACTTCCGGTTCAAAATACCCTCCAAATCATGCAAATTCACCTGACAACGGAGCGATCCGCCATCTTGCCTGGTGAATACAAAGCGCTGTCAGAGTCTGAAATGGCGTTAAACTGTATTAAAGGGACAGTCAAGTAGTGACCGTTTCTCTGCTAATCTCGCCGAACTTAAGTCACTCTCCTGCCTTAGGAGCTTTAGCCTACTTTCAGTGGGTAGGGTGAGTAAGGAAATCAGGTTGGAGAGTGGGGTGACCTAGATACTGTCAGTGACTCACCACACACTCCCGGGAGCAGAGTGAGCACAGTGAGGGGTGTCAAACCAAAACAACACACACTGCAAACTCCTGGTTTTGAATCCAAGTAGCTGGCAACAAATACGTTTTCCACATTTTTTGAAGTGATTGGAGATTGACACATATAATCTCGAACCTACAGAGTCAAAGTACTGAGCGCCTATACCAGGAAATAGTATTTTGTAACCGGCTATCTGTGGTTGCGACGAGTTCACTTTGGCTCCCTATAATGGTTTTTTTTTAAATATATATTTCTTTATTGAGATCATATAATACAAGTTCCATTTGCGTACATTAGTGCATAGTTTACTCTCAACAAAGAGGCTGGGGCCTCAGCCATTTTATGAGGCTGGTTTTAATGGCCCGCCTTAGGGTATCAACCATAGCCCAAAAGAGAATTATCAAAGTCTTTCTAGATTAAAAAAAAACACCCCTTAGACATATTCAAGTATCCAGAGGATCTCCACATTTGTACAACAAGAAAATAGCAAGAGCAATCGTAACTTACAAACATTGGGGTCAGAGGTATTACCTATGTGTCCAGGTCTACAAGTCCCAGATTTTACTCCTAAGGTTCGCTTTAGTAAGAGCCTTAGAACTCACAAAAGACTCTGTATTCCTTAGCAATGGAGTCTGCTTATTCCACAAAGTATTACCATGATACTTAAGAGATCTCAAGTACATAGCACAATTTGGTGTATCAGTGTAAAGAACAGGTGCATCAAACATTCTTACTCGTTTCCCACTGTTATCAGTAAATACTCTGTTTCTAGACCGCTTATACATATAATTAAGTAGGTGCCCTTCTCTCCTATCTTTCAGCATCAGAATTTATGCATATCGATGTAGATCCTTTACAGGGGTATATATATTTGCTTTCAGACAAATTCTTAACGCATTGTTCTGCAACACTTGGAGGGAGTCCGTTAAATAAGAGTGAGCACTATCCAACAAAACGTCACCATAGTCAAAGTAGGGCAAGATAGCAGTTTTGTATACAGCAATAGCAGCCTTCTTACTCAAGTAACTTCTCATTTTAGCTAATTGGTATATTCTGAAGGAAACACTTTTCTTTATCGACGCAAAGTGATGTCTGTAATTGAGATCAAAATCTATAACAATTCCTAGATTTTTATAAGATATTACCTGTTTTACTTCTTGATTATTTATAAAAAGCTGTTGCGCTACAAAGAGTTGATTCCTTTTCTTTTTCGCAGAGAAAAGAACTTGTTTAGTTTTTCCTATATTGATACTTAACTTATTTTGCATACACCAGGTTTCAAAAAGATCCAGATCGTGTTGCACCTCTCTATACAAAGCTTCCAGATCATCTCCACTCTTAAACAGTGTCATCAGCAAACATCAGTATATCGCTAGACCGTAAAGACCTTGATATGTCGTTAACATAGATAAGGAAGAGCTGAGGTCCAAGAATTGAACCTTGCGGTACACCATGAGTAATGTTTCTAGTCCCAGAAATCATGTTATTAGCCTATCTTTCTGATATCTGGGTTTCAAGTAATTGGTAAACCAATTTAAACAGTTACCACTTATACCATAACGTGACAGTTTACTAAGAAGAATACCATGATTGACTGTATCAAAAGCCTTCCTGAGATCCACAAAAACAGCCAGAGTAGACCTTCCAACATTCTTATTCGTCAGAATTTGGTCTGTGAGTTTTGAAACAGCATCGATCGTTGATTTAGCTTTCCTGAAGCCAAATTGCTTATCAGTTAGTAAACTATGTTGATTGATATAAGACTGATATAAGACATAAGCTGCTTATATACAATCTTCTCCATAAGTTTATGAGAGATTGGTAATAATGTTGTTAACCTTATAGGGATCCCCCTCTTTCGGAATTGGTACAATCATGGCTGTCTTCCAGCTCTCAGGAATCACAGAAGTTTGAAAGATACAGTTATAAAGATCAACGTACACCAAGGGAACTGCTTTAACTGAGTCAAGAAAGACACATGCCGATATTCCAGTCAACATCGATTGCTTATTTGGACTTATCTTCTTGACCAGTTCAAGAATTTCCACCTGATTTGTCAAGAGCTCATTCATGGCAAAAGGAGACTCATCTAGATATGGATGCCAAGGAAGATACATATCAGCATCCAATTTAGACCCAACTTCAGAAAAATCATTAATAAAATTTGGAATCTCAGAATCCTCAATAATCTCCTCATCATTATCTTTTATTTTGATAGTATCTGGATCACTCCTAGCATCCGTGCCAGGGATAATCCTGCCAATAGTGTGCCAAAATTTCTTACCGTCAGACTTATTCTTTTCTAGTTCTGCCATTGTATATTTCTGGCGAGCAGATCTAACTAACTTCGTTGTAGCATTACGGGCTTCCCTGGCTCTAGCCCAGTCAACTTGACGGCCTGTTCTTTTTGCTTTAGTTAAAAGATTATCTTTGTCTCTAATACATTCTAAAATTTCAACTAAGATCCAGGGTTCCCTAGTCTCCCTTGCTAGAAAAGGACAAACTGCACAATCAATGTCAAGATAATTATCAATGGCTCTTTTTACAAGGCTCCATTTGGTATCACTATCCGTAGCCTCATAAAATTCAGTCCAGTCATAACCAAGTAAGTAATCCTTAAACCTAGAGTATACATACTTTTTATACGAACAGCCTCGTATCTGAACTTTCCCTAACTTAATCTTACTGGTCTTTTTTATAACGAACACGAGCTGATGGTCACTTAGGGCGTTTCTAAGCACACCACTCAAAGGCACATCAGAGAAGGATGTAAAGATTAGATCAATAATAGACCCATGTTCAGAATATCGAGTAACGTCTTTGATATGCTGTTGCAGACCGCACTGTTCAAGCTCAGATCTTTTAACCTCAGGTTTCTTGGCATCAGAAATATTAATGTTGCAGTCACCCAAGACAACCAGGTCCACTATACCTTCATCTTTTAGCTTGGCTAGTGTTTCCCTTAACAGGTTGACAAAAATGGCACAGTCCCCTCGTCGGGGTCTGTATACATTCAATAGGCCTTTCTCTTTGTGTGCATCCTTTCAATTAACATAATTTGAAGCTCAATATCTTTGTTGCTGCAATTTAACCCAATAAATTTGTTTGCATCATGAGGAATGTTATCATGAATAAACATACAAAGACCACCTCCCGCCTTGGGCTCCTTGTCTTGTTCATTTGATTTCCATGATCTATCAAGTCTAAATTTCCTATAACCATTTAGCAAATAAGAGTCTTGTACATCAAGATCAGAGTGCCATGTTTCAGATACCACATTACATCCCACTTATTTTGTTGAGCCTCAACAACCAACGATTCATAGTTGGATTTGTTACTCCTTATATTTGTGTGTATCAATTAAAAGCCCTTCAACCTAGACACAATACCTCCATCAAATAAATTTGTCATTGTGAGAGTGGAAAAGAATCCCCTAGATCCATCAAATGTGAAGAAATCTTAATCCTACAATATGGTTCAACACTAACAAGCATCCTTTTACAAAGGCCATAAAGACCTGTAACAAACACAAACAAATGTGCAGTGAACATCTGCAAAGAAACATTAATGAATGAAAAGAGAACAAAAATAATGGTCATCTCGACCATTTTTGCTTCTAGAGAGTCAAGACAGGTGTCCTTCCGGCTCTTGTTGTGAGGTGGTGCAGTGTGGTATAGAATGACATGGTATAGTGTGGTGTAGCATGACATGTTTTAGTGTAATATATATTGACAGGGGGTAGTGTGGTGTAGTGTCTCATGGTGTAATGTGAGGTGGTGTAGTGTGATATAGTATGAGATAGTGTAGTGTGGTGTATCATGAGATGATGTAGTATGGTATAGGGTGACATGGCATAGTGTGGTGTAATATGAAGTGGTGTAGTGTAGTGTATTATAGGATGGTAGAGTGACTAGTGTAATGTAGTGTGACATGATTAATGTTATATGGTGTAGTGTTACCTGGTGTAGGGTGGTGTAATATGAGATGTAACCTTTAGTATGAGGTGGTGTAATGAGATGGGAGTGGTCCATACACCAAAATACGGACTACCTACCCATACAAATTTATTAAAATTTTGGTTAAGAAAAATGAAATTGATTTTTTTTTTTTTTTTTTTTTTAAATTTCGGGTATATAGTAAATATAGAATTTTTTTTAAAATTTCATTATTTACACTGTAAAGGCATCAGCCTTAGCCGGTGTGAGCGCCCTTACAGCCTCTGGTACACCCGTGACTTCATTAACTACAATGTAGTTTAGATGACAGAAAATCATTATCTTTATAACGAAGTAATGGATACTATGTGCGATCCGTTATATATTCAATATAACATTCCCCCAGCGTCGGACATTACTGAATAGTGAAAATCACCCGTCTATTTATCAATATTATACAATGAGATCATCAAAGCCAGGAGATTAAACTCCTATATAATACATTAGCTTACAACTACTGTATGAGTTATCAGGTCAAACACATCCAAGAGGTTTAAACACCCAAACTCTGGTAAGTAGACCTTGAAAACAGATATGATTTACCTTCCATACAATTGTGGTGGTCGCCGCCTGTCTAGCAGGTTGGATGACCCCAATCCGGAACGCTAGTTCCAGGCAGGATCCCACCCTACGCACTCAACGTAGGTTGGTTCGGTTTTCGGTTAGTTTGCACAGACCTAATCACACATAACACAACAACGTCTTTTAATAAACAAGGATGTTTATTAATCACTACTTCCTGGAAAGATCTGGAAGATCTTTCCCACAAGTACAGTACCCTAGCACATGGGTGCTAGGTAGCGCTGGAGAGGCTAATCTGGAAGACTCGCCTAACCACCAGGAAGGTTACAAGAACCCGCCTTCAAAGTGAGGGCCCAAGGGTCTGTTCCGTAGAAGAGACGCGCGAGGACAGCCTGTCGACCTACTGTGAACGCTGAGTATATATACCAAGCATTACGTAATCCCGGTCTCCGCCGCGCCACTCTCGTGTGCGGCGTTGTCCGGAATCACTACACAGTAAGGATTGGCACGTCGCGCCACCTTCCGTAAAACAAACGAACACTGCTGGATTCCCACCCCACTACATTACCCCTCCCAGTTTTTACTAAGGGGGGAACCAAGGCAGCCATTTTGCTGCTAGGGGACAACCCAATTAAAAATTACAACGTAAATCCAGCAGTTCTTGGTCTACTCTCTAGCTTCCTGGTGTTCACAAGAATTCACTGATACCAATGTATAAGTGAAAAAGGTGGAATTGTAAGACGGAGAAATTATTAAAAATATGGAAGATACGACATTTAGGAAAGAAGAAACGACATTTGAAGAATGAAGGACTAGCCTCGCTAGCACCTTGAATAAATTTGATATTCACCCATCTTGAGCCGGGGAGCGTATTTCTTGAGCGTTGGGCAGGGAAGACTCGACAGTCGCGGACCTACAGGTGGTCAGCCCGGCCTGTCAAGCATTCTGCCTCCAGCTGTTCCGGATCTGGTTGAAGTCCATTGTTGGCTCCCGGCGAGTGAAGTGTTGTTCTCTTTCTCATCTTGGAGTATCGAGCCCAGCTGGCCCACCGGCGTAGCAGACCTACTACATTCAGCCCGATACCGGCGGGTGCTGGGCTTTCCACTGTTCTTCAGTTTGGAAGACATCCATATGTAGAAGAAGGGTCAGCCTCGCTGGACACCTTCTGTGTTGAAAAGTTTCCGAATACGGAAATAATGGCCAAAAAGGCAAAACAATTCTCCATGCACCTGGTAAGAGTGTGTGGTATCAGTGTTCTTTTATTTGGCTCCAGCTATACTGGCATATTTTCCTTCGGCTCAAATCGAGTACCAATTAAGGCCCCAACATTAAGTCGGATTCAGAACTTACAATCATCGACCCAAGGTAGAAGTAGTCGGCGTAATCCAACAGAACAGGGATTACGGCGGGTAGCTGTCGAGCAACCGTTCTCTTCCCAGCCCGCTTTACGCCAGGCTGGAAATCACTGTCATCATTGTCTGGGTTAGATTTGGCCAGGGGTTTAGCCCTGTCCATCTCCGTTCCCCAACACTTGACATCTTCGCCACCCGTGGCACCTGTTGAGGTGCTCGGTGTAGCGTCAGCCGTACTCGGTCCTGTTTGCGCCGCGGGTTTGTCCGAGCCTTTCGACCCAGCCCCCTTCGACTCCTCGTGCTTCCAGGGTTTAGGTTTCCCTTTACCTGAGTCACGCGATTCTAGCTGACCTTCCTTCTTAGCCAACTCCGCCTTAGCCCGTTTCCGGGCTGCACGACGGAGTCGCTTCTTATTCTGTTTCGACAGCTGCGGCTCGGTCTTATTAGCATCCTGAGGTTTTGACACCTCAGTGTTGCTAACAGACTTCCCCGGCGCAGGTTTAGCCGGTTGTGACACCGGTTTATCACCTTTGCTGGACGACCCCGTTACAGAGTCGCCCCCAACTGACGAATCAGTCTCCATAGCTGTCTCTGTACCAGCCTCGGTCCTCCCGGGTTTAGCTACCGGACCCGGGGCCAAAAAGGTCCCGGTTTCCGCCAGCTCCACCCCAGGTGGAGTCCAATTTTGGTACATTGACTGTACTATGGCTCGCGTTTTGGGATCTGGGATCCCAGCCAACATCTGTTCCAGGCTCTGAGTAGAAACCTCCTGCCTGGAATCCATTTCTTCAGAGAACTTCCTCGGAGAGCGACGACGCGGGCGGGCTCGGCCTCGCCTCGGCGTATCATGCTCCGATTCGGAACCTTCGATCATCACCACATCCGAATCAGAGGCCTCAGTTTTCACCGAGCTCGTCTTCGGACGGGCACCGGAAGAACCCTTAGCAGCCGGGGCCGCCTCGGACTTCTTCCCGGTGTGATTCTTTCCCTTTCCGGGTCGTTCATCTCGGGTTACCCCAAGAAGAACAGAGTCCTCAGACTCGTCCCCTTCTAGGTCAAAATCACCATCATCTGACCCGATGAGCAAAGCATCATCGTCCAGATCTGCCCCCCGCTCAGCCGAGGCTCAGGATCCGGGCAGGGGTGAGGGGAGCTCGCGCTCACCCTCCGTAGACGGGGCACGGTCAGCCATGCTGCTACCGCCCGACTCCCGTGGTGCTAGGCACCACTCCGAACACAGAGTGAAGACTACTGAAAAAACAGGGTCTTATATACTCCAATTTGACCTAGATTCGCAGTCGCGAACCAATCAACCGTGTCGAGACTGGCTCATCTTGAGCGTCTCAACACCGCATGCGTGAAGAAACCAAAGGTCAGCGTTACGCTCGACTTGATTCGTTCACGCCTTCAATCACCCAGCACAGGTTCCGAAACCCGGGGAAACCCCTTTTTGAGCTCCACCCCGAGTTCTCCACCGCGTGGATTTTCTTATCGCCATCGTGTATCACGTCAATAGTATGGGAGACTATGTACAATTTTCATATAAATGGATCAGACCTTACAGAGCGTTCGGCAATTCTGCAGCCTCTAGAGGGTCCTCAGCGGGGTCCCTTAGAGCAACGTCTGGGCTGCGGCACACAACGACTGATTTTAAGGTAACTATTTGATCAACATTCATGTATAATTGACACGCCACTGACTATCAACGATCTACATTTCGTACCATTGCTTCTCGTTGTGTTTTTCGACAACCCCGGCACCACTACTCTTTGTAGCTAACCACAGCCTTCAATTTTAGTCGAGACCATTCATCTTCTATCACTACTGTCATTTCTGACAATATCTGAACAATTCTGAATGGTCCGTCCCAGTTAGGAACGAGTTTTACATTTACCAACGGAGTGTGGTATCGCACAACCCGGTCTCCTACTCGGAACTTACGTGGTTTAAGATTGACATCATGGCCAGTCTTTTGCCACTCGGCAGCTTTTGTCAGGTTCCGTCTTGCGAGGTAATATCCTTCTACAAAACGTTCTCTGAGCTTTTCGACAAACCCTATGGGACAAGGATCATCCGTAGACATTCCGGGAACCCCATAGACTATGTCAGCGGGCATTACTATTTCCTCGCCAAAGATGAGTAAATTAGGTGAACACCCCTTGCTTGAATGAATGGTCCCATTATACGCGTGAACTATAAATGGTGCCAATTCATCCCAATTCTTCCGATTTTCATCTACCAGGGTCCGAAGACACTGGATCAATGTCCGGTTGAATCTCTCTACCATACCATCTGATTGTGGACGATATGGATTTGTATGTGTCTTTTTTATCTCGAGTATCCTACACATTTCTTTCCAGATCTGGGATTCAAATTCCCTTCCCTGGTCGGAATGTAGTACGCTCGGAGTTCCAAAAGGCAACATCCAGTTTTTCACTAAAGCTTCCGCACAAGTGGCAGCTTTGTGATTCTTCATGGGATAGATCTGCACATATTTTGTGTAATAATCCATCACCACCATCATACAGGTATTTCCTTCCTCTGACTCGTCGATACCAGATATGATATCTAGAGCGATTCTGGCAAACCTGACACCAAATAGTTCCTGTTGTAGCGGCATCTTTCCGAGTCCTACCCTGGGTTTGACTTTGCTACAGATGGAACATCCAGATATCCACCTTCGAATATCTGCACCCATTCCAGGCCAGTAGTAACGACGCCTTATTCTGGCTACCGTCCTTTTCCGTCCTAGATGAGCTGCACTCCTATGTTCGTGACATAGAGTCATTAGTCCGGATCGTAATTCTCGAGGGACCACTAGTTGTAGAGCACGTTTTAGTGGTTGCAACGTGGTTCTCCATCGATATAATACTCCATCTCGGACCTCTAGTTCTTTCCATTGACCACATAGATTCCGAAATTCTCGGTTTTCAGGCGAGATCTCGGGTCCTGTAGGTCTATGGAGCCCATTAGCTACCAGTTTAGTTAACTGGAACAGATCTGGGTCAGCCTGTTGACTTTCCTTAATTTGTTCTAGTGTCCACTGATAGTTTTGTGGCGGCTTCACTTTCTGGGAGCGTAGGGTAGCTATTACTGCTCTATGCTCACCACAATCCCGGCAATCTGGTCGTCCACATTTCTGCACTGGTCTCCTTGAGAGACAATCCGCATTAATGTGAGACTTTCCAGCCCAGTGCTCGATCTGACAGTTTGTTAACCCGAATTCGGAGAGAGCTGCCAGCCATCTTCCAATCATTCCCTCGGCATCCTTAAAGTTAAAGAGCCATTTGAGAGAAGAATGGTCGGTACGTAAGATGAAATCTCCACCTGCTAGGAAGTGTCGATATTTTCTTACATACACCACAACCGCTAAGAGTTCCCTCTTAGTGGTACAGTAGTTCCGCTGGCTTTTACTTAAGCTGTTGCTGGCAAAAGCTATTGGAACCTCCACACCATTCTGTATCTGAGACAACGCCGCTCCAATACTCTCGTTACTAGCGTCAGTGTCAAGAATGAACCGACCCTGGGGTAGAGGGTACTTCAACACGGGGGTCTCCGTAAACTTTCTTTTTAGTCCCAGAAAAGCATGTTCAGCTTCCGGAGTCCATTGGATCTCTTTTGGCTTCCCTGGCTTATCTAGTACCACATACTGTTGCATGGGGTGTGCAATTTCAGAAAAACCCGGAATAAAGTCGCGGTAATACGAACAAAATCCTAGGAAAGACCTTATGTCTTTTATATTCTGGGGGCGTGGCCAATTAGCCACTACCTCCAACTTGGAAGGATCTGCCCGGATTCCATTTCCGGAAAGTATCCGTCCCAAGTATTCCACAGATCTGCGAAACAGTTTGCATTTCTGAGGTTTGAGCCTCAACCCATAAGATTGAATCCGCTCAAATACCTCTCTTAGGTTTTCTAGACATTCGACATAATTCTTTCCGAAGATGATTATATCATCCAGATAAACCAAGCACTTTTTCCACTGTAGACCCCGCAACATCTGATCCATCATGGATTCGAAAGTCGCAGGAGCGTTACAGAGGCCAAATGGCATTACTGTAAACTCGTAAAGCCCATGATGAGTGGTGAACACCGTTTTCGATTGATCGCCACTGTTCATCTTTACCTGCCAATATCCAGACTGGAGATCCAGAGTACAAAACCACTGGTTCCCTCCTAGAGAGTCAAGGCTCTCATCGATCCGGGGTATTGGATAGGCATTCTTTCGGGTGATACTATTCAATTTTCTGTAATCAATACAGAATCGGCAAGTACCATCCTTTTTAGTAACCATTACCACAGGGCTAGCCGAAGGACTTGCACTGGGGATGATTACTTTCTGGTCCATCATTTTCCCTACTTCCTCTTCTAAAGCTTCCCGTTTTACCGGAGGTAGCCGTCGATAAGGAAGGCGGAAAGGTTGATGTCCTTCTGTATCAATCGTGTGTTCTACTCGATTCGTTCTTCCCAAAGGATCTCCTGGTCGAGCAAAGATTGACTCCATTTTCTTCAGAAGAATTCTTAGTTCATGTCGTTCCCCACTGTTTAGTGCGTCTGTCGTCTGAACTAAGGTTTCCAGAGTTTCATGCAACGGACTCGGAACTGGAAAGTATCCTGTTCCTGTATCGATAGCACTAACTCGTACTTCTTCATAATCATTTCCTGTAAAGTCCAATTTTCCCGGTTCAGATTGTTCATCTTCCCCGGTTATTTCGGAAACTGGAACAGGTGTGATTCCCTGTGGACCGGAGTCCACTAGGCCATCTACATGAGCTAGGGTGGCCCAGCCCAATGTATCACCCTTCTTCAGTTTAATCAACCCGGAGGTGTGATTACTTATAGGAATTGATCCTTCTCTAGCACTTCCGATCAAAGTATCCCAGGCCTGTATTCCTTTTTGAGAAAACAGTTCGGGTTTGGCTCGAAGAGTGCATCTCCACGTGGTAAGTCTCCTTCCCCAGCTATCAGGACATTAACCATCTGCTGAGGTGGGATGCCCACATCTTGTCGGACAGAAATCAAAGAAGAAATCCGTCGACAACTACATTCCACTTCCATTAACTCAGGAAATTTGAGTCGGAGAGTGCCATCTTGTAGATCCACAGAACCTCCATAGAGGGTGAGAAAATCTACGCCTAATATTCCACTCTCTTCAATATCACTGAGTATGGGACCCCATACAAATTCAGTGTTACCTATTGAGACTGGAATAATCACACTACCATAGCATCTCATGTGAGTGCCATTAGCAGCTTTTGCCGAAGCTCCAGGAACATGACATTCCTGTGCAAATCCAAGAGACTGATAGAGTCCATTGTTCAACACAGAGCGACTAGCACCAGTATCTAATAACAGATCTATCTTTCTTCCTTTAATTCTAGCCGGCACATACCAACGTCGCCCACCTAAGGGGGACGGTTGTCGTATAAACCGTGAGATCCCATCCAAGGTTCCAAGATCCCATCCACGTTGACATGGCCATTGCAGACAGGGGTGCCCGGGTGAAAGATACTTACTACAGATCGTTGCGACTGTATTTTGTATCTTTCCCTTTTCTGGTAAGTGGGAAATATTTTCCTTCTTATTGATCTCACAGGTTTGGGTTTCCTGGCACTTTCCTTCCCGGACCGCAGTGTTGCCACTCGCTACAGTCCTTCTTTGTTTTCCGGTTCACTCTGAGAGGCAACCGTCAATGCAGGCAGACTACGAGGTGTTTCCACTGTAGTAACGTTCCGGGCTTCAGGACAATCTGGAGAGATATGTCCCATTTTGTTGCACCACCAACAACGTCGGACATCCAGCTGGTTTTTCTCCACCTGATTCAGTCTTTCGTTGATTTTGGTCAACAACTTCATTACCTCAGAGGGATTTCCTTCGGGATCAGTGGTTTTTGGTTTTGCCTCTGCCACAGAAGGTACATCACTGTTCCTTCCAAAGCTAGGGGTTCGACCTCTCCCACGTCCTCGTCTATTGAAACCTCCTCTTCCAAGTACCATCGAGCGGACATTAGAGAGTATATCCTCTATTTCTGCTTCCTGACACTCGTAGGTATCTTCTTCTACTTGTGACCAAGTAGAACCCACTATGTTAACCCGGGAAGTTTTTCCTGGATTAGCATATTTTCCAAATAGTATACACCGTTGTTCATAGGCATCTACTATTCGCAACACCTGCATGAAGTTCATACCGGGCTCCCATTTAGAGATGACTTCCGTTCTCACGTCATCATCTCGAAGTCCTTTCACAAACTGAGTTTGTAGATCTTCATGTAGTGCAGGAGTATCTAATCCCGTCCCTGGGTAAACCTCCAACAACATTTGTTGTAAAGCTAGCCCATAGGCGTGAGTTGTCTCCTCTTTACCCTGGATCCTCTTTAGAAAAGTGGATCGGGGGTTCAGCGTTACCAACTGACCACAATAGTAAGAGGCTACCTCCACTAGCTCATCCCATTCCGTACCACCGGAACGGCGAAAAGCGCGAAGTGCAGCTTCTCCGGGTCCATCTCGTAACGCTCTTTTGAGGTATGGCTATGCATCGACTTTGTTCCAGCCATTACATTGTATATCCTCACAAAATCCTGCAAACCAGTGTTCCCACTCCATTCCTTTTCCATAAGGTTTTTGAATGACAGCGTTCTTTCTGGCTGCGTTCTCTGGGCCCATTATCGGAACCTTGTCGGCTCTTGCCATTGACAAGTTGAAGATCCGGTCTTGCTCCCTGATTTGGTTGAAAGAGTTGAACCCTAGTTCAGCTATAGCTTTACTAGTGTGTTCGGAACTCGGAGAACCCATTCTCGACTCGGAGGGTAGCCGGAAGCTAACCAAAGGAGTCTTCACACCCTTTGTTCCAGATATGAATCTGTTAGGGGTCTTCTCAAGATCTTCTACTTTCCCTGGTGGGGAATACAGATGATCTCTTACATTACTCCAGCCAGCTTGTGACATAGGCATCCTTCGGGATGATTCTGTCTCTGCTAGTCGAACTTGGTCCTTCATGTGATGTACATGTTGGTCCAATCACTCGATTTTTTCTAGAGTCTCAATCTCGCGAACCGAAAGTTCTTCCAAGTTATGGTGCAGTTTGGCTACCTCCTCGGCGATCTCTCGGTTTCGAGCTTCTAGTTCCCGACACATATTTCGGGCTTCCCTTTCCCGATCAAACTGGGCTAAGAGTTCTGGTCTAAGGAAGCCTGCAGGAACCTCTTCGGAAGGTACTCGTAAGGTATCTTCCGACCTATTCCAGAGAGTACTAGACTCTCCGGGACTATCTGTCTGAGACCCAATTTTACTGAGTCCCTCCAGATCCCTTGCGGGGCCATGTCGGCTGTCGGCTGCCGGACTGAAATTCTTCAGGACCGTCGAACTCAAATTCTGAGCGGCGGTTCTCTTCCGAGATTTCTCCTTACCGGACTTCTGGGTTTCACCCCCTCCCTCCGGTTTTGGTGACTTTTCGTCATTCCGGGCCGGAAGAGTTTGTTGAGAAGTTACCTCCCCATCTTCACTCTCCTGTTCAGCCTGGGATCTGGTTCTTATTCCAGATCCGTGCATTTACCGAGAATCCCGGGTTGTGCAAGCAACCTAGGATCCTGGTCACGGCACCAGTGTGGTGGTCGCCGCCTGTCTAGCAGGTTGGATGACCCCAATCCGGAACGCTAGTTCCAGGCAGGATCCCACCCTACGCACTCAACATAGGTTGGTTTGGTTTTCGGTTAGTTTGCACAGACCTAATCACACATAACACAACAACGTCTTTTAATAAACAAGGATGTTTATTAATCACTACTTCCTGGAAAGATCTGGAAGATCTTTCCCACAAGTACAGTACCCTAGCACATGGGTGCTAGGTAGCGCTGGAGAGGCTAATCTGGAAGACTCGCCTAACCACCAGGAAGGTTACAAGAACCCGCCTTCAAAGTGAGGGCCCAAGGGTCTGTTCCGTAGAAGAGACGCGCGAGGACAGCCTGTCGACCTACTGTGAACGCTGAGTATATATACCAAGCATTACGTAATCCCGGTCTCCGCCGCGCCACTCTCGTGTGCGGCGTTGTCCGGAATCACTACACAGTAAGGATTGGCACGTCGCGCCACCTTCCGTAAAACAAACGAACACTGCTGGATTCCCACCCCACTACACAATCATGAAGACAAAAAACATCATTGGCTCAAGGTCTGCTGGGGTGGACAGAAATTACCAATCTGTTCACCCTCTTGGTCGCCTCGCCTCCTCATGGTGCAGACTGGATATGCTTGCACGCAAGCATAACTAAAGCGACCAGGGTGGGTGGGGAGTTAGCTCAGTGGTAAAGAGCACGGGACTTTGTTAATTCGGGTCCCACTGCAGACACTTTTCTCCTTCACCCCCCAGCAGTGGTAGATTTACTGCTATATCAAAGGCCAATCCTTCTCATACCATGTCTATGTGGAGTGGGAAGTAAAAGAACTCTCACCTCGGTAAATGTGTAGGAGTGGGATTTCTATCTACATTCATCTCATAGATTCGATCAAACCCAAAGTAAGTCTAATTGAACAAATTGGACGTTAAACTACCAAAACAAACAAACAAACAAATCATTGGCTCAACTCAAGACTATGAAACGGCATCCTTATAACACAGGCTTGACACCTTTGGTGGCCTACTCCAGCAACTTGATTACAGATTCCTTTTTTAGTCTTTGCTTAAAACCATCAAACGTGTCAATTGATCTCAGCTTCGGATGGAGGCCATTCCAATGACATGCACCCCTGTACATCACGCTTGACTTATAAGCTTCTATTTTAGGATGTGTGACCTTAAAAAGCACACTATCAGTGGCACGAGTTCATTTAGCCGTGTTATCCAACAGTTCTTTATGCGATGTTTGTTTATACATGTACTTTGCTAGATGATTGCGTCTTCTATCAATCAAGAAAGGCACCTTTGTACATCTATGTAGTTCGATAACTTGAGTGTTACGATCCATCTTTAGACATACTCTTAGTGCTCTATTTTGCAAGTTCTGCAGTTGCTGGAGTTTTATTAGCGATGCATTACCACAAAAAATGTCTCCATAGTTCAGGTGGGGTGCCACAAGTGCCTTATAAAGCAACAAGGCAGTATCAACATCAAGATATTTGCGAATCTTAGCTAGCAAATACACTTTATGTGAAGCTAGTTTTATGCTATTTTCAATATGCTTGTTAAACTTTAAACATGGGTCAAGCATAAAGCCAAGGTATTTGAATGAGTACACTCTGTCCAGCTCAACACCACTGAGCTTCAGTGAGGGTGTATTTGCCTGTCTCAATCTCTGGTGGGTTCCCAAAATCATAAACTTTGTTTTAGTAGCATTTACTGTAAGTTGATTTTTTTCCACAATAGCGCTAAGCTGGCCAGCCTACCATTCATTACCCCAGCCATTTGTGTCATATTTCTGCCCGTGTTAAAAATAACCGTATCGTCAGCATACAATCTTATCTCTGAGGCGTCAACAGCATCCACCATATCATTCACATAGGCCAGAAAAAACAATATCCCCTTAATGCCCATCAATTCCAGCTTTTTTTAATAAAATATTATGATTAACTGTGTCAAATGCTTTAGATAAGTCTATAAATGTAGCCAGAGTTAATTTCCCTTGATTTATAACGTTTGCCTATATGGTCGTGAACTATTTTTTCAATTAATTTGCTCATGACTGACAGGAGGGAGATCGGTCTCAGATTTAATGAATGTGCTGACCATGCTTGTACAAGTCACAGAACTCGATGCTAATTTACTGTTTGTAAGGAACTCGGCATAAACGCCTTGGTCCGTACATACCATAAATTAGTATCTCGTTCTGTGACTTGTACAGCATTATATAAGTAATATGAAATGGTGTAGTGCGGTGTAGTATAACACCATGTAATGTGTAGTGGCACCTGTAGTATGAGATAGTGTAATAAGAGGTGGTGTTGTGCGGTGCAGTATGATATGGTTAGCTACCATATATAAACAAGGAGCAGATAGAATATCAACATTTAACCATACTGCCCCTAAATCACATTGTCCCTCCACCATATAGCCCCTCACCCATACTGTCCCTCACCCATACTGTCCCTTAACCACACTTCCTCTCAACTGTACTGCCCCTCAGTCATACTGCCCCTCACCTGTTCCAACCTACCCATCAACCTATCTGCCCACCATCCTAACTATCAAGAAACCTACCAACCTATCCTTCAACTTGCCCACCTACCCACCAACCTACCTACCCATCAACCTACCTTTCCATCAACCTACCTATACCCAGCAACCTACCTATACCCAGCAACCCACTCACCTATCCTTCAACCTAACCCCTACCTATCAACCTACATGCCCATCAACCTACCCACCTACCCACCAACCTACCCGCTTACCCATCAATGTATCTACTCAGCAACCTACCTATACCCAGCAACCTACCTACCCAGCAACCTGCCTACCCATCTTCGTACCTACCTTCTTACATGTCTTACAACAGTCTTGTATCAGTCATACAATAGTCTTAAAACAGTCTCACAACAGTCTTGTATTAGTCTTACAAGTCTTTCAACAGTCTTACAGGGCTGGTGAGTGAGTACTGTTGAGTGAGGACTGGTGAGTGAGTACTTTTGAGTGAGGACTGGTGAGTGAGTACCGGTACTGTTGCGTGAAGGCTGGTGAGGGAGGACTGGTGACACTCTCCATGCAGATATCCTGCGCTCTACTTCCTCTGGCCGCTTGTATTAGCAAGCGCTAGTGCCGCGAAAGCTCTGGGAGGAGAGTGGATCTGCGATAGCATGTAGTGCGGCTACCATTCACCAGAAATGCCCAAGGGTGCCCAAGCGGTCGTGAAAGAGACTAGCTCTGCGATAGACTGTAGTACGTCTACACTGGCCACCAGAGCAGACGTTTGCTACGCACGTTAGCTCTGGCACAAGACGATCGACGGTAGGCCTTGACACGTCGTTGTAACGGGTATCTCACGTCATTGTAACTGAACTCGAACGAATATCAGAAATCACAATTTGAGAATAAAAAGATAATACACCTGTGGTTTTTCATTAAAAACAATTTTAATTTACATCCATATCTTAAATGACAATACATATGTAAAATAAAAATAGAACATAAAGAACTTGGAAAGACCCTCGAATCCACACTTCGATGTTATTTTAACTTATTATTTTCATTTTGTGTTTCTTTGAATAAGATAATTCTAAAGCAAGAAATTATTATCTATATGTTTAATAATGAATGTTTCATATAAGATTTCTTTGCATTATAGGCAGACTGATAAATACACTCTGGTTCGAGGGGAGATACTCGAGATACTTTCATCGGACTGTGCCAACCCCTAAATCGTGGCGTATCGCAGACAGGGGTTGGTTGCCAATCTATAGGGGACAGAGCCATTGTTAGTTCATGAAGCAGTCACTAGGTGGTCGGGGGACAAACCTGTATTCTGGCTCTTTGTTCTTACGAAATTCAACTGCCTTTCAATATTTTACCATGGTTCCCTTGACTCTCTACACCCATACCAAAGCAGGATGACTTAATGATTAAACCCAAGACATGATATTTTCCATATAGAATACTTTATATAAATATTTGAGCAAGGCTAAAGTTGTGACATTTCCCAATTATCACTCACTTCTTTTCCACCTCCTTTAGTGAAGAACACCTACTATTTCACCTCCATTAGTGAAGAACACATACTCGGGGGGCGTCATGGCGGCGCCCATGAATCATAGGCTATATGCCGTATAGTACGTCCCGTTGTCGCTAAGTGCCAGGGCGCTCATGCTCCCAAACTGGGAACCCCGAAGGTGGCGTGGTGGTAGTCTGTTCACGCACCGTGCCACCTTCGGGTTACGGTACGTGAAGGTGTAACAGAGTATGACTGTGACTGGCCTGCCACCTTTAGTGAGAGGAATATTGTGGTTGGCTGTACTATTTATAGTATCAGTTTGACAAGGGGGAAGACCGACAGGCGCTTAGTCTGCTTTAAAAAGTCTGTAAGGGTCTAACAGAGTACAGCTCCCATTTGCCAGTTCCTTAGGCACTGATTGGAGAAAAGGATTTCTTGGTTGGTTGTTCTAATTTTAGTGCAAACCCAAGCCTGAGAATACCACGATTCTGGCACTATTCTGGGAATCATTATAACTCTCCAAGCTGATTTATTTGGTACATGCCCAGTAAAAGCTACTCTAGGACCTCTGCTTGAAGAGTAGCATACTGGTTACTGGCAAATCAATCAGGGCAGCTTAGTACCAGCGGAGGTAGGAATCTCTACCTCAAAATGGCAGCGCAAAACAGTCCCAGTATGATAGCCTGTGCGCCCTGGCCCTGGTGACAACGGGCTGAACTAGAGTCTATCGGTGCGTGGACTAGCCTGGCAGCCTGGCCTAGTTAGACTATAGGCCAGGTAACGCATTCCATTTTTATGGTGCATTATTGGAAACGCCTCCTGGTTCCCCGCTCATCCGCTAGAGGGCTTGGCGGAATTAGGTGTATGACTAGTGGATACCAGCCAAACCACAACGCTGGTTCCCGGGGTATAAGCTAGTCACAGGTGGGCACCAGCCAAAGTTGAAGCACACTGGCCATCAGAGCAGACGTTTGCTACGCTGAGTGCAGACAGGGGTTGGTGGCCAATCTAGGTTGAAGGTCGTGCCTGTGGAACCCGTTACCTGTCCCTTATTGCATTAGGGCAGGGAACCAGTCCATGCGTGACGGACTAGCTCTGCGAGGTCATGTATTTTGATAAATGTTTGCTGTTAGATGTATAATAAGTTGAAATTATTAGTAATATTAGGAACTGTATATCTATTAATATTTATTTGTATTAATGGAAGAATTGTAGCGTACAAGATTGCAAATTCTTTCTTATCAGTTGCCATTAGTTTGCGAGGCAAGGCCCATGCAGAAGCACAGCCACACTGCACCGCTAGAGCAACCTTCGGAAACTCCATTTCAGGTTTTGCGAAGCGATAAACCGGAGCGGCGCAGTGTGAAGCACAGCTAGCCGACAGAAGGTGGCCGTTGCTGCACACACGAAGGGATGGGGGAGTTCTGCCAAACTCCGTACTGGGTAAGTTTACGTTCATTCAGGACGTGAATAATTTTTCCGTCATTTTCATAGTGTCATTTTATGTTGAGGAATGTTTGATGCAAGGGGCCACGCTGAACGTGGGTGTACCACACGTACTGTATCTTTGATGTAACTATAACTTCCCAGTGTGACCCTTTGTAAATAATGCACTGTGGTCAGTAGGAACCCTGCTGTAATGGGGGAAATATTCACTTCTGTAGGTGTAGGGCTGTCATTACTGGCTATACACTTTATGCATTGTGGCCGGACTAACTTGCCATTATAATCTCAAACTGCCCAAGAAGAGTAAGATGTACCGGTAACACAATCACATTCACAAAGTTTATACTAGTCATGCTCATACTTCAAAGGCTCTAGACCAGAGACCCTGACCGGCGTAACAGTGGCTCGAGTGAAATGGTTGCTCCAAACACTTTGCACTTGCAAATCTCATGGAGTAATTAATTGCTTGTCATATACTATCTAGGGGTTGCGATTTAGCATTGGTTCTTTTCCATAGTTACCGCGGTAGGTACCGTTTGCGCTGCAGAGTAGTTTCTCCTGTGTAACAAAGTTACTAAGTCAGTAAGTGACAAATAAGTGAGTCAGTGAGTGAATGGATGCTGCATCAGTGTTACATAATTACCATGATGACAGCATGGGCGCGGTTCCGAATGTCGGACAACTGGCCGGATTCTCAACTGGCCATACGCTATTCCAGACGGTACTTGGACCATACGCTTGGTAGCCTTTACGCTTGGGACGATTCGTTTTCCGGGGTTGACGCGGTGACCGCCTCGGACGATACGATTTGTTTCCGAATATCGGCAGATTGGAACGGCCGATTTTCTTCATATATGATATGATTATAGATTATTTGTTTCCCTAAGTTGTGTTAAAGTTTCATGGCTTATTTCTTATGGAAAGTGAGTGAAATCACCCGGACAGTTGCGGTCATTGACAGGACCGCACATGAATGATAATAGGTGCACATAGCGATCGGGTGGCGCCAAAAACGAAACACGGCAAATAAACTAAAGTTCCCTTCCGAGAATCAAACTATAAACTAACCCATCGTTTCCTGAATTTATTTTGACATCTATTAGTCCTTACCTGGTGTTTCTACGCCAATTATTCACAGAGTTATGACCTGAGGTATACAAAGTGGCTTCACCATTAATGTAGCGATTCCGGCCGTCAGCTTCCTGTATATATATTTGTCGCTATACTAACCAGCTCATGAGAAATGTCCCCCCGTTAAATATACAAGTAGTTTATACCGATTTGCCGGGGAGACAGAGGCGATTAGAGATCTGAAACCCGTTTTCCGATATCTGAAATAGTATAGAAGTTATCAAATTTTGCATTATTCATTTATTGTCTATGAAGGCCTGTCACCCGCCCAGGGGCCCAGTTGATAGGGGAACATACTGTTTGGGTCGCCCACGACTATCAAATTCATAAACTGGCGAAACCAAACTGGCAATAGATTTACGTTTCCAACCCTCTTAGCTACAGGTCCGTCTTTATTTGCAGTCCCTAATTCAATTTTGTACAGAGTTCTGACACAAATTCGGAAAAAAAAATTGTATCGTCCACCCACGAAAAAGCGTATGGTCCGTCGCTCACGCACTGAAAACCGAGGCGTGCCGGTCCCCAAGCTTATCGTCCAGCATTTTATCAGACCATCGTCATCGAGATCGACCATGTTTATTGACTTTGGTCAGACAACTCGACAATTTAGTTATGCCTTATGGTCACATTCACAACCACAATAATTTAAGCACTGCGACGATTTCATCGCAACAGTTGGGCATACCCTTAGTTTTCCTTGTGATTGACCTCCTGCACACTCACGCCATGTTGTAATGGCCGCCTAAGTAGATCAATTGAAAACGAGGCGAGCACTCTCCACTGAGTCCTAATGGCTCAGTCACACCGGGATTACGGAAGCCTACCGGAAAGTAACGGAAGAAAAAAATGGTCATCCATAGACGTCCGCTTTCTTCCGCAACTCCTTCGTTAAAGCTCCGTATCCCTCCGTTGGCATCCGTACACATCCGCAGGGGTCCGGAAGAGCTCCGTCAAAGTTTTCAACATGTTGAAAACTTTGAACGGAAAGATTACGGAAGAACACTGATACATTTTCCGTAATTCTTCCGTTTCTTTCCGTTTCTTTCCGTTTTCTTCCGCTTTCTTCCGTTTTTCTTGCGTTTCTCTTCCGTTTCTCAGCCGTGTTTTTTTTTTGCCAACTGACACATTACGGATGTATACGGATGGCTACCGATGTCTACGGAAGCCTTACGGATGTTTACGGAAGCATTGCGGATGTATAACGGAAGAGAAACGTAAGATTTGCGGAGACCAGTGGATATAAACGGAAGAATAACGGTAAAGGAACGGAGGTATTTCTTGTGTTACGGTTGTGTCACGGTTGTGTTACGGTTGTGTTACGGAAGCATTACGGAGAGCTTTCTCACTAGATATACAGGTAGGGATGTGCTACATCCTACATCCTACATCACTACATCCTACTTCCCTACATCCTACATCACTACATCCTACATCCTACATCCTTACATCCTACATCCCCACATCCTACATCCCTACATCCTTACATCCAAAATACTTCCTTATGTCAAGTTTTTGAATCTACGACTTCCTTGTCAGTGACGTTGGCCATAATTTTAGTAATACAGGGAATCGCCAGGCTCGTTGGCCAGCGTAGGTTTAGCCATAATATTAACCATCGGCAAGTCGTCTGTCTCTGATGTTCCTGACTTTGTAGTGGCGTCCATATCAGCCGAGTGCGTGTTACTGGCCTGTCTGTCATTTACCTGTATGTCTGCATGTGCTACTTGTTGGTGGTGGATATGTTCATCTATCAAAGTTGATAAGTGTGGTCCAGGTATTAGACACGCTCTGCCACACAGAGCCTAGCTGCGATAAATACTATCTATGAATTCGAATATAATTTCTCTTGTGCTATTCAATTAAATGCAACCTTAGCCTATTAATCATATATATAATCATATAGGACCTAGAAGCCATTGCAAGACAGCAAAGCACATATATACGAACATATATACATGTTATTACATGAACATGAACAAAAAATAAGGTTCTACCAGGTATGATTATAGTTATGGCGAACTATGTGCCATAATCTCTCCAATTTGATGAAGAGTTTCCGTGCATGTTTAAAGACTTGAGTAAACTGGGTTTTTTCTGGCTACCCTTTCGGTGAGATGGGTTGTTAGTGTCGAAGCCAACTCAAAAACTGTTACGCCGAATCAATAGTTATTGTAATGTTCTAAATGCAAAGAAAATTCCGTAATCAAATAATTTAAAAAAAATCTCTTGACCACCGCTTTGACGTTTTGCACTTCTTTTGTACCTAGTCATGAAGTTGGTGATAATACGAAAGATGTAGAGGAGGAATACAACTTCTTTTTTTCTTTTTTAGCACCAATATAAGCTCAGATGCCTGTTATCATTTTAGCCCCCCCCCCTCCCTCTAAGTTTTCTATTACATGTATTTATAGTGATAGTTTCTTTGAATGCCATAGCCCAAATTTTGGAACATCAAGGAATTGCTATCCAAATGAAAATGACCCGCTTATGCGGTGGGTAGCGTCATTTTTTTCTGACGTTGCCTCGTCTTCTAGTCGAAGAATACTACTCTTTGTAATCCTTGTCGTCTCAGAGATAAAACC